>JAQFJA010000012.1:9270963-9284087 GCA_029874485.1 Naso brachycentron | reverse complement strand
CTTGACAATATTCCTGCCTTCGTATCCCCTCTCTTCTCATTCATATCCCATTCATCAGCTGTTTCTCAAATGAACCTCAGTGAGCTGATGAGAGCGGACACATGTACAATTCGATTGCCTTACATAGGAAGTGATATGAAAGATTGAATATTAATGCAGACAGCATGAGACTCTGCAATGAGTTACAAACATCAATCATTTGATCCCCATGTTTCTAATCATTTAGACATGGCAAATGACCAACTAATATTGCATCTGCGTGTATTGATCACTCAATTACAAATGAATGGAGATGTCCTCCGCTGCATGGTCGGGTGTTACAGAATAATTATCTTTGGCCGTTATTTGTCTGCCATTGAGAATATGCTGCAGGACTATTGGCAAGATCAACAAGGCTGAAAGTCAGTACTGTCAGTCTGCTGAAGCATGGAGAGATAGACGGAGAGAAATGGTGTGATACACAAGGAAAGAACAGAGGAAGAGGAAAGGCAACAGAAGGAGACTGGGAAAAAGAGACTTCATAGACTGACTTGTTATTCATTACTGGACAGAGTGCCAGATAAGGCAGTGAACTGATATAAAAGGACTGCAGTGAGCTTGAGGGAATGACACAGCGGGAGGCAAAAGAAAGCTGGATTTACTAATAAAATTATCTAAAGTTATTGCACTTCTTGTGACTCGGGCACCATCCAGTGCAATCAGTGCATTTAATGGTGTGTGTGAGCGTGGATGTGACTTTCTGTCAGTCTGTCATGCATCCATGCACGTACTGACTCTGCTGGATTTTTTATATCAACACTTACATTTGAGCAGAAGAGGATTAAAGCAGAGCAATGTGCCTCTGTCCAGTAATTACAACAGACTTTTTTTTTTACTTTACCCAAACTCAGCAAACTTGCCAAGCTCGTCTCTGTCTCACACTGTTCCTGCTTCTGCTCTGCTAATAAAAGCAGAGTTACCAATAAAATGCTCTCTCACATGACGATAAAGTGGCTGCTTTGTTCAGTACAGTTAGATAATAAATTATTAGATAATAAATCCTAGCAGACTTAAATTTTAGAACTATTTTTCTTGCCAAGTAGTTTTCAAAAATGTGCCGCAATGAAAGGAAGCAAACAGGGAACACACAGAAATTACACTTTTCTAAGAGAGAGATGCTGCTGAGCCCCGATAATCCTAAATGGCTGCTGTTAAAGGAAGTAAAGGAGAAAAAAAATGACATATTCTTGTTTTTTTTCTCCTCTATTTTGACAAAAGCTGTCAGAAGTACGTTCATTGTGAGGATGTGTGTGTGTGTGTGTGTGTGTGTGTGTACGAGACTGTGTTAGACTATGCCGCTTGTGCCCTTGTGTTTATATTTCTATGACAAAAAAGGTTTTGTGTACGGTTTCACAGTGTTTTTGTGTCTTGCCAACTGTCTGATCTTTATGAATGTATCTGGCATGGCTTCCCTTATTCTGTCTCAGCGTGAACAGCCAACAAAAAGCTTGTACATTCCATATCCAATGTGCTTCTTTGTCCCTTTTTTAGGTCTCTGCATTCTTTAACTTAAAGCCAAACGAAGCAGACGGCCTTATCGTTTTGGTTCACCAGAATGCCTAGATCCTTTTTGAAAAATATCAGTTTGTGGTATCATATTGTATTCCTGGTTTGGGCTACAGCAAGTTTGATGTAGATTTTTATATAAAGTATGCACTAATCCTTAAGCATCCATGAGCTTATTGTGTAGTTTTCTATTTACTGTTTTATCTATTTAAAACTGGACTTGGCAAGTTCTGGAAATCAAGAAGCTATCTGTAGCATTAGACTCCTAAAGCGACTCCGCTGCCCCCTCCCCTTCCTGTTTTTCTCCACCCTTCACCTGGCTCACCTGGCTTTTATTTCATTTGTTGTCCATCTCTCTTTAAGGCCAGTTTACACCAGAGATTCATGATGAGATAAAACGATCACAGGGAAACTTGCTGCTGTGTAAACTGGTCCATCCCAGCTCAACTCAAGCCTGTTGACTGTGTCACCTGCAACTCAACTTGTCAAGTCACCAGATGCCAGTTTTAGAATGTAAAGCAAGTCGCTTGTTTCAGCAGTTTCAATCAGCTCATTGCGATGTCACCTGTCACTAAGAAGCACAGCATAGAGCAGCCAATAGGAACACGTGCTGAACATCTCTGAAATTACCGTGATTGGCTGAAAAGCTGATGACACCAAAAATAAACTGCCTACCTCAGCTTTAACTACGAGTACAAAATGGGTTATAAGAAATTCAGTCTGTTTCTGATTCACTACAGTTTCTTCTATGCAACGTGATACCTGAGTAATTGTTAGTGTCATAATGTTAAAGCAATGTGTGAGTTTATGAATGAGAGCAAGAGACAACAGAAAAATGCACGTAGTTATGCGTGTTAAAGCAATTCTGCTCGTCGTAATGATCCAAGCTATACATAGTCAAATCTAGGTCCACAAGGCTGACATCAAAAAGGAACAAAACAGCTTAAGATGAGGATTAAAAAACAAAAAGCAGAGACTGTTGTGCTGTTGGACATGGTTTTTAAGGGACCACGCTTCCCATTTTGGATGACGAGAAAGGCTTTTGTTTGGTCTGCATTGCCATATATTGAAATCATTTCAAATATTGGTGCGACAACAACGTGTTGCTCTTTTCTGTCGTATGTATTTCCATTTGCTTTCTTCTTCAGATCTGCCTCCCATCCCTTCCCATCCCATCCCATCCCATCCCATCTCGGCACCATCACTCCTTTATTTTGAAATTCCCTTTTCTGTCTGGCTTTCCTCTCGTTCTTTTCTCCCTCATGCTGCCTTCACTCTACTCTCCCTTCTTTTGCTCTTTCTCCCATGGTCTGCACCCTTCCTTCCCCATAGCTGTCTCCACCTAGGCTGTCTCTGATACAGTCACCTTGTTAACACTTTGAAGCTGTTAAGATCAGAGAGCTTGACAAGCTGCAGTGAAATGTGGCAGGCCTACTCCTGATTACACAGACTTAAATATAAGACAGCCAATTTGCTCCCGCTTTGAAATCCTCAATAAACCAAGGATTCAGTGCAGCCCACATTCTGCTATCTTCACTGGAAGTATAAATTCCTGGTACCCAAGTGCCTCGCTGTCCTGCTCTTTTTTCCACTCAATCGTGTAATGCCAGTTATCATGTAGTGCTTTTAATTGTGCTTAGAAACCCTTAAAAAATTACTTCACAGGCTTGTCATTGAAACATATGCAGATGTTAAACTTTCTAAAAGTAATGTCTTTTCCAAACAGTAAATATCACTAACCACTCTGTCAAACATTTATTAAGCCTGAGCTTGTGCTTTAAGATACTTTTAATGTACAAAAGAGCTGACTACCACATAAGAAGGAAACTTTGCATCCCTGCATTTGAGTCATTTGTCATCCCTCTGGGCAGGTTTGCCCACAGTGACAGCTAGTCACTTTGTAATGACCCAAAGGTGAACCTGGCAGGGCATACACAACCTCACTCTCCCCTGACTCACCCACAGCTCTTCACTGTAAACCCTAAGACACTGCAAACTACTACTTGCACAATAAAGCCAGACAATGAATCAAAATAGCTGCTGAGCTACAGTGACAAATTTAGCGAGTTAGAAGTGTAAGTTGATTTTTTTACCACTCCAGTTTTTAATACGTTAAGCCATATGTAATTATTGTAGCAAATCTTCCCACACTGGCTATGAAGTGATCTAATTGATTAAAATCCAGATACTTGTTTGTAAGTATAACTTCAGCTATGAAGCTTTGTCATTCAGCAATCAAAATAAGGCGGACAATGAAGGTGATTACTGCACTCACGAACTCTTAAGCCCCTGGGTTAGCATAAAGATATGTTTTTAGCCAATGCATAAAAAGTTAGAATAATTCAAGAGAAGCGTTAATCAAACTGTGTTATAATGAGGAATTGTTCATAAAATTTATATAACTATTTTGAGCAATGAAATGCAATAGTATCCACCTGATATGTAGACTGTGTCTTCTGTATTTCACAAACTGAAAAAAATTCATACTGGACTGATCAAGCCTGAGGCATACTACCAAATGCTTGTATGTAGATGCGTCATCTTCCTTTAAAATGTAAATAAATTATGTCTGCATGCATGTAAAAGTCATACTCTCCCTAAAAATAAGTATGTAGCTTTGAAAGGTAGTTATAAAGTGCCTGTAGTTTTGCTGGTAGATGGGGATCAGTGTCAGCAGTCAGCTCGAATTCAGCCTTTAACAAGAGAATTAAATGATGATCCATTTTCACTATGGGGAAAAAAGTCTGTCAATGAGGAAACTATGCACTTTAATAAATACTTTTATTGGCTTCAGGGGGAGTGTTTGATAACAAATGGTAGCTTTTCTAGATAGACCGGTCTATTGCAGATATGTCAGTATTGTTGTATATGCTCTCTGATGCACCAATTAAAACTGTTTGTCAAGACCAGAAAAAATGCTTGGAATAGTGATTTAAAATGATGTAGCTATGTAATTTGTCCAGTTGAGGGCAGTCTATTATTAAATAACTAAAAGGAGAAGTTTTACTGCTCAGTGCACTGATATTTGGAATAAAGTTTGTAAAAATGTAAAATATCCCACTTCCATTACAAGCCCAAACACCATTAGACAAAAGAGGGGAATACTATAATTCACAGGTAACTGTATTCATCTGATGACACAGCTGCATTATCTGAGACAGGGTTCCCAAACTTTCCAGTCCACAACCACCAAAATAACAGTGTCAGAGACTTGGGACCCCCATTGACCTTAAAGGTGACATATAACATTGTGCACAGCCGAGCACACATGCACTATTGCACACATGCACTATTAGTCCTACACGTAATACAACACAAAAGAACAGCAGCCTAACAGTCAAAATATCATTTTAAAGTAATTTAAGAAAGAATATAATCAGAATTAATACAATAATGGGATAATTATGCAATTTAAATTTATTTTTAAAAATTATTTGTTATTTTGGACGGCATCTTGTGATCCCCCCTTCTGTGTCCAGACCCCACTTCGGGAACCACTGAATTCTAAAACACAAAGAGAGCAGAAAGATCATCAAAGTTTTGACCAATGAAACATCTGTGATTCTTGCTCAGTGGTGAAGAACATGCTCCCCCTTCATCTTTTTCTAGTTAAGATCTGTCAACAGCAAGTTTGGACTCCTGGTCATTTTTCTGCTAAGTGACATTCTGGCTCTGACCTTTAGTTTGCAAAGAACAGCTTAGCCGAGTGTAGTATGCGTGTGTTTTTCAAGCTGCCAACTTAAATCACTCTAGTAAGGATAGACTGACAGACTGATGGGTATATCCAGCCAGAAGAGGAGGAAATGGCATCATCCCAGCCTGAATGATGAACCCACCATGTAGGTGTGGGAGGGGGGCATGCTCATGCAGTTGGTACTGTAGGTGTGTGGCTGGTTGTGCACATGTACAGCAGGTAGTACCTTGCATGCATGGTGCCAGCATTTGTGCATCTAAATTAACTCATGATGACAACATTCCCCACACATTCTTGTCTGTAGAATCTAATTTAGAAATGCAGAGAGAAAGTGTCTGGGGGAAACATATTCAGTGGCGCATGACTATGCACATTATTATTTCGTAACTCTCACAGTTTGGACCGATGAAACTTCTTTTATTATAACTGAAATATTGATACCACCAAAGTATCCGGCAGTATATTCTCCTTGAGTGTTCATGTCTTCAGGATGATTCAGAATGGTGAGAAAAGGCAAAAACAGATAGATAAAAAGAGAGGGGGAAATGGATGAGGGAAGCAATATCAAGTCACAGGCTTGCATTATTCCACAGTTTTACGACAAATACTTAATGAAAACCCCCGCGAGGATGATAGAGGCCTGTATTTAATTAAGCCTTTATAAAATATTAACCAGGAAGGCCAGGGCGATTTCCCCTCTCCCTTGGTCTGCTCAGTAGATTGAACCACAGTTACACTGCATAGACAGCTATGAATTATAATTTCATAGAAGGTTAGTGAGGTAGAGAAAGAGAGGGAGAGAGTAGGTCTAGTGCTCAGTAAAGAGCCAAAGGGGAGGTTGTGATGGGGGACTGATGCTGCTGCTATTGCTGCCTCTGGAATGTCTTCTAATCACATTAGGGGGTAACTATAGCTCTGATTTATAAGGGCTCTTTTAAGTTCACTTTTCAGCCCTGGCACTGCCATGTCTCTACCTTTAACAATCTTTGCAATGACTTTGATCTCCTAGTTTGGGCGTCATTTTCTGTGAAGGGCATAATGTACAGGAAAGGTGTAAATCATCACAAGAATGGTGGTGTCTTTTTTTCCCTCGACAGTGATGATGGCCGGCCTACAGGGAGCCCTAAGAGGGCCTTAAGCTGCAGTTGCTATTGGGGAATGAGATAAGGGAACTGCTGGGAGAAATGTGCTAATTTCTTTTGGTCACGGCTGATGACCAAATGTCATTTTCTGACAACTATCAATTACACAAACCCTCAGCATTCACAGCCATTTGAACTGAATAGACAATTTTCTGCAAGTGTGTGACACAATATTCTCAACGTTTCTGAACTTTCAACTCCATCTAACAGCTTTTGTCACTAAAGACAGATGTCATCGTGTGATTTTTGTGTGGAATGTCAATCATTTGATAACAAGTTGTCACATATGTAAAGGATACATTGTACCCACTGATCTCTCTCTGGCTGTTGATTGACTCCTGGTCCATGACTTTGACCCTTTCCGAATTGATGCTTTGACTTGTTTTGCTGTCTGCTTACAAATAAACTCAAAAAATTTTAAAAGAGCCAGAAAAACTCATCTTTTGGTTACTGCTTCTTAAATGCACTCCAAAAAATAAACAAGACATATTCTAAATCCCTTTTATTTAAATGTGCAGTACTCTATGTAAATCTAATATCTATCAGAATGGGTAATGGTAAAATATGTTTTGGGTACTTCCTTTTAAGAACTCACTGTCCTCCATTTTTCTATGTCAATATATAGATCCATACTGACTCTGATGAGGGCGAGGGCAACATAAAGTACACTATCTCTGGAGAAGGGGCAGGCTCCATCTTCATTATTGATGAGCTAACAGGAGACATCCACGCCACAGAGAGACTTGACCGAGAAGAGAAGGCCTTTTACACACTTCGGGCTCAGGCCCGGGATCGTCTCTCCAACGACCCTCTGGAACCAGAGTCAGAGTTTGTCATCAAAGTCCAAGACATCAACGACAGCGAGCCCAAGTTCTTGGAGGGTCCCTATATCGGCAGTGTGGCAGAGCTGTCACCCATAGGTAAGGCGAGAAACATGCCGTACAGTCACACAGTGGTCATCCAGATAGATGTCCCAGGCTTTGAGCTCAAGATGGCCCAAAGGTGCACATAATTACCAGTTATTAAAGCTATTTTCATGATGCATAAGTAGGGTCTGTAAGGTAATGCTTTGTCCTGGGCTCGGGGGAAAGCTAGAAAGTGCCAAGAAGAGCAATATGCTAAAATCTTCCTCCATTGTGGGGATGGAAATAGGGAAAGGCAGACAGGAGATTAGATGAAAATAGATGTGGAGTCAGTGAATTCATTGCTGATGAGAAAGAAGTAAAATGGTGACATGGACATTTGACGAGGATCCCCACGTAGACTATCTCCGAGCTATGACCTGTAGTTAGGAATGAAATGAAAAATGAAGGAGACGGCACAGGCAGATAAAGAAAGGAAAGATGAGTTGCATTATCCTCAGATGAGCTTTGAGGATCTGCTCTGACACACAGTTATGAGGCAAATGATGAAGGGGGAATACGAGAGGAAAGAGGACAGTTTCGACGAGTAGATAACGGTGAGGCTACACCACATACCCATGGAAGCTTTCGACACTGAAACCACAATGCTCTTAAGCATGACAAACATGCTTTCATTGTGAGCAACAGTGTAAAGGACACCCCATGGCTGCTTAAAATCCTCAGTGAAATGGAAAAGACAGGTGAACGAGGGTTTCAGGGGCTTCATTAGCATCGTATTACTGTCAGCAACACAGCTGATGTGTAATAAACAAAATGCTGTTTGGCTGCCAAGCAACATCACAATGGCATGCGTACTCAGCATGTTGTGTGTGATGCTGGATGTGTGTGTGTGTGTGTGTGTGTGTGTGTGTGTGCATTCATGCATATGCAGTAGGGTTGGGGGTCCTTCCTGTTTCAGTGGTTCCAGGAGTGGTGCAAAATGGAACGTCTCATTGCTGTTCAAGCCTGATTGGAATTAATTCCTGCTTCCTCAGCATGATCCGAACCATGGGCATTTTTGCCTACAGTGCTGTGTGTGTGTGTGTGTGTGTGTGTGTGTGTGGGTAGTGAATGTGTGATAGAGAGAGGGTGAGAGACAGAGCAATTGAAAGGTGCCAAAAAACATTAGTGAGATAAATAGAAATATTGTGCTTTCAGAAAAAGATGCAAAACCTTAGGAGCTACAATCTACTCAAGGAAAATATTGGAGTCATAGAGACGCTGCTGAGTTAATATTTCTTAATGTTGTTTTAATGATCATGACCCTTCCACTTTGGCTGCTCCCTCGTATTCGACCCTGTCACACCTCAGTCAAATTAGGCACTAAATGAGTGCGCAGTTCATGTTTTAAACATCGTTGTGAAGCACTTGCTGTAATGAGGTAAAAGCTCCTGCTTAGTCAAGCATTCTCCTGCCCTGTCCCTGCGTCTTTTCTTCCTGCTGTTCTCCTGTTGTACATCAGCCGAGGCCAGCAGTATTTTTTTTTTTCATGTTAGTGATAAGGTCACAAGCACAATGACAATAGCTTAAGGGAGTGAAAAGAAAAAGGAAAAAGAAAGAAAAAAAAAAAAAAAGGTGCCGGACAGATCAGCCGACTGTCACATGTCACTCACCAGCTTGTGGCCTTCACTGTGTTGCTTGTGTCTGAAGAACAGATCATTACTAGTCTTCAATCAAAGGATAAGGCTTGCCAAGCTGTATTTTCTTTCTTGCTCTCCTAGAAAAGTTTAGCAGAGAAGATGTCATTTTGTGTATTCTGATGCATGTTTCCATGTGGTTGATTTGAGTGGCTAGTGGACCAGTCGGACTTTCATTTGTGGTTTCTTTGGTTGAAATCAACTGATTCCTACTACCAGAAGTGTTATTACTTACTTTGCTCTTCTTAACAAATGTTCATGTCCATGTTTCTTTGAAAGAAAACTTATCAAAACAAAAGAGCCTCTCTCCTTGTCTTCCTCCTCAACCAGGCAATGTTATTGGTGCTTTTTTCTATATGGTTAGAGGTGCCAGTGCTCTGCGTCTGCTCATTGAGATTTGACTGCATGGAATCAACAAAGTAGCAGTGAAATCATGGTATGGATTTTCATTGATTTTAGCTTTGTCTCAATGAGAAAGCGGATTGCATTTGACTGACAGCACTCTGAAAATAGTGCTGAGTGGATAGACCATTGCGCTGACTGTTTGTCACAATAAAAGTATATGTGTGCGTGTGTGTGTGCGTAGGTTGGTGAGTGGGTGTATCGGGGAGAGTCCAAAAACATGTTGAAAAGTGGGTGGATTATCTAATGGTTCTGATGCCCATGCCAATAAATCTCAAACCAACAAAACTCATCCTACTACCAACCACTGCCTGTGTAACAAAAGTCTGATTTAGCTTATGTCTCCTTGCTGTAGACTGTTGCTATCGACAAACTACTACATACACATGAGTAAGGCGGCCATTACACTGCCTGACATGTTCCTTAATTATGATGAACAGGGCCACAGGTTATTCTGGGTCACTTCCCCACACACTGTCTCCTGCTGCTGCAAATACTCCCCACAGCACCACATTAATCCACAGCCAAAAATAATCCCCAACAAAAGTACTATTTGGTCCTCTTTGTGAAATGTTTGCTTAAGACTGCAGTGCCCAGCTGTTCCTCAGTTGTCTTTGAACATCAAACTTTGTTTTTGTAACCTGCCCTGGAAGATTTACATCATTACAAATGAGCTTGGGGAGTGCTGTAGACTGAGAGGGTAAGTCAGAAGGTATTAAGAGACATTTAGTTTTATTCTTTTCATTGAATTTATTAAAACAAACACCAGCCTATCCTTCAAAACAAAATGTGTTTTGGGTTTTTTGAAAGATTCAATATTTTGTTCTTTTTTTATTTGTCTTTGCTATATGTCCTTCGAAATGTCTCCCTGCCTTTTTACAATTTGTTTTGATTTCATCCAAATGTGAGTGCCTCTTCTTTTTTTTGGTTCTCTGTGTTTGTGGATAATTATATCCATTAAAACCACTAAAATTAATGAGATTTAGTAAACATAATGACATCTTTAACAGTGCAGACTTGATTTTGTCACATTGTCTGCATGAATGGACTATGTACTTAAAACCTGGTTGGAATCGGCATTTTCTATATAAAGTGAAACCAGGGTTGTGTTTTATGTGGTAATTGTGGGTTTCAAGCATTAGCCACACCAGTGAAATGCTCACTGTGCTGTTTTACAGCTAACCATACAGCAAACTGCCTTCAGAGACGTGTGGCCATAATAGCAGGAAAGTAATCAGTAGTCAGCTGCCTAAGGCATATTCGTTTTTACTTATCACTCCTGTCATGACTCCCAGTACACGTCTTTGTCACAGCTTTTACAGCCTCCAGCCCTGCCACCTCCTCCTTTTTGCAGAGGCTTCATGTCTGTCCCTCTATCTGCTTACATTTGCTACCAAAAATAATACTTGCGTATGCACCTGTTTGTTTTTCAGGGTTGGTCAACTCTAAAAAAGGAGAATAGAGGGCAAATAAAACAGGAGTAGCAAAGATGATGATGAAGTGTGAGGGCCTGAGCTCCGTGCTGTACCTTGGAAAATGTGCAGCTAATGAAATTGAAGTCTTAAATCAAATTTGCCGCACATGGGTGATTGAATGTTGCTTTGAGAACCGTGCATGTCTTTATGTTGGGACAGACAAGGGAACACGGATGGAGTGGCTCTGCGGAGCGCAAGCTGTGTCCTCTGACTCGTGATGATACAGACTGAAAAATTGATTTAATACGGTGTCTCGGCAAAGGACATCTTAGACTGAACAATATAAAGACTAAAGATGACAAGAGGAGGTTTCACAGGGCTTCCTTGTATTAATTACAGTCGAAATAGTTGTGTTCAATTTCTGTCTTATACAAATTTAAACTCTGTAAAATATAGTTTAGTTGAAGCAAACAGAGACAAGAGTGTTGCCTAGAGGTAAGGAGCTTCACTGACAAATGACAGTTTATCAGCTCATTTATCATGATCAATATTAGAGTGTTTTTAATCAGTATTGCATAGCAAATACAAAACAAACACACTGGGGTTTCAGAAATGAGTTTACAAAGATTGATTAAATTATTTAATGTGTTTGATATCAGAACTGTTTTTGAGATCAGTGTGTAACTACCAAAGCTACTTCAACATTGTACAGTGACAGGACTAAACTAACTAGCAGGACAGTTTAGCACCGCATCGAGTAGGTTCTGGGTTCAAGCTTTAGCAGGGCCTTTGGCAAATACGCTCTGGAGTTAGCATATTCTCCAAGTGGCCACTTTGTGGTTGACTATGTGAGAGAATGCATTCCATGTAATATAGTGCATCAATGAGCCCTCCCACTGCCTTTTCTTTACCTTCCTCTCTTTGATGGTAGCTAATCCACTGTTTTTCTTGTCTTTTGTCTTGCATCTCTATATGACAGGTGCATTAGGATCAGCTGTCTTTGAACAACCGAAGTCAAACAAAAGTAATTGGTCACCGCTGTTAGCCTGTGACAGAAATACATGGTGTAAACTTGCCCTTCTTAAAATGTTGAACCCCATTCTGACATAGTGTGGCACATTGTCAGACACTGACATTAAAATCCTTGTGTACATAAAACAGCGTAATCATATTTTTCATGGCAGTGGATTAGAAATTCTGACATGGCTTGAAGAGAGGGTTTAACTAATTATCTGACTCATTCAAACTTAACAAGCCTTGGTATGGCAGAATGCCCTTAAGCTGTCTTCAACTTTTCTTACACTTCAAAAGTTGTCTTGATACATATCCATCTGTGCTTCCCCAATGTAGAAAGAAATTTAGTCAAATCAGTTTTATTTACTGTAAATATCCCAGATCACAAATCAGCAGCACAACATACCATCCAACCTTTGATTTGGATAAGAAAAAAACTTCTGCTCAAGGAAGAAAAAAAAATTACAGGGAGAAAAGGAAGAATAGTTTGACCTAATACAGGGAGAATGTTGTTTTAATGTGTTGCATGTTTTTCAGGCTTAAAGCAGATAAACATAGTTTATGTTTGATTAATGGATATTCACTTACAATCCAACAGGTCATCTGTCTCTTTATGACTCATCATCCCCTGTATTTTCTGAATAATAAATGGACCCATCTTATGTTAATCAGTGTGATATTAAAAGCTAATATTGCCTCATGTCCATTTGCAAGGTAGGTACAGGACTGTCCTTTAAAAAAAATATCCTTCCACCGTTAAAGACTTCTAATTCATCTTTGGCAAATAGGCCTTGTGACATCATTACAGTCTCTATAATATTCACTGAAACCATTTAAAGTTAGATAAATAAAGATACAAAGTAACAGATAATCTCATTGTTTTCAAAATAGAAGGAAAGAAGAGACGAGTAGGCACAAAGGAATGTATAAACAATTACAATAATGCAAGTGATATATATTTTTAAAGGAATATTTTGGTAGTTGGGAGACTTAAGATTCTTTTTCGCTTAAAGATAGTCAATACACACAGACACAGACACTACCTTGCAAGAACAATATGGAAGAAGAGTGGCTACCATGACGTGGTTACAGAAAAACATAGGCTGCTTACATATTCGGGATGTAAACACAAGCAAAAATCTGCAGTATGCCAAAAACATTTCTGGATGTGTACTGATTTGAAGGAAATCCTCAGTAGGCTATGCATCCAACCAATCTACCTTGCCTACTCTTTCTCACAATGTAATGCGCTGCAATGTCACAACCAGAACTGCATACTGCAGTGTGAACGGATGGCATGCTGATTGTTCATTATTATTTAGTATGTAGTACACACAATGTGCATTTGGCTGTGAGGTAGGCTATGTGATAAA
>JAQFJA010000012.1:9243840-9255495 GCA_029874485.1 Naso brachycentron | reverse complement strand
AAATGGCAGGAAAGCTGGTTTTGTAAGTGCACAGTAGAACTAGATTTCCATTGCTTAGTGATATGAAGAATTGATTTGACGTGAGTAAAAGAATGGCTGGAACAGCATCATTTATTTTATATTAGTGTAATATATTACCATGCCGAGGCACTATTTCACAGTTGGTGTACACGGCCCTATTACTTGGTCAAATTGGTTAATGTTATAGCTACGTGATATGCATTGTAATATGGACCACATAGACTGACTGAAATCACAAATGCAGACCATGCAGACTGATCTGTGTCTCTGCCATGATGTTAGAGCAATGGCACTGTGCTGTTCTTGTGGATTGGGGTTTTACTTTTGACAGCACTGATTTAGATGCACCCCCCCTGGCCTTTGGTGAATGAAAGAGGAGCATGTCATCTGTCTCCCTCTTTAACTCCAATGCTGCATGTACTGTATTTTGGTTACCCACAGAACATGGCTCAGGGCTAAATGTGACTGGAATCGGTGAGTTGTGTACTTAACACAATGCAGACCTGTGGGAGTGAGACAGCACACCAAGCTCAGGAAATGCATCAATAGATTTTGATGTGGAAAAATCCCAAGGGGTAAAGTGGAATTATATCACTACTGCACAGAAAAACAGCCAGCTACTGATGCTGCTGCTGCTGGACCAACAGGGAAGAGAAGTGCCAATGAAGAAGGACCATGTACCACATTACTGGCTCTTTAAGCAGACAAATATAGATTTTCGGGAAAATTTCACAAAGAGAATGTCACTACTTTTGCACATGCAACAACAAGACATCATGGTCCAGAAATCCAATCTGAGTTTTTTTGTGGCATCTGCATCTGCTGCTGCAGCTTTGGTCTGCAGGCAGCTTACATGTACAGCACATCAGAGAGAAAACAAGAGGACAGAAAATATGTAAAATATGACCTGGTTTTACTAGAATTACTGTTTTGTGACATAATAACATGCATTGTTAAGTTTTGTTTCCAAAGCCACTGGTCAAGTTACACATTATTGCTTTAAAGGGACAGTTCACCCAAAAATGAAAATTTGATCATTGTCTACTCACCTTCATGCCGATGGAAGGTCAGGTGAAATTTTTTAGTGCACAAAACACTGCTGGATTTTCACAGGAAAAAGGCATTGCAGTAATCTCCCAAACACTTGAAGTAAATGCTGACCACTTTGGTTGCACTAAATGGTCTCACTAAATTTAAAAAAAAGCATAATAAAAGCATAAAATGCCTCCATGCTGCTCGTCGGATGTAATCCAAGCATCCGTAAACCTTGACATGCCAAGTTGTTCGGATAAACGTTACTGACGCCATGTTTTTAGCCTCACTGTTCACTATAGCCTGGAGCTTCAAAGATGGGAGCCATGTTCACATGTACACGTGCACACGCAGTCTGAAGCGTTCGTACAACGCTAACTTTACCGACCTTCCATCGGCATGAGGGTGAGTAGATAATGACTGAATTTCCTTTTTTTTGGGGTTGAACTATCCCTTTTACGTAGTCAACAGCCTGTTTTTGAGGTGACCACTGGCTCTATTAAAATGCAACAGAATGTGCACTCCGGAGAAAATGAATCCATCAAAGCTCTCTGTGTGCCCTCCAGCTCACTCACTACACTATATCACTTTCTCTGTCTCTCACTTGCTCTTTGGAAAATCCACTTCTCAGGTTTGATTGCAGTCCTACCCACCGTGGAAGAGTTGTAATGCTGTTCAGGGCGGCTGAGGCATGCCTTCATTCTGCCCCCATATATTATTCATTTTAATACAGCTGAGCCATAAAATTGTGTATGCGCAAAGGCCCAGATATGACACAATCTCTTCCATCCAGTCAGTCTGAGGAGGTGAAATGTAATGTGCTGCACTTGTGTCTCCATGATACAGTGCTTAGCTGAAGCTGATATTCAAACTGAGAGGGAAAGTATAGTTGGTTATCGCATTAGTGCTAGCCACTAATGTCACCTTTCCATTACCCTCTCTTACTGCTCCTGCTCTTCCCCCACTCACTCACTCACTCTCTCTCTCTTACTATCTCCATCAATCTCTCCCCCATCACTCAATCATTAGGGATCATCATGACAGCAGTGGCGGATTTGGACCGTGAGACACAGGATCGTTACGAGTTGGTCGTCAAGGCGACAGACATGGCAGGACAAATGGGCGGTCTCTCCGGCTCCACCACGGTGACCATCGTGATCACAGACGTTAATGACAACCCACCACGCTTCCAACAGAGTGAGTGTCTCTGTCGCATTACTTTATAAGAGAAGGAGATGATGAGCCGCAGGAGGAGTGAGAGGACAAGACAGAGAGAGGGACGCCAGAAGCATGTGTTAAAGACAGGAGTGAGGATGAGGAGAGGGAGGAAAAAAAGAAGAAAGTGAAAGCTTAATCAGAGAAACACTGAAATGATACAAAATGCACAGTTTGGTTCGCATCCTGCAGGCTGTGGCAGCATAAGCAGACATACTCAGTGGCCAACATGCAGTCTGGGGACATCACCTAATTTCAATTTATTGGCCTATCAAACCTTCAGCCCATAACAAAGCAGTCTCTCAAATAAGGAGAATTGATGCGTTCCACTGCACGTTTGATCTTTTACTTTAAGCGCGGCTCAAGTGAGGACTGAATCAATACGACTGATTGTTCCCTCGTTGTGATGTTATGGATTTATGATTTGGAGGGATAAATGGTTTTCAGTGCACACGAGGGCAACAGGTCGAGTTAAAACATTCATTTAAAAATGCAATTTGTCTCACCTCACTAAACAAACCCTTATATTTAGAAGATACAGCAGATTTTTAGGAAGCAGCTAAAGAGTTGGTTTATTTTCAGACTTGTTGCGTAAACAGAAAATGCATATGACATATAGCCTAAACATGGTGAGCTGTCACACCTTTTCAAAGTGTTTTTCACTCTCACCAATGTGGTGTTCTTCTGAATTACACAGATATATAGACGCTGAGTAATAATGAGCTGAAAGAACATAGTATTACTTCTTTGACTAGCTTTCATTTCAACTTTTGATGTTGTCCTCTATTTTGAAGGTAAATAATAATACAAATACTTTAGTTACAGCTGGGGGAACTCCATCTGAAAAGCTGGTTGATTTGATTTGATATGTCTCCCCACATCTTTTCTCATTTCTGTATAAATAAATTTTCATTTCGATTGATCAAATTTTCCGGTCAGAGTGATAAACCCGACATTATTACAGTGTCTCTGCTCTATTGTATGTGGAAAAGATAGATTTTGTAAAGCAGCTTAATGAATAAGATACTAAAGGAGATGGCATACTGTGTCTATAAGGACTTTAATGTTTTCATGCAATTTCCCTCTTGGGAACAATAAAGTTTTATGTTCTTACTTTAATCTTTTCAGCTGGCAGACTTTATACATTTCCTTCGATCTGTTAAATCATTGGAAATATAACTTCGGATTTAGGATTTACAATATGTGTCAGCGCATTGCAAGTATGTGTTACTAGTATGTACCTATAATACTTCTTTATTAGTGACTTTATTATTAGTGCAATTTCATTACAGTTCCAATTGCACACTATATTAATGTATTCATGTTGTTTTAATTACAATGTTGTCGACGTAATGTTGGACAAAACACTGTCATTTGTTCACATTGAGAAAATTGTAGTTTATGGAGAAATAAATATTATGGTGGACTTTTTACCTGGATGCAATAATCCCACTGACAATAACCATCAAAAGTTTTTTGGTTTTTTTTGCTCTTCTTTCATTACAGTCTCATATTTTCATTCCCTATGTCTCCCCTCTTTATCTTTGTTACTGTCTTATCCCTTCATCCTCCAACTTTTCTGTTTCTGCTCCCTATTCACCTCTTCCACCAATAACCTCTCTGCTCACCCTCCTTTTTCCACCTCTGGCCTTCCATCTATCTTTTATCATTCTTCCTACACTGGTGTTTTTCCTCTTCTTCTTCTTCTTGCTACCATTGTCCATCATCTCTCTTTAGTATTGTTTTCTGTCATCTCTCTGTTGATTTGCTAAATTAATCTCTCCTTGTTTTATTCCTC
The DNA here is from genome assembly GCA_029874485.1 of Naso brachycentron. Taxonomy (NCBI): domain Eukaryota; kingdom Metazoa; phylum Chordata; class Actinopteri; order Acanthuriformes; family Acanthuridae; genus Naso; species Naso brachycentron. Next base: position 9,251,429 of record JAQFJA010000012.1, on the reverse strand, counting down.
CATGTACCAGAGATGTACCAGTTTACTGTGTCAGAGGGGGTGGCTGTGGGGACCCCAGTCGGGCGTGTCATTGCCACAGATGCCGACATGGGAGAGAACACAGACATGAGCTATCTGATCAAAGAGGGAGGGGAGCTGTTCAAGGTCACAACCGACGCTGAGACACAGGAAGCTGTTGTCTCCGTCAAGAAGGTATGGGCGACTTAAAGGAAGCCTGTTACTCTTGTGCCATTTGAAGCCAGTGTTCATTTTTGCCAGTATAGAGCCAAATATCCACACAAATGCATTTAATTTTCACTTTAAAAACCAATTCAAAATTTTCACTTTTCACTGCAAGCACAATGTTTTGCAATTCAGTCCTTCTGTCCTCCACAACAAGACATCAGCAAGCTAAATGAGCCGGCTAAGAATTATTTTCTAAGTGTGTTCCACAATTTTGCATGCATTCTTATTATAAACAAGAATTGATTGCTTCAAGCTAAATTGTGACTCAAAAACAAGTTAACCTACCATTACCAGGTATACTGGTAACATTTTCTAAAAGTATTTGTTGTTGTTTTACTTAAAAAAATATTTTAAGCTTCCTGGTCACACATAGCAGCAGCATCCCCTTCCCATTTCTGACAGAATCTAATAAAAAGTGTTTGGGACTCTGCTGGCGAGAAATCAGCAAGTGACTGGACCTTTTCTGGTTAGCATTCAGCTTACAGTTCTTTTGGTAAAGTCGATACTGTTTTCACATAACAGTTTTCCTAGTCAGTATGCCGAATAGCCCCGTGGCCCTGTTCAGACAGAGAAATTCAAGGTGCACTGAAGGAACGATCAAAGTGACTTGATTATAGTCTTTAATGATCATTTGTTGCCCACTGAGGTTTGACAGGTGCCATCAGTGCAGTATCTCATTGAAAGTTGAAATGTTTTCGGCTCATTTAACCCTTCACACAAAAGAAAACAAATGTAGCATGCTAGCAGTAATTTTTTTTATATTGAAGATACAAATGCCTGAAATATTGAAAGTGTTTCTCAGTGTCATTAATCTTTTAAATTCATAATATTAATCTATTTATTTCGTTTACATTTTTGGTATAAAAGGACCTAAAAATACATGTTACGATAAAACCAGTTGTATTGAAAAATATAATAAATTTTGTATCTTTATGAATCGCAATTGTGAGTCTGATATAACAGAATGAAATGTGAAACTCAGCCAGCAGCAATATTTCACTTCACTGCACCAAAACACAATATAGTAGTCTTCATCGTTTCAGCTGTGAGTGGTTAGACTGATACTTCAGAAAACGTACATAGGACAGGTTACATGTGATGTAGCGAGTCAGTGCTGCCACCAATGGCTGGAATCGGTATTGCAAAATTCTAACCTCATCCATTGTTATATTTGCAATATAGCCTCTGCCCATCAGTTTATTCAAGATTGAAAATGTACTCATAACATAATCTTGCTTTGCTTTTAGCCACTGGACTTCGAAAGCAAACGCACACACAACGTTGTGGTGGAGGCAGTGAATAAGCATGTTGACCCTCGTTTTGTGGACTTGGGTTCCTTTCGAGATCAAACCATCGTTCGGGTCAGCGTGTCCGACATAGATGAGCCACCCATCTTTCAGCCAGCAGAGGGTGCTGTCATGGAAGTGCAGGAGGATGCCAAAGTGGGAGCGCTGGTTGGCATTGTGACTGCCAGGGATCCAGATGTGAAGAATAAACCTGTCAGGTATGACAAAGATTTTGATACCAACAACAAAAAGAAAAAATGCTTTTGGAACTAGAAGAATGTGAATCAGGTTAACGCTACCTCATGTGTCAAGACAGAAAAGATAAAAGGTTTTTGCTTTATTTGTCACATGCAGTATACAGTGAAATTTGGTCTCTGTATTTAACAGTGGGCTGCCACAGCGCAGCACCCGGGGACCGACTCCAGATCTTGGCCAGTGCCTCGGTCAAGGGTACTGACTGGAGATACGTCTAACATACATATTCTTGATGGTAGGGGGAAACTGGAGCAGGAATCACATTCCAACAATGAAAATGCTTCCTTAATTTTTTTGAATAATATAGACACAATCCTACCATTGGGATGTGTCTGCCCCATCGCGGGAATGAACTTGCGTTGTTCAAACAAACAGCTACGGCCTGACGTCAAATGTGTTTCATCCTCGTCCGATCGTTGGTAAAATCCATAGACGTATGTGAAGGTGGTGGCGAGAAGTCTTCCACAACAGAGATGAGACTGTCATCATTAGCGTTAGCATTAGTGGGGACTGACATCGTGCACATTCAGCCCTATTGGCTACTGTGAAAGTCAATCAATATCTGCAACAGATTCCCACCTAGAGGCCTGTTTTTGACGGAGAGACTGTGGAACCAAATCGCATTCTGACTTCCGTTTCATGGGGCCTTTAACTTTTATGTGGCTTGGGCGAGACACTGCAGCATTACAACGTGGACAGCCATTCCATAAGCCCATGCATCAACTTAATGTATTTTTACTGCTTGAGATACATTTTTATTAGCACAAAATTTGTACTATGAAAAACAAAACATAAGCTAGCCACAAGTGGATACATATTACCAGCAAAATCTTTTTTTTTTTCTTTACAATTGCTCCTGAAGATGGAGTGAAAGCCTGAGCAAACAGTAAACGGTGGGACTTGTTCAATAGATGAAGCTGTCCTGCTCGTCTCTTTTTTCTCCCCTATCTGTGTGTATGATAAAAGCAATATAATCTGGTAATCTTCTGTACCGAAGTCTGCGCTTTGTGTCCTCAAAAGAGCAATTGCAGTACGAGAAGGGAATCTAGATAAGGGCTAAGGTAGTCTCAATGACAGAGTATACACTGACACGTGCCGGGCCTGTGCAAATTACCTCGATTAAAAATGCATGAGGCTCAGAGTTCCAGGTGTAATAAAGTGCAACACAATGGCAGCGCTTTCGTTCACCACAGTCCTGGCAGTCCAGAGCATAAGTGTAGGATACGTGTGCAAGCATACATAAATGTGTGGGGTTTCGTGTGTGCATGTGTGAAAGTAAATGAATGAGGGAGTGACTAAGGGTAATGGAGGAAGAGGGGCTGGGCAGAAACAACCAACTGGGCAAAGTTAGGGAGCTCATGGCCTTTGGCATCTGGAGTGTTGATGTTCTTTTTTTGTTTTGTTTTGGGGTTTTTTTGGTTGTTTTTTTAAGCAAGGATTGATTAGCAAGAGCACGTTTAATTGTTTGGAGGTCCATTCTACCATATAACGATAAGCTGCAAATGGAACTATGCCACACGTAACACCTAAAACAAAGAAAGTGTCACATGATTTTCAAAAAGGTTATTAAACAGCTGGCAGGTAGCTCAGATGCCTTTGTGAAATTATACTCTCTCGTACAGTTTTTGTTTAGTTTAAGAAACATAAAATACTGCTTTACCTTTGGAGGTGTAAAAAGGTTTGCAGCAGCCAAGTTTGTTTTTGTGATGCAGACCGATTGTGTTAAAAAAATTTTTTTTTTTTTTTTTTTAAATTCTTTTTTATTTTAAATTCTGCTGCTGTGACAATCTGTGATTATGTGCAAGTCATTCTTAAGACAGTGAAAACATGATTATGATGTCCCCTCAGTCCCATCCCTCAAAAACGAACCAACATTCACTGGAAACCAAAGGTTCAGTTTTGTTTTTGTTTGAATAATAATCATGAGTGCCATGTTGAGAGGACAAGATGGACAAAAACAAAAGGGTAATTATTAATAGCTTGTTTATTTTGGACTCTCATGCTGTCAAAGCTGTCATATGAATCCAATTCCCAAGAAGAAAGGGATGTGAAAGAAGATGTGCAGCGCAGTTTGAGATTCAGTGAAGGAGGGAGAACTATAATTTTCACGTTTATTCTGAAGACAAATGCCAGTGGCAGGTGTGAATTTAATAGAGTCAAATCTCATCACCATCTTAAATGTGATGTTTGATGCAAAAGAGAGGAACACTGACAGACACATGAATGCACAGACAAACAGAACATAAAGGCCAGGTGTTTGTCCTTGTGAAGCACAAATTCAGCTCAATTATTTTAAAAGAAAACAACATGATTTTAGATGCAAGAGTTGATTTTTAATGGGCAAAATCTCAATTATCGTTTCAAACACAGGTTAACCTCTTTTTTAAACAGTCACATTGAAGTCATTTGATCAAAATCTAGTTACATCATGAAGAAAGTGTAGGAACAGTATTTGTCCTCCAGGAGTTAATTATCAGAATCAGTTTCGTTGTTGACATGCGGTGACAGGAATTTAATGCAAATGCAATCCTACACCCACACTTTTTAATGAATGAATGCGTCATTAGAAACCTATTTAATCTGTGCTTCATTCTACACACCACATCTGTTTAGCATGTGAGTCTCTTGACATTATGATTCATACACAACATGTGACTATCATTCTCATGAGACCTGGAAGAATTCTGCTTTATGTGTTTGTCAGAGAGGCCTTAAGAGCTTGTAACGCACATGGTACTTTATTATGGTTTTTGTGAGCATGAGTAAGTCAACCTGCTGTGTGTTTGAACGTGTGTGTGTGTGTGTGTGTATGAATGAATGTGTGGTGGGGTGGAGGAAGTAAGAACAAAGAAACCTTTCAACTGATTTTTGTTGACTCACCAATCTTTTAAGAGCACCACGCAGGCCAAACAAGGAAAGATGCATTTGTGGTTTTTCTAGAGTGCACAATGAAAATTTAATGTTTATTTTCTTGCTGTGAATAGGCAAAGAAAGAGTGACTATGTCGCAGCTTGCATTTAAGGGACACTGTGCTATTTACAATCACAGGGCCTGTGACAAGCCTCCTGTAAATGTCTTAAAAATGTAGTTACTTAACCCTGGTATCTTCTGTAGAAGTTGGTATTACTCAGTTTTGCTCAAAGTCAGCTTTTCAAATTCTTTTTAATTTTATAATAAAATAAAACTTAATTAAGCAAAATTGAAATTTGTAATGAATATTGTCTCTGCTTCCTCTCATTGCTCCTATTTTTTCAAAATCTATAACCTTATCTTTTCTGTATTTGTTACTACAGGTTTTCCATCGATCGGACCACAGACCAGGAGATGATCTTCCATATTGATCCCGATTCAGGTGCCATCACACTAGGCAAGATTTTGGACCGAGAAACAGCAGGCTGGCACAATATCACTGTGAAAGCTGTAGAAGCAGGTACATTGCTTTACATTTCAAATTGAGCGTGTCACACATAGGATTTGTACACCTTCATGCTGCTGGAGGAAGTGTGATATTGTTCATTATCAGGAAAAATGTTTCACCTTGCCAACATTTCTAAAAGTTGCTGAAACAAATCAGTGAAAGCTATTTCAGCAAGTATGCACAACTCTAATCTGCGCAAAGTAACTTGTAGTTATGGTTTTTCACTCTGTGTGAGACATGTGGATCTTAGGATGTCAAAACAAAGAAATGTGCCATCAGCACAAGATGAAAGTAACCGTACAGTGATGTGATTACAAATGATTACAATTTAGTCTTTAAAATATGCATAATTACAGTTAAAGGAAGGTCCATAAATTCATTTTTCATTCTAATGTCACTTGAGAAAAAAAAGAAAAGATTAGCAAGAAGAAGCATTAACAAAACACAGCTGAGGGGCAACAAAAATTGCTACAAATGAAAACACATGCATTTATTTGAATGATTTATGGCCCCGTTCTTAAAACAAGTTAAAATTGCTCTGATGATTGGTGAGCTATTTCTGCTTTCAATGCCTGCAAGTGATGGAGACTGTACAAGTCGAATTAGCTGTACACTATTTGCAGACTCCCAACGGAGATGATAAGAAGTGACGGACAACCTGACATCGCCGTGCGTCATTTGCTCCTGAAGCTTTGGCACTTTCTCATCACCAGCATGTTGTGGCTGGCTTTAAGAAAGACATGGAAAGTAAAGTGGTGGCACAATCGCACTAACAATGTAGTAAGAGTATTTTGCATTAATGGAATATTTTATTTTACATGCAGAATATACTGTTGCTGGTGTTACTTGTGGATGAAAATAAACACTTTATGTACTGCGTGTTGTCATTATACCTCAATTAAACCAATATTAAAAAAGCATAAAAAGGAGCATATATTAAGACTTAAGAAATCAAAAAGAAGATTCCAAGGCACTCTCTTTAAAATGTTATAATGCCTTTTTAACATGACATGACCATGGTCATGTTGGACCTCAGAAACAAGCTCTGGCGTGTTTCGGCAAACAAGCCTTCATCAGGGAGTCAAATTCGTTTTTGACGATTGATTGTAAGATGTTTTTGTAACTAACCTGTGGAGCTAAAGACAAAATTCCTCATTTGTGGACAATTACGAATCTCATTTTTTCATTAACAAAAATTACTAATGTGAACGCAACATTTACATTAATTGGAAATATAAACAAGTTTTTTTTTTAGATCAGTTTTTTATTGTTCTAGCAGTTGTTAGACCTGTCAATCAGGTTTGAAGTCATAGACAAAACAGCTGGTAAGCTAAAAACCCACTCTTACTTTTCATATGGTCTGTTAGCCCATCAAGGACTACGTAGTCCTCTGTGGCAGGGGAGCAGCCTTTTGCTTTAGCATCCAATAGCTTCAATAGCTTGAAAAATGTAACATTTGACTGAAAATCCATTTGTTCAAAAGCCCTTTATAGGAAAAAAAAAAAAAGAAAAAACATTGCTTCAAAAGCCTGTTGCTAAGAATATCCACACTCTCCGGTATTTATTTATTTTTTTCCCCCCACTCACATCCCATGAAGACCTGCCCTACATTCTTGCTGACTAGTATTTGTTTGTTAGGGTCAAGAAAAAGTGTCAGGGTGAGGGTCAGAGACAATCAGAGGCAGAGTAGGAGCAGGTCTTTGCAGAATATGGGTGGGGGAATAAAAACACAAAAGTGTGTATTACGGAGCAATAGGCCTTCCAAGCAATTGCCATGTTTTTTCAAGATAGTAGGCTGTCGGACAAATGGGCTTTCAGTCCAATGTGACATTTTCCAGGCTATTGGGGTTTCAGAATGATGGGTCGTCAGGAAAATGGCATGGAACCTTTGGTAGTCATAAATGTACTGTCATCTTTCTGGTACTAGGGAGAAAATACAGTCATCATTTTACAGCTTGTCTTCGAGCTGACAAAGACATCACTGAAAATGAGGGGAGAGCTTACTTTTTTTAAAAACTTTTTTCAGTGGCTCCTTTTGTCATTGCAAAAGGAAAATAAAGGATGTAATAACTTGAGGGAGCTGGGAAGTTATTACTATACCATTAGAAGTAAACGTGAGAAAGGAGGAGGTGTGGTATTCTCCACTTTTCAATCTCATACCGAGATGACATGAAGTGATTTTGGGATTGCAGTGAAAACAGAGGAGATTGCAAGGTGGAGGAAGAAAACAATGCACATAAACAAAGCTTAAAATGTCTTCATATTTGTTCCTCTCTCATATAGCCTCAAACTGTGATTACTTCAATAGTCAATACAGGCCTAAACTGAATAGTAAGCAGTCTCACCCAACACAAACATTAAGACAAAATTAGAGTGGAGTTTTTTTTTTTTTTTTTTTTTTATTA
>JAQFJA010000012.1:9093493-9104775 GCA_029874485.1 Naso brachycentron | reverse complement strand
TTTACCTCCATCACTGCTGCTGCCCTTGACCACAAACATTCATGCTATGAATGGACTTCAAACATTTGAACAACATGCTGAGCATGGGTACCATCACAAAACATGTTAATGGAAGATTATCACATTTGTCTTTGAATTTAGGTTCAAAAGAAAAAAAAAGGATCGATAAAACTTTTGGACAACAGCATGTTTCTCTTCTGACTTACATCTAGGATACTATTTTATATCTTTTTACTTTGAAAACAGCTTATCATAAGCTTTCAGCACAGTAAACACTTTCAATCTCTCTAGATGTGCAATACCTGCACATCCCCCACCAATAACCTTTAGCCTGTAGATCTTCAGCCACTCCAATTGCCTTCTCACAGCTCCTTTTTCGCCTTCTTAGCAAAATCTCTTCAGCAGAAATGAAGGCTCCTTTGAGATTGGCTAAGGTGTAGACTTAAAGTGTGCTTGTAAAATGGCCATTGCTCTATAACATGCCTCTTTGCAGTTAAATAACTAAATTTGTCTGCAACAGATGTTATCAGTCGCACAGGTATGTAAAGCATAATGAGAAAAACTTGGAGCTGACTCAAACCTTGCTTATGGACTCATACAACATCACCAGTTTGTTAATACTGTGACAAACCAGTTTTCCGTTTTACTTTCTAAATAATCATTTTGGTATCATCTTTAAAACATTGCACAATTCCCAGTGTAATGTTGCTGAATGAATGTATGAATCTGTTACTAATAAAATATTTGCCAGTTCCTGGTTCCTGGTACTTAAATGTAGGTACAGTGGAAGATAATAAGACTTTGCAGAGCAGTAGAGCACGAACTGGGAGAAAAGAGAAAAAAGTTGTATTGTGTACCTTGAGGGCTCTGGGAAATGTTGCTGGAGTTTTGGTGTAAGTTAACAGCGTAGAACCTACGAGGTTACATGTTATGACTGTAGTCAATCCAAAAACCCCAAGATCATTAGCTAAATAGCTTAGCAATGGGCCAGTGTTTGACCTATTTTCTGAGTGAAGTCCTCAGTAAATTCATTGCAGTACTCCATCAATGACTGACCAGTCCCTCATCAGTCCAAGTCCGAATTCCCTAACCCAAAGCTACCCTGGCCTTTGTGTTTATTGTAGAAACCTAATTCATCTATTTCCTGTTTTCCAATGATATAAACATTAATGAGGGACTTTTCAAAAGCACTTTTCAGTTCTGCTTTTCGACACTGCTGTTTGATTGCATACCTCAACATTCAAATACGTTACACCACAAGTACTTGCTAGGTTCTGCAGAATATTGTTTACGCTATTTTTCTCAAATGAAAGTTTTGTTACCCACTATTGTGGGTGTCTGTGAATTCGTCCAGGTCATAGTTATCTCTGGGCAACTGAATCAAAAGCAACTTAGTTATATGTCTGTGAAGACGTTTTGCCTCTTATCCAAGGCAAAACGTGTCAGTTGGTGTCTGACTAGACTGGGCTAGTCTTTTGACACTACTAAGGGTTTAATTTGCCTAGTTGTTACTCCCTTGTTACCCCTAGTCACACAAAGGGCAGACTGTATAACAGCAATGTAAAACTAGTGCTGTTGTACGTCTCGCAATGCTGGTTAGTGACAACGCGTGACATGGACAAGATCAATGCCTTCCACAAGGGATGTCTCAGGAAAATCTGCTGTATCTTCTGGCCTGAAAAGATCTCAAACAAACAACTGTACAGGATGACAAAACACAATGAAGTGCGCCTGGAGATCAAACCCGCATATCCGTTGGCTAATCTTCAGAATGACCCACAACCAAATCCCAAAGGCTAGCACAGGCTCCAGCAGGGAAAAGGAAGCAAAGGCAGCCTAAAACAACTTGATGGTGAACCGTGACAGCCGAGCAAAGGAGATGAACCTAACATATGATGATGCACAGTATACAGCACAAGACAGGTCTCGATAAAGGCATATCATTGAAGCCTTTATCCACCAGGGATGAAGAGGATTAAGTAAGTAACCCATAGTCTTGTTTTCTTCCACTGTGCCCACATTTAAGTACAAGTCAGACCTAGTTATGTATTTCTTTGATACCAGATTTCTAAACAAAATATAGGCTATTATATATGTATTAATTTTAAAAGTGTCAATAATATCATGGGTATTTTATGCCTTTAACTTGACAGTGTACAGTAGAATATGACAAGAAATTAGAGGATGGGGAACAATGTGTCTCAAATGGTCCAGTTATTGGTGGTGTGTGCATGTGTTAATGTTCTAATATGCTGCTGTTTGCTGAGCAGCATTTGCATTGTGGTTATAAACTGTCTTCCAAAAGTTAGACTGGCAAAATGGACAATAAGCAATCAAAACAAAAATTAAAAAATAAAGGGAAAAAATTGAACAGGTAAGTACAAAGAACATACTACAACCAGGGCTCTCCAAGTTTTGAGAGTTGTAGAGAGGCAGCGTTGGATTCAGAGTTGCACACAAAAAAAACCATTAACTGTCATCAAATTTTTTGGTTTCATATAGAATTTAACATTATATTCCTTAAGCATTTTTCTAAACTAATTTGTGCAACTATATAGATCTGCTAGTTGACATTGCAATGCCACACACCACTCATGCACTGTCATCACTGCCTCAGTGAAGTGTGTGATGTTTAAGGGTCGTAGACGTTTTGCAATGTGTTTCTTCCACCCTGTGTAGTTTCACTATCTCTTGTACAGGCAAATAATGAAATCCTAAAACACTAATGATAACACAGCGCACACACACAGCAATTTCACATTATCAATATAGAGATGATAAAAGGTACGTAAGTGGATATATGACTGCCACTGGGTCCTGGAAATCTTTTTGCCTCCTTTAGGATGAACAGTGCACATGCTTAACATGAAGTTCTGCCCTCTTGAAAAAGTATGAATTCTACATTTCCTTGTTCAGACAATAAAAGCATCATATTATGTAGGCTGTTTTTATTTCTCTTTTTGGTCAGCAGGAACTTTACATCTCTTGCCTTTGCAGGAGTAAAGAGAGAATCTATATCCAAACTCAAATGTGTTATCGTCCCAGGTTTAGAGCTGAGAAAGCCCAGTGGAGCGTACGAGAAGCAGCTGGGTTGGTGGTATTACATGGGGGTACACATCGTACGGTGGGTAGGCCATCCATCAGGGAGACTGCCGCTCCCAAAGGCGGTCTGTTTGAGTGCGCAGCTTGGCCCAACTGCTGCACACACACCCTTCTCTTGCTCTAGTTATAAAAACACACACATGTACATTTACATACACCAATGCAAATACATATAAAAGAGACAAACATGCAAAATGAGGTCAAACAGAATAAGATGGCTTGCCTGAGATCTCCCTTGTCGGTTGGAGTTTAGTGACTGCATTAGATAATGAGTCATTTGCCATGTATATTGCTGGCTTTTTGCTATAACTCTCAAAACTACACACATATAAATGAACACCCAACAGAAAAAAACACTGCCTCTTAAAAAGAAAACAAGACTAGGCAAGCCGAGTTATGCCGGATCCAGATTACATACCAGTGGGGATATGTGTTGATGAATTATAGTTAATGTGCAACTGTCTGTGTACCATATGTCTAACACAGCAGTATTGTTTGCATGCACTTTGAGTTTATACCTTTGATCATGTCAATAAATATGAAGGAAAACTGTATGAGAATATTTTAAGCTTTAATATTTCCAGCCACCCCCCCGCCACAGAAGAGATGATGACATTTCCCTATTCTGTATGCACAATTACGCAGGGTACAGTGGTATAACTTTGATTATTCAAATTTCCAGATCGGTGTGTCCAGACTTTTTCAACTGAGCTGGCCCAAGAGGAGCACTTACTCATGCAGGGATGGCATGTGGGTTTTGGCAATATTACTAGATCCTTACTGAGTATGTCGGGGTGTCAGTCAGGATCTAATATTTTGTGTTCTTACAGACATCCAAAATTTCACAGAGACATTTTAGAAAGTAAAAGTGTAATTCTGTTTCAGTTAATGACTAGTTTTTAGTTTTGCTGCTAGCTGCAATGATATTACTGTACTCATAGAGAGGTTTTTAAGCAGCCTCTCTAATCTTTAAAGTAAATTGTGAAAAAACACATACATAAATGCAAAGCACAATAAAGATAGCACCTTAAGAGCTGCCGCTGTTCGACATAATTTAAAAAGCAACAGCCACGGTAAGATGGTGTGAAATGCAGATCCACATGGGTGCGGGTCTTTAAATTTGAGAAAATAATCAATTCAGGTGGGTGTCGCATGGAAGACATCAGAGCCGATCTGTGCATCTTTGAAAATGTCACAGCAAATTCCCAAACAAACAATATTTGGATAAACTATACTGAAGCAGCTTCTCCAGTCCCACCATGTTAGGGTAGACCAAGAAACCTGGCCAGCAATCACTATTCATAATATCCTCATCATTAATTTATTTTGAAAACAACCGGAAGTGTGTTTACTTCTCACGACAACTAGCTTGACAACTAGTTAACAAATCTCCGACAACTTAAAATGTTGAAACAGACATTATTGTGACCACATATTGGGAATCTGCATGGTTACTTTCTTGCCTAAAAGATTTTTAGAATTTAATAAAGTAATATATTTAACGTCCCAGAGCAAGAAGTTCAACAGCTTTAGCCTTTCTCTGCAGCCACTGCTCAACGTTCATGCATGCGTGTTTCAACAATGGGGTGTCATTCACCCAGTTATCCAGCCAGCAAGCCCCTGAGGAGTTTGTAGGCTGGCACCCTCTAGGCCCGGCAACAAGGTTAGGAATTTAGGGTTTTAAAAATGTTGAATTTATACAGGAGCTTGTATTTGTACAAACTTCTTGCACCAAGGATAGTGGACAAAGAGAAATAATTTGTTGCATGGAGCAATAGAAAAATAAGAAAACATGACTGTCATAACCTTTTTTCAAGCAACCTTCGATGAAGACAGTGACTACCTTCAGCCCACAATATATGCGCGCCAGCTGTTTTAGTGTTGGCTCTATCGCATCATAATGTAATGTTCTAAAAGGAAAACGCAATCGTTTACATGTATGTTTAGAAACCACAACCACTACCTCATCCTGATGGCCTCCGAAATCACCAGCATGCAGTAGATTTCCACCCCCTCCAGCGCTTTGAACCTGAAGGTCTTCCATCACGTAATAGTCCAATATCTCACACTACATGCAGTTAAAGATTTGTGTGTCAGTTTTTCACACTCCGACAGAAGCTGCCATACATGTTGCTGAAGGCAAAAAGTATCACTCTATGCATATTGTTGGGTGTTTTCGTTATGTCTTCCTTCTGCATAGGCGCATACACGCACATGTGCAGGCACATAAAAAAGCTCCTGGGGCTGCAGGTCCCTTTGGGGCCACTTACACAAGGCAGGGCTGGGATGTCAGCATGTGTATCTGTGATTTGTTAATAAAGCTGACCTGTTTGTATGTACAATACATGCTGGATATATGATTTATGGTTTGATTTTCTGCTTTGATATTTCTTCTTATTCTCCTCCTCGTGTTTGAGAAAGAAAAGTCACTCATAACTGTTATAAATGTCTCTGGAATTCATTATATCATTTCTGTCAAGCACACATAGGGTAAATATCTTTGTTTATGTTGATAATGAAATAAATGACAGACCTGGACCAGACCTGATTTGAAGGCTAATTTATAAAAAGCAACGAGAGGCATTTTGAATAATTACCATTGCATTTACTTTGCATTTGTAATACAAGTTCTTTTCTTAGAAATATACCCATCATGATTCCACCCCACGTTCCCTTAAAAACCGCATTTAAATTTGGCTGATTTTCTGCTGCTTACACGTGCAGTGAACCAAATCAGCCGACCATGAAATATTTCAATGATCTCACAAAGTGAATCCTCCTACATGTAGCACATTTGCATATCATGGGAGACTGTCATTGTCAAACCAGATTTAAGAAAGGGGGAGAGGCTCATAGCGGTAACATGGTGTCTATGTTTTTGCATTAGTTCAGATACAAGATCAGGGAAAAGCAGGTATTATCTAGTCATTGAGCACTTGCCTGGAGCTTGATTTCTATGATCCATCTTTGATATCTCTACATGGTCCTCTGATATAAGAAAACGCATCTCACTGTCAGATGGCGTGCAGTAATGACAGGCGAAAGAGCTCATGAATATCTACTTTATTAAATGATTATGCATACTCCATTATTCATCAGATGAATTATTAAAAAGAAGTGATCTATGCTCTTCATGTATAGCTCCAACACCTTCACCATTAAGTTGTGCTCTCTATGCCAGTTTTAATTGCTGAAGGGCTTGAAGTAAATGGCCGAAAGCTGAGTATTTACACTAACCACATAAAGAATTATGTGGAGCATAATTAAACTCAGAAATATTTGAAATGACAGCTCCTGTGAAAAATTCTCTGCACTCTTTATTCTGTGTGTGTGTGTGTGTGTGTGTGTGTAAGTAAGTAAGATAGAGAGAGACATTGCACATTTGCAATTGTGTTACTGTAGTGGTCGAGGCATTTCAATAGTACAAGTTTACATCAATGGTTTTATTCATTTAAAATCACGATATTCCATTTTTACAAATAAAAAATTATTTTGCACATTTTCATGTTACTTCCAGGTCCACGTCTTGGAGCTTGCTCTTATTTTCAGGTATAGTTCTTTGTGACTTAGCTTTGCTTTATCTGTGCACTACCACTAATTATTTCACCGTTATGATTTTAGCAAGCAGTTACTCAGGTGCCATGTTTCTTTGGCTGTTCCATAAAGGAGTTATGTTTCATGCCACAGCTTACTTGGTGTGTTTCTCAAATACTGTATAGAGCTTGAGTAACATAGTGCAACTCAATAGAACATTCCCTACCTGCCAACATAGTCACAACAGTTGCACAAATGGCCATAACTAACCATTTGCTCTCTGTCCCCTTGGTTCCGTTGACCCACTCATTAGCTGTGTCACTGTCACGTTTTGCTTTGCCACGGCATAAAAAAAGACCATACTCATTTTGTGAAAAAACAGACTGTCAGATTAAATCTTACTGAGAAAAATCCAGTCAGTGACGGTCATAGTTTGTTTGTGTTTCAGCACCAACATGAACTAGGTTTTAGAAAAAATCATGGTTAAATAATTTAGGGCAACAAACGTTGGCTGTATCATACAGGAAACCGGTTTCTGGTGTGAAAGTCCAGTGTTTGAACCATCCTTCTTCCACGACCTCTTCCCTATACACAGACTTTCTGGCCCCTTATACTCTGATTGTCATTAGTTCCAGTCATCTTCCCCCACTGCTAGTGCTTCACCTCTATACTTCTAGACCTCTTGTCCATTGATACAGCAAAATGTAACACTGAAAAAATGTCTTCTTGTGGGTTGGTGGGTCTATTACTAATTTTGGTGCTTTTTCAATAATGCCTGTTGCAGATCAGTGTGTTTTTAGAAACAAATGATCTATGCATCAGATTTTAGATGGAGGAACACAATTTACCTTTTTTTTCTCAGTATGACAGTTCATTTGCGTTGTTTTTATTTTGTTGTTTTTGCTTTTGGTATCTTGATTTTGCAGCACTTTGGTCAACAGTTGTTGTTTGAGAAATTATAACCAGTAAGTATTCTGTTGGCTGAAATGACAAGTGTTGCAGACAAATTTTACATGTAACTAGATACCTAATTAAAGAGGTTGACAAACTCTCTCTGGCTTTTAACGCTCTGACTGGCCTTGCGCTTGACATGTCAAGGAACACAATGCTTGAGTCCTCCTGTACCTATGGTTGCTAAGATATAATTCAATGGTTTTCAAAGCAGAACGAGATGGTTCTCAGCAAAAATGGTGTACTCTGCCATCTACAACAAAGAACTCTCAGCAAAACCTCTATAACTGACAATAGCTGTTTGATAGAGGTTTAGTGAATGGTCATCACACTTAGAGGTCCTCCATCACCATTATTGACATAAACGCACAATTGAAATAGCAAGTAACTTTAACCAGTCTAAGCAGACACACAAATAAGAGTACAGACGTAATAAATAACTATTGTAGCAGTGAAGCAGGTAAATAAACTTAGTGATGGTTTTTACTTCAGCAGAGGGTAAAACTGTTTATATTAAAACAGTAATAACAGACACACTTTACAGACACAGTAGTATGTTACAATACTGTCAACAGCATCTTTATATTCCAATATTATGGTTGTTGTTGTTTTTTTTCCTTGGTCAGCACAGTTTATAACCTTGAAGCTGACAGGTCTACTTTCCCAAACCTTATTTCTATTGAGTATATAGTTGAGTTTATGGTCTTTGTCATTAAATCTAAATAACAACTTATAGGTATTTATTTGGAAAACCCTGCAACAATGTGCTTTTTTAAAATGTGTCTAGCTCATTAAATAGTTTAACGCCCCATTTTTGCAAACTTGGTTAATAAGATGAATACTCCAACCACTTGATAATTTATTGCAATAGCATATATATATATAAAAATAAAGAGCAAAAATGCCGTTCCCATTCCCATTTGTTTATTTACTTTGAGAAAATTCAGTATTTTTTTGTAAACCATTTTTACTGTTTTCCCTTATCTTAAAAAATTATTTTCAAGTACAAGATGTTTTATTGATGAATAGTATCTTTATTTTTTAAATAAAATTTGAATTAATATTTACATTCTGTTAAGCTTGAACAACTTCTAGTGCTTTTCTCTTTAAACCAATCATCTCTAACACATAGGCCTGTATTCTTAAACCCAACAGTGATTATATACTAAAATTCATCAGTACATCCACCCATCTATCCATCCACACTCGCAGAGCTGTGGCAGCGCCACATTAACGTGTCTGTCATTGCCTTTCATTTTACTTTAGGTTCAGTTGTACCAATTATTAATTTACTGTGATTCGGGTGATGATTAACCATTGTTATTGTCAACCTTAAGCCATCATGCCTATCTCTTTTCTCTCTTATTTGTCACTTTTTCTGAGTATTTTTCAAAACAAAAATTTGACAAAATTTATCCATACCGTTTCACACCAGAAGCCACTTTTGAAAGTTTGCCAACATCAGTACAAAGTTTGTCATTATGGTAGCATGTACAGCGCAGTCAACATATGCAAGCTCTACGCAGAAGCATTCATAACATTTTACATAACATCTTAAAGCTAGTATGTTTTTGACTGAATTCAACTTGCAACTGACTAAGTTCAACTTGCACCATCTACAGGCAGGTATATGAAATGCATTTGATTTATTCAGTTTGGCCGGAAAGGGGGATAATCCCACCAGGGCAAAAAAATTAATGACAAGAGAGGTGGATCCCTCTGCCATCCTCCACCCCCCTGGCAATTTACACCACTATTTGTCGTCTCCACCATCTATTAGGACAGTAAAGGACATGCAGTAGAAATATTTACTGACAGAAAACGTGTCAGTATTCCACATGGACAGCATGTGTGACAATGTGACTGATCTTAGTGAAATTCAGTGATAAACACAAATTGCCTTTGGGTTTGAATTTTCTTTCTGTTATTATGTAGAGGAGTTCACATTTCACATTTCATTTTCCTGTTTTCCAAGTCTTTATCTCGGGGGCGTTACCAGGGGGGGGCAGGGGTGGGCAGTGCCCACCCACGGACATGCCCTGCCCACCCAAGGAAAACTGGATGTAGTGTTGACGGCAGTCTGGGCACCGCATGTGATATCCCATTCATCTATTATTGTGTATGTATGTGTGGTGATTAGTGGATTCACTTGTCATGTAGAGAGAACTATCCAACAAGCACTGTTGAGTCACAAGGCCCTCCCACCCTTTCCCACTGCAACGCGCGAGCTGAACACCAAGTAGTGTTCTCAGCTCTGCGTTTCTGTTGCTATAATTAGCGACTTTTCAGACCCCCCTAGCGACTCTTTTTCAAAAAAGCAACTAGCGACAATTCAAGCGACTTTATCCAGTGTCATTGGAAACTTTTGGAGACTCTGACATGAAAGCACATATCATTCTTACTCTTCTCAATGAGCAGCGGACACTGCCGTGGCCTCTCCCCCGTCCTAAAGCACACACAGTCAGCTCAGTCCCCGCGCAGCAGTCCCTCCCAGCAGGAAGATGTTAACCCCTCGGCGTCCAGGGTGCAAATGAATCGCGCATGTGCCAAAGCGCCGCTCGCAGAGAAGGACGGGATGTTAATGTAAAATTGTCTTTGTCTAAATTCAGTAAATCACTGCGGTCACGCCAGCTACGCTTCGGAAAGGCTCTGTCACGCTATCTACACTTTAAAATCGAGTGCGCGTCTACATCGCCTCTTACGGTAAAGCATGGGAGCGACTTCGTGGTGCATTCATGTACACCTCATAAACTCAGCAATCTATATCGAAGTGTTTTTTTTTGTTTTTTTTTGTTCTTATTATCATTTGTTGAAATACATATACCAGTCATTACCTGGTTGTTGTTTTACTACATTCTTTTAAATAATCAAGACAAATTGATGAAACAAAATTATACAGTAGGTCTACAACGCAGATTAAAAAATATATAGGCATACAGCCTATATAATTTTTTTCTGCAAACTCCACCAGATTCTTGCTGAACGTGACCCCAACTACCTCTGTGGTGATTTTAAAGTTGTTTGACTGTAGCTTTTTCTGATAATCTGCTGCTGAAGTCATACACCGCGTACAGTACAATGTCTGCTTCCATAGACAAATTAAAATATTAATTTTAAAAAAATCAAATTGTTTTCTGCAAACTCCACCAGATTCTTGTTCTACATGTCCCCAACTACCTCTGTGGTGATTTTCAAGTTGTTTCACTGTGCCATTTTGGGATAATCTGGTGTTGAAGTCATACACAGTGTACAGTAGCTACAATATCTCTCTCCATAGGCAGATTAAAATATTGATTAAAAAACAAAATCAAATTGTTTTCTGCAAACTCCACCAGATTCTTGTTTTACGTGACCCCAACTACCTCTGTGGTGATTTTCAAGTTGTTTGACTGTAGCTTTTTATGATAATCTGTTGCTGAAGTCATACACAGTGTACAGTACAATGTCTGCTTCCAGTGGCAAATTAAAATATTAATTAAAAATAGAAATCAAATTGTTTTCTGCAAACTCCACCAGATTCTTGTTCTATGTGACCCCAACTACCTCTGTGGTGATTTTCAAGTTGTTTCACGGTGCCATTTTGGGATAATCTGATGTCACGTACAGCAAGGAGAAAACAAAATATGTTTTAAGGTGCAGTAGGCCTACGCTGGATTTTGAGCTGGTTGAGCATTGCAACATTTTTTTTTTTTTTT
>JAQFJA010000012.1:9000647-9024317 GCA_029874485.1 Naso brachycentron | reverse complement strand
TGATTTGGGGGTTTTCGGCCTTGTGTTACAGCAGAAGTTGGCTGCCTGCCTCAGCTGACCTCTTCTGCCAGCATTCTAAAAAAATCAATAGCTACTCTTTTTATGAACACCAAAAAATGCTTGAAGGAAAAAAGCACAAAGATGCTATCTCTGACAGATGATTGAGTCTGCCCGTCATTTGGTTCACCATCTTTGCTACAGAAATTCCTGAAGGAAATTTCACTTTTTATTTATATTTACAGTAGGTATCGTTACATGCATCATGCAATACATGCACACTGCTTTCTTTGTCATAGTGTGATGTGAGTTTTGACCACCTTGTTCATACATTGCTGTAGTCTATAGCATAAAAATTTAAAGTAAAAAGGGAAATGTGATTTGAAGAGCAGCTAATGAGCTGTCTTCTGCTCCTGCTCTCTTGGCTGCTGAGTCAACATTAAGTATCTTCTGCTGCATTTTGGGTCAGAATATCCAGAATCATCATCAATCAAACATGCTTGCGTAGACTGCAAACCACGACCTGGCGCAATAATACTTCTTGGTATATTTGGTAGGGTGCGACCGATATATCATTGTGTCAATATTATCAGCCAATGTTGGCCTAACTTCCGGTGTGAACTGTTTTATAAAGGCTGGGAAAAAATGCTTGGACGACCAATTTAAAATGGTGTAATTACATTGTTTGTCTAGCAGATGGTTGTCCATTATTTAGTAACTAATAAGTGAAGAGTTTACTGTTCAGTGCAGTGATGTTTGGAAAAAAGTTGGCTAAGTGTAAGATAGCTGTCCTGCCTCCATAATCTTTGTCACAAGTATTTGATAATCACATTTAGTCAATATTATGTACATAAAATGTTGGCCATTATATCTTGATGTAGGAATTTTCTTGCTCTTAATATCGCTTTCGGTATCGGCCTCAAAAATCCCATATTAGTCGGGCCCTAATATTTGGTATAGGCTACTACATTTGACATATTATGTATTTTGACAAAAAATCTTTTTCGGGCATACACAGTAGTGTAGTTGTAGGTATATTTGGAATGTATGTCCTCCACAACCAGTGAATGTAGTTTGATGTTTTCTACACTTTCATTCCTCCTTCAGTATCTCCTTGATAGATTAAATATCAAGGAATCCTCATGCATTGAGAGCAGCACTAATATATCAGCAGGTGGTTTCTGAGAAATTCTGCAATGCCTCATCAATGTGATAGGGCCGTTACTGTGGCATTAACCCCTGCTTTACCCATGATGTCATACAAGTTCATCAGGCTTGGGAATCAAACATGTGTGGGTCAGTGACGAGACATAGAATTGATGAACAATGAGGCACAGACCGATCAATAATCCCTGCTAATCCATAATCCCATTAACAGTAACAACAATGGGCAACAAATGTTACTTTTTGAGACATATAGGTTTTCTATTGATCCATGTTCAACACAAATAACTGTTATTTATGCTAAAACTTTTGAGAAACAAACAAAAAAGGTGACCAGTAACTCTGTGTGTTTGTTTGTCATCTCTCATTGTTTCTACCAGTATCCTCTTGATTCCTGACTTTGGTAAGAGAGTAAAAAGTACTGCTTGTGAAGCAAAAAACACTTTGTTTTTACAGGCCTGTTTGTTGACCAAACAGCTTGTTCCCATTACTGCACTCAGGCCTAGGTGAACAAGACTTGCTTGTATGTTGGTTAGCAGGGGAAGACGCCAGATGCTTTTCATTAGATAGATCAGCGGCGGCAACTATCCTGTTTAACTGATCTGTTTTTGTGTCAGGATAAATAAAAAAGAAGAAAGAAGAAGAAAGGGGCTCTTACTAGTGTTAAACCGTGTTTGTGTGCAAATGAGCTTGTTTGGGTGTGCTGTAGTGGACAACAGATAATCTCTTTCTATAGTGGAAGGGGTCTGGGTTGTGGCAGGTTTGGATAGGCCGATTTTTTTTTGTTGTTGTTGCTATTTTGTAGCAGAGGCTGCAAGAGACCAGCAAAGAAGACGCATGTTCCCTGAGAAACCAAGACATCTGTTGTCTGTGAGAAGAGAGCAAGGGGAGGAAAGCGGGGATTGAGTGGTCCCTACAGTCCTGTCCACGCCGGCAGCGGCTACACTGCTGACTAATTGGTAAGAGGCCTGTGCGTGAGCGAGTGAAGGAGGGGTGTCTGGGTGGCAAGCCAAAGAGGAAAGAGGGACAGGCCACCTCATTCCCACAGGATGAGGAGAAAAGAAAAGAAAAAAAAAGGGCGACCAAACTACAGAAAAGGACAGGAGTTATGTCTGTTTCCCCTCCTTCCCTCTGTAGCCCCTCCAGACCCAGCAGACCCAGACTCCAGACTAGCCTCATCCTTGTAATTTAGATTAATTTCTTCCACATTTTCCTCAGGGATTAAGCTGCAACCCACCCCCACCCCCTACCATAGTTGCTTAATGCTCTCATTATTGAACTACGTTCCCCTCACAGCTACCCCCCATCCACCCCCAACCTCTACACGCACCGACATACTCAGAAACGCTTTCGGCTCTTAGAGCGTTGATCTTTTAATGTCATTAAATGATTCCACTGATTAAACGAAACTCTTATTTCTCATTGAACTTCATTAAAGCAGTATCATCTTCACCAGAGTCAAATCAGAGTTCTTCTATTTTGAAAATACTGTCATCAGATGTATAATTAATGAAGTTATATTTAGCATATTAGCACCAATTACAGCACAGTTTCTATACAAAGGTCAAATTAGGCCAGTGTTCTCTACAGCCTACGTGCAGGGTTGCTGCTGAGTTTAATCAGTTCTATGGAGGTAAAAGAGTGTTTTGCAACAATGAATGCGACTGAAAGTCAAGTAACTGTTTCCATATCGGGTTGTTGAGCCCATGCCAGATCCTGACCGCTAGACCATATGAGACCTGTACATTGTAAACACAGCACTCTTTATTGTCAACCATCGATTAAGATGTGGTCAGATGATTTGAAGCTGATTTCACCACATTTTTTCGCCTCAAACAAACTCATGAGAGTTTTGAGGAATTGTAAAAATGTGCTACAAAACTTATTTTGGAATGGCAGCAATTGTGGCCTGTTATAGAGCAACAAGGAGGATTTTTTTTTCTCAATTTTGTTAGAACCTGTTTTTACCTCCTCTCCAAAAGGTTTTCTAATAAACAAAGGTGTGACCACTTTCAAGAGCATTGCTGAATTTGACAGGGATGCTGAAATGGTTCTCAGGAGACAACACTGTAATTTCTCAGGGAACATTTTATGTACAGCTGGCATCCTCCAGACAAAATCTAATTTGTCCTGTTCTCTGACTGTACAGCACAGCGGGTGAATACCAGCACAGCTCACTCACTGGAAGTCCAGGTGTGTTAGTTTAATGCTTCACAGGAGCGAGTCATGCTGGGAGCAGACACGACTCAAATGCACCTCAAAACAACAAGTAAACACTCATCCAGGACAGTAAAGCAAAGACACACACATTGGAAATTAACAACATCGCAATTTTTAATATTTATTTATTAATTTCTTTGTTTATTGATTTGAGTTAGTCTTTTTTACTGCCTATTAAAACGGCCAATTTACCTGCATTTTACTTTTTGTAGTTAACAGCAATTGTTGGCGTAGAGAAGATGTACATCTCTTCGCCAAACGTGTGCACATTTTCCTGTTTTCTTTGGCTTTGTCTGTATTTAGCTATACTTACGCACTAAATGCTTTTTGTCTTATCTGTCCCTTTTATCTTCGCATTTCTTGTTTTATTTTTCCTTCTGCTTATAAACGCAGTATTTAGTGAGTTAGTTACTGTATCTTATTTATAGTGTCAATAATCTCTCACATATTGCAAACAAAGAATTTTGTTTTCTGTCCCAAGCATGATGAATAACATCTGCCCACAAAGAATAAAGAACAGGCAGTCCTTAAATCATTACATAACAAGCAATAAAAGAAGAAAAAGACTCCATTCTTGCCTAAATCACAATAAAGTCTTCTCTGTCCTAAGAGACAATCACCATGTTTTTCTGCCATTTTCTGCAGCTAACATCAATGTAATGATTTCAGGATAAATTTAAAACAGCACATAAAGGCCCAGACTTTGCTTCCATGGAGACAGACAACAAAATGTCTCCTACAAAACACATTCAGCATTTTTTTTAACCTCTGTTAGAGAGGAACAACAACAATGAATTAATGTGGTTGATGAACAACAACATTTTGATGAGTTTGTAAAGGTAAACTGCACAAATGGCGATGATTAAATGCCCAATAGTGCATTTCTTTTTGGTCTTTTTTTTTTCTGTGAGAACTGGCCTGTCTCCTGTTCTAAAGTTTCTTCTTCAAAGAGTGACGCAGTGGTGATGATACAGATCAGGCTCAAACTTTTATTGGTTTTCAATAAAGCTGCAATTATCTCTTCATTTCTCAATCACTTAATTCATTCTTCAACCATCCCCTCATCACTTGATCCAATTTCTGGGAAGGTAATTTCTCCAGCTAATTTCAGTAGCTGGAGATCAGATTGCTCCTCTTTTGTTTTTAATAAGACACACATATTTTGAATTCATGCAATCATCTGCTTGCCGTATTTTACTGAGCTGGAAATGATTTGACCTCAACTCCTGATTTATACATGAGAATCCACTGTCGTCAGTATGACTTGTCGCTTGTGATATGGGATGTTAAGACTATGGTTTAACTCATAAAGTGGTTTCAGTGGTTGGGAACTGCAACCAAGCGATTAGTCTGACTGCAAATGAGCCTTAATGTACAACAGATTTCAAAGGCAGTTGTTGGAGGGAAGTGGTTGGACTAAATGGAAAGGGTGAAAAGTGCTAAGTATCTGGGAACATGTTGGGCAAACTGCTGTGAAATCTAAAGTCAGTATAGTGTCAAATTGTTAAGTGAAACTTACAGATTCATTTCTCTGTATTCACATCCCTCCATCTTGATTTTTCTGGCTAGTCTGGATAAAAGTAATTTTAAGATACAAAATAAATATTTCGTCGGACTGAAGTAAAAGTTAAATTTAAAAAATAATAATAATCAAGCTTTTTCTCTTTGCTGCATTATTTCCCCTTTCCTGACAGCTGTGTCATGTGATTCGCTGTGACCTACATAGAAAGGTCATTCAGTCAGAGCTGGTATGAAATATGACTTCAGTTCAATGAATCTGAAGTTGACATGTAGCCCTGAGCATCCTAATGAGATCAAAAGATTATATTAGCATGTCAGATATGATCTCTGCTAATAAGAGAACTGTGTGAGTTCCTTTTTTTCTTCTTTTTTTTTTTTTACTAA
Organism: Naso brachycentron; assembly: GCA_029874485.1. Taxonomy (NCBI): domain Eukaryota; kingdom Metazoa; phylum Chordata; class Actinopteri; order Acanthuriformes; family Acanthuridae; genus Naso; species Naso brachycentron. The sequence continues at coordinate 9,019,031 of JAQFJA010000012.1, read as the reverse complement.
AGACGAAGATGGTAACAGGTAAGCTGAACAAGTCCACGCTCGCCCCCTTATCCTAGCTTTATTAGGTGTGTCCCAGGTGAATTAGTCACAATGTCTCACAGTTAAAAGAAAAAATGTTTGACCAGTTACCATGTTACCTTTGTTTTGAAAAGCACAGGATAAGGAATGACACATTAAACAGGTGCACTGTGCTCTGATTAAAAACGTGAGCACTTTTTGGTGGGATGCAGCTGTTTGCTAATCATAACCATTTATCTCTTTCCGCCACAGAAATACCTTTACATAAATTTTAACCCTACTTGTGTACCTGGTTTACCTTGACTAATGCCATATTTGGAAAAACTTGTAAAATGACTTTCCAATTTTAAGATTGGACACTTTAGATTCTCATCCATCTGACAAGCTGTACTCAGCATACAGCTCAGGGAGGATCTCTTCTGCCGACAATACAGGTGAAGAAAGTGGACGTGTGTGTGTTTAATAGCTCACGGCTGCCAAAACAAAAGCCCTGTGATGTGACACTCTGACCGGGCAACAACAAAGAGAGTCAAGAGAGAGAAGGGACGCAGTGAATAACCTCCAGTCAAAGCCTAACAAGGAAGTGCTGTCTCAAATGTGTTCAACCGGTCATCAAAGAAAACTCAAAATCCTGCTCCTCAATCTCCTTCCACAAGTCTTCACCAACACCTCCTCCTCCTCCTCTCATTATCTATTCTCTCAGGGCCAAGTGTACAAGCTAACATGAGTAACTGAAGGCAGTTAAAGTCAACCGCTGCAGTGAGCCACCGGGTTGACAGTTCTGGTTAAACAGGTTCTGAGGGGAGAGGCTGATACTTGCTTAACTGCTAGGTATGGCACACTGCTGCTGCTGCTGCTGCTGCCTCTCTTCACATGTAGCCTGGCCTTTGTGTAACACTAGTTTCACCTACTGACTGGCAAAGCACACAGGATATACGGCGAACTCAGCACCTGAGGAGAAATGTTGCCGCAATATATCGTAATGGATTACAAATAAACTCCTAAATCCAGCTGTGTGTCCCATGTAAATGCACTGGTTTGGTGTGAGCCTGAGACACTTGTTGTAGCAGTAAGGTCCTGAAACACAAACAGACAGACCACATGAATCAGCAGGGACTGGTTAGGCAAGTGATGATTAGGCAACCTTGCACCATATGTAAATCGTTTCTACAGTTATGCACCTTTTCTTTTTCTCACAGACATCAAAGCAAATTGTCATCTGCAGTGTGAAACCTGCAGCACTGCATTTCCATAGATGACTTTTGTCATGCGTTTATATGCATACTAGTATCTGCTGCATCAAAATCAGGTTTTTAGAGTATTCTGGTGTTTTGTACATATAAAGGCTTTGTTCTGGTTTTAGAGAAACTTAGAGCCTGATACTGTGGCATGTAAACACCTTATTCAGGTGTCTGACTCATCTCATGGTGGCTAAAGCCTGATTTATGCTTCTGCGTTGAACCAATGCCGTACCTACGGCCGTGCCCTAGGTCGTATGCCTCACATGCACCTCTGCAGAAATGTAACTACACGTCCCAGCAATGAACACTGCAACAGCTGTGACTAGTCTGCTTGGTCCACAGTCACCAAAAATCTGCTGCAATAGCTTCCCACTGGGCGACTGAAGGGCAGTAAAGGAACTCTGGCTGCAGTGCTTTCTATAAAGCTTTACAGACCTCTGAAATTATGAAGGACACTGTGCTTTATGCTGGCTTGTAGCCAGCTGCTACAGCCTATTGGCTTCCACCTGAAGCTAAACCTCAGAGTGCCAGTATCTGATTAATGTCTACAGGCATGCCATACATACACACAAGTGAACATGGACCACTTACATAGGCTATGGCATCAGGCTTTGTGTACAGCACAAGTACAACCACAAATAAGATTTCTTCAGATGGTAAGAAATCAAGACACACCTGCAGACAGACAATCGGCAACCTAGATACTGCTACAATGAAGGGAAAAGAATAACCGGGATTTTATGATCTATTTTAAATACATATCTCAAAAATAATCCAAAAACAGGACAAGACTCAAAACCAGGAAACTAACACACATGTAAACACTCTTACTGATGTTAAAAGCAGATTGACACTTGATGTGGGTGCGAACGTGTTCCAAGCACAGGAAATGGAAAGATAGAGGAAATATCAGCGAGCAAGATGCACACTTTTAAATAAAATTTCAGGAAGAGAGGGTGTTAAAGGATGGCCTCTCGAAACCGTCTATTCAGTATGTGTCAATAGCTCTCTAAGTTTAAACATGAACAAGCCATTTATCTGCTCTCAGCTGTGTGTCTTTGTTCATCACATGATGTGCTTTTTAGGCCCCTGCCTTCACCGAGCCAAACAGCCTATTTGTGAAGCTAAGTGAGTGCAGATAATGATGGCTACTGTTCCTGTTAGTGCAGGGACTTTTCTCTTTGGTTATTAATAGGAAAATCTTCTGACACATGACTTAACCATCGACTGTGAAATACGGCTGAGAAGGAGGCTGCTGAACAATACTGCGCTAAAAGTGTGTGTGTTTGTGTGTATGTGTGTGTGGCCTAGAGGCAACGTCACTGAATTCGGCTCGAGTCTTTTATTTTATTTTTATTTTTTTACCTGAAACAATTTTTTAAAACATATTTTCAAAAAGTATATCATGCCCACTTCCTAACCTCTACTTGATAAAAAACTAACCCATTTATAAAAGTTTAACACATCATCATAAAAAGTGAAACCATACACCAGGGTGATACCATTATTTACACAAGCCCGTTAAATTACAACATAAATTAGAAAATATTTACATCCAGGATGAGACACTGGATAAAATTCTATGTTTGGATTCTAATGTCTAATTAAAAACATTTTTAATGGAAGATATATATACATTTACACACATTCTTATAACATACACACACTCTGGCAGGACTGAACTGGTTGGTAGGTTGATTTTTAAATACTAAGAGTGATGAATACCTAACATAATCACAAAAATATCTTGTTCTCTGTGCCAGGTTTAAAAGATAAAGCAACAACGGAAGCATTGCTACGCTTGTAATCCACATGAACACTGAGAAAGTTTTAAAGTCTCTGGTTTCTGAATGAACACAGATCGACAAAACCAAACATGGTCTTTTCTCATTCAGGCCTACATAAGATTCAAATCATCTCTCATGAACAAAGCACAATAACACTGGAGCCATTTTGTAGTGGTTGTACAAATCAAGTACAAAAAAAAGGAACTGGATTTTCTTCTCCCTCTTTCTCATTTTAAAAAATGTCCTTTGCAAGTCCATTGAGACACAGGAAATCAGTGGATTTGCCTGCAGACAGAGCAGGAGGGGGGAAGGAATTCACAGCCACAGCAACTCATCTTGAAATGATGTCCTCTAGGGAGAAAAAAAAAAAAAACAGTATGCACTTTGTTCTTTTCCTCCTCTTGTCAACAGAGTGCAGGTCTCATGGTCGTAGCATCAGCACATTGGCAACTGTGTGGAACTGCATAGTGGTTAGTGTGATATGGTGCGTTTCAGACCCTCACATGGTGCGCTCCCATCAGGACCAGTAACACCGGCGTCCGCCACAGGTGAACACAGACTGTTTCTAGCTGTGACAAGTTTTTAAAAAGCATCAACTTCTCAAAAGAATATGCTATAAATTCAACAGTTCATTCAACACACACTCACGCACACAGAAATTCAGCTCTCAAAATGACAATACTTATCAATCAATATTGATTTTCAAAAAAAGTCCAAAAAGGGCAAACAGGGCAGAAAGGTAAAGGGACTCGGGGTGCTCAAGTTCATACGGATTCTCCTCTGAGCTCTCATTTCCTGTGCTTGTCCATTTTGTCGGTCGATTTGCTCCCACTGTCTGAGGATCCCTGGGTGTCATTACCAGAGCTCAGGTACATCTTGTCCACTTGTTTGAGCGCCTCGTTCAGGTAGTTCTGAAGTGAGGTCATGGCAGCGCAGATGGCCGGAGAGCCAAAGCCGTGAGTGATGAGGCTGAAGTGGGTCAGGCAGCCTTGGATGCCGGGCTCGATAATGGGGGCTGGCCGAGAGTTTCCCAGAGGTGAGCGGTCCTGAGTGAGCAGATCGGTGAACTCCTTGCAGATTTGCCTGAAGGTTAAGAGGGAAAAGACATTAATTAACTTTATTACACGGCTCTGTAAAATGCTGCATTCTGACTCGTCAATCAGGTTTGTTATTTCTGTATAGCAAACCGCTGCTATGAATAGCAGACGACTGTTAGGGCCGCCGTTCTGACCGGCTCTGGAAGTTCACGTCCTGTCATATCAATACGCAGAAAGGCTTCGCCACTGACTCATTGTTGCTATGGACGCAGTTCCTTTAACTCTGTAGCAGACTTTTTTATCAGATGCAATTAAATAATGTCATAATCAATAAATTAGATTTAGATCAATATTTTGTCTAAATTTTTCATACCCCTAGTAAGTAGCAGAGTAATAAGCCTGATAATGCAGAGTGACTGGGTCATTATAGAGATATAAACCTTTCCCTGCGTCACCCTGTCAGGGTTTATTTCTCTATAATGACCTGCTCACTCCACACTATTGCTTACGCATTCACAGATTCATCAAGATCTGAGAACAAAATCTGTAAAAAATTCAGTTTACAAAATTCTGCAGTTATCTATGAATACAGCAGAAGGTTATAAGATCAGTCAGCTTGCTACAGAAATGACTGGACTTTTCTATAGAGGTATTTCTATGCAAAAAATTAAAGGTAGCCATCCAGACAAGACACTTACTTGGCAGCAAGGAGCATGTTCTTGCGAGAGTTGACCTCATTGCGTTCCACGTGTGCCCTTCCCAGGTATTCAGCAATTGCCTTTGCAGGGAACTCTGTCTCACACACGTAACCAAAGTCTCTCGCTAAATGAACAGCTTCACCTGAGGGAAGAAAAAGAAAACAAACCTTGTCAGAGAAAAGAAAAAGTCACCTGTGAATCCAAGGCAGACTTGGCTTTTGGTTTCAGACCAAGACTACATATTTATGATCAAAGGTATGCTTGCCAGCCCTGTTGAAGTATCAATTTTAAACACTATGCTAGCAGCCCCACTTTGGACTTGATACGCACAAGCATCGAGGCGTATGAAGTGAAGCAGTTGAACTACAGAATAATCAGTTGTGCTCAGTCTTTTAGCTTGGGGGACCAAGAGCTAGAGAGATTAATATATTTTCATCTTGAGGGTGGTTTGCATGGTCATAATGGGCTTATGTGGATAAATGCTAGCAGAGACTGCCCACGGCACCAACAGCAACGCTTATTGATAGATTAGCACATCACTCCAGGACACGGACAGTTATTCAGAAGCACAAGCTTTAAGGTCAGCAGGCCCTCCTGGCAAGCCGAACACAAGATAACAAGGCTTAATTCAGCTTTGAAGGTCTCTAAATAACACAAGCCTCCAGTCATTCTCCTGCACACAATCATCGTCCCGTTTACAAAAATTAGGCGTGTATGGAGCCATAGAGGAAAAAATACTCTACCTTCACCCGCAGGCAGGTAGACGTGATTAAAGTGATAACATGCTCATGGTAAAGTGTCACTGTCTGGCGAAGGTATGACTGATGATGTTGTTTCAGTATTCGAGGTGTCAACAAAGGAAGGTTAAGGTGTTATGTTGTGTTGTCATTTCAGCTACGCAACTCTCGACATGAAATTACTGAAGATCCATGGCCATGTTGCACCATGAAGGCATTTAAAGGACCATACCAGTCTATATAGAAAAACTAAAGGACATGCAAAAGTTCCTAGGTATAGGTATTTCACCCTTTTAAAGGAAATGTCTTCATTTATTTGGTCAAAAATTGCTGAACGAGAGAGAAGAGAGAGAGGAGCCAGGAGCCACAGAGACAAAAGTTATTACACCTGGAAAAATAGTTCCTACAAGTGCTGCTTTCCTAGCTTGAATATTGACGTGAAGGGTTATGACACAGATGGTTTTTTTAACTAACGCTGTCACACATTTTTAGGTATTTTCTGTGACATTTATTGAAAATGAGCAAAATGTAAACAAACACAATATCTCATAAATAAAGCTTGTTGGTGGAAAAATGGGTGAGGTTTATTTAAACTTTGTGGCCAAAGTTGAAAACGAACAATGACATAGCAACACTGGTATGATCCTTCAAAAGGAAGAAAATGTGAGACAATGTGTAGCTTACAGTACTGTATAGAGTAATATGACATAATGTAATCGCAGCAGTGGAAAAATTGGTGCCAAAATGCTTTAGGAGGGATTCTGCTGTTCCATCAGTGTTGAAAAGACAAAATCAGCTCTTTTCAATAGCTCAAGACAACCAGCTGGCTTTCAAACATCTGCTCAGTCATTCTTACTTGAGCAAAATGAAACAGAATCAACATGGGCACAACACGACAACTAACGTGCAACTGAAAGAACAACATTCCCAAACAAAGAAAACGTTGTGCGATTGACTTTGTCTTCATATAATAGAGCATTTCAAATGGTGTTCGGAGAATGGCTTAAGATTCTGCACAGCACATAAAACACACACGCTATGTGGCCAAGATTGACATTCTCAGACTGTTTGAGCGACATTCCAGCCTTTGCAAACAGCAATTACACCCAAGAAGGTGCAATGCACTACTGAGTGACATGTCATACCTTCTACTAGTGAGGTAAGTAGAGTGACATTGGCTGCCTTCCTTCTTCCTGCTGGCAGGTTGAGCCCAATCTTATCCAGCTTTTCTCTCAGAGAGCGACCTCCATTTTTCGACTTGGCCCTGCAGAGGGAAACAAAAAATTAACACATATCAAGTCTACAGTTGCGAAGTAATTGCAAGATGACAGCATTAAAGTTTGTAGAAAATTGTTAATGGAGAGTGAAGAATTTAATATGATACTTGCAAATCTCTTCACATATTATCGGGATTATTTTCCTTCAGCTCAAGAAAATGTAACCCACATATTAGGAGGAACGAACAGATTTGGATGATTACTGTGATCGAGACTGCAGAACATGCTGCATGCTGTCAGAGGAGAACTTGCACTCACTTCTGCTTGAGGTCTCACTGTGCACTCCTGATGGCAAATAAATCACATAAACAGGCTTTCCCGTTCTAAAAAACCTACTGACGCAACTGATGCTTCCATTAAAAAAAGTCGAGCAGAGAAATCACTCACGCACACATTTGCAGTAACACTTAAACTCCCCACTTTCATAGGCGATTCAGTTTTCTGCATGACTGGAGGGGCGACCTCTCCTTCTCCATGGCGGGTGCATCTTTAGGGAGGCATGTGCATCTGAGGGCCCCCCCCCCCCATCCCCTTCTCCTCCCTGTCCCTCTGCTAACGATCCCACTCCTATTGCTATATGACCTACTTAAAAATGTCCGTGATTGTGCATGCGTGTGCATGTCAGCATTAACACAGACACATGGGAAGTGGCAAACGTGCACTTCAAGCACAAAACGCTCCGCACAGGGTTGTCGAGTACGTGCTGTGACCTCACAGTCCCTCAACAGACTGCCACACTTACATATGTGCCATAAGGTCAACTGCTATGCCACAGATAAAGCTACCCATGCAGCATTCCCTGACAAAACACAAAAACACACCCACAGAGTCTTTAGATTGATACGAACTGTGTTGATGTAACCTATCCCCAGAGGAAGCAGAGAGCCAGAATTGCAGACCACACAAAGAATGTCACGAACGTGACGCAAAAAAACTGATGAGCCAGACCAACTGAGCTAAGCTGCGCTTTCAGAAAAACCTTTCCCATGGGCTGCCGAGCTTTAGTCTACAGATCACTGGAACTAGATCTCATCAGTTTTTATTATTTTTCATATCGAAGACAATTAGATAACCTTATCAACAGCTTGCAGATGACAGACATAATAATAAAAATTTCAATAAAAAGGGAAATTAACTTAATATTTGTGAATCAGTGCCACTATTTGACTGTGTTATGGCGGGGATTTTTACAAGCAACAACAGAGAAACAGCATTAAATCCAGGCTGCTGTCATGTCAGATGAGTCTGAGCTCTAACCTGCGTAAAACCCCTCCCAGCAGCGATGCGTTGAGGCACTCAGGGGGTGACAGACGTCTCTGGACCTCAGCAACAGTAACCTTGTACTTGGATGTGGAGCTCAGCAAGGATAGACGGCCCGGTACGGAGCAGAACACCTCCGTCGGGTTTGATACCATGCCCAGCAGGGACTCTTTCTGGAAAGGAAGACCCAGCGCGTTGCCTTTGGGTAAAGTGACAGGCCCTGTGGGGTGAGGTAAAATATTGTGGGTAAGCTTAAGAGTGAACAAGCACAAAAGAAAAGAAAAAACAATTCTGGTTTTGCAACAGAATTTGTTTATATATACACTTTTCCTGTGTAAGCACATAAGCTCTAATCATTGTAATCCCTTCTGTGCTACAGGGAATCTGTGTTTTCTTATACGTAATCACAAGGAAGAGTGTGTGTGCAGCTCTGCACGACTGAGAGAACCAGTGTCTGCTGCAGGAAAGACTTTCGAAATATTGTGTGGCTTTCCAAACATTTGGATGCCTGATGGTTAAACAGCTAAAATGCCCTCATGTCAGACACCATCCACAAACAGGTACACACATACAGACTGGACTGCCCCTCATCTAAGCCACAGATACACCCCAGTACTGTTTATTATTTGGTCTCACAGGCTCTTGGTATTCTAGACACTGTGTGTGTTGGACGATATTTTTTTTTTCGGCCCCCCACAAAAGCACTGACAGGCATCGGACAAACAAAACAACACAGCACACTACAAAACATAGCTAACTTCATCCTCACCCGCAAGAATGCCCCCCTGATAATAAGTCCTCTGTAAGCGATCAAGGTTCCTGCCACCTCGTAGTCCTAATACTGAGACAGAAATCACAGAGTCACATGAGTACTTAACGGCTCCTCTGGGGCACATGGTTGGGAATGACATGCTATTGTTTACAAGTGGAAAACCTAGATTGCCCATAGCGTGCCCTTGAGCATGGGAACAATATAATGAGCCATCACTGACTTCCGTAACAAATGGAAACTGGTTGGCAGACTGTGCTGTGCGAATGGTTTTCTGTCTGTGACTGTGCATTGCAAAACTTTCTGCCATTATGCTTTTGGGGAGAAAACACTATATACACTGGAAAATAGCACAAAAAACATGACTGAACTAACCACACACTTGTGATTCTAGCCAGACACGAAAATGAGAAACTAAAGCATTAGGTTTATAAAATGAGAGGTTAAACTTGTCTTTATATGGTTATGTGTCATATTATAGTTTTAGAGATATGCCCAAAATCTATCTATCTATCCGAATAAATGAAGAAAGCTAAGCAGCAGAAATATGTTGCCCAAGCTGATCTTCCTCTGACTCAAAGTCTGTTTAAGTTCCCCCTCAAAACAGTTCATGTCCCAACAAATTTCTAAACTGTCCTTCACATGCAAGCCTAATGCCACACCCCGCCAAAAGCTGGTTCTGCAGAGCCAAACACCGCTTTGAGATCAACGCATCATTTCCCGTTAAAATGAACAGAAAAGAGCTGCAATTGCGAAGCTTAACCGGCCTAAAGGCGATCCAAAGCTTTCCACTTCTCTCACATTCAACACCGAGGATGTGAGACTGCTCAATTTTCTCGTCTTGTCAATAGCTTGTCGTTTTTTTGAAAGGGATCAGCTCTCTCCCAGTGGGCAGCCATTCAAGCACCTTCACTGACAGAAAAGACTATGGATCATATCAAGCTTAGATAAGTGCATCTCGTGGATATGAGGATTACCAGTGTATGCAGTACAAGTACAAATACAAGACTCCTCCTTTGCTGTACTCTCACACTAAGTGCCCTGACATGCCACTATAGAAGTAATTGTTATGACAATTCCAAGCATGAGTGAGAGAGCGAAAAAAAAAAAAAATACAGCCCTTACGGTAAATTCCCAGCCCTTGCCAGTAATTACTGCATCTTTATTTGGTTGTACAAGGGCACATGTACCCCAGGCAGCATTTTCCAAAACATTTCTTCCCTTTTTCTCCTCATATTAACAGAACTACAGTTTGGGTTTTTTTTGGTTTGTCACAAAAATGGGGTAAACTCACCTTTTTTGATGACTGTCTGATCTGCCATAATAATACTGTGGTCGTCTACATGCTGATAAAAAAGAAGAGAAGCAGCAATAAGTCATCATATGCACCATTAAAAAACAACAGTGTTAAAAACATAGCTCACTGAAATAATTTTGTCCTTTAAAGTCGGTTTTTCAATGTCTGTCCAAAAAGAAAACAAAGAAAATATAGCTGCAATATTTTAAGATGTCAAGATTTTAACATATGGGATCAAATAAATGCCATCTTTTAATATGATTTCAACTTTGTTTTATTCTTAGATGGTAGAACTATCTAACCATCAGAAATGTTTGTCATCTGGCTGACCTGTGTTAGTCAACACATGCATCATGCGGGCACACCTCAGCCATTAAACTGTAGGCTAATCTAATTTCAAGTCAAATCAATCAGATCCACTCACTTGAACATCCTCCAGTCCCTGCCCCATGTCGTGCATCCCCATGTTATCACCAATAACCGACGACTCTAAGCTGTGCGCGTGCGGGGGCAACAGCTCCGGCCGGCGGAAACCTTCCCTCCTCACCCCGGAGGAGCCTCCCTCCAGGCCCAGGATCTGACTCGCAAGGCCGCTCCTCCCGTGCGCGCCGAGCCCTTCCTGGCCCTGTCGGCCGGGCCACGGCTGCTGCTGGTTCGACGACGGCGGCTGGTGTATGGAGTTGATGTTAAAAGGGTCGCCGAGGTGGGAGTAGGGGTCACTCGACTGCGGGTAAGAGATGGGCTGGTAGGGAGGCGGGAAGTACGGGGGCTGGAAGTCCGAACTGGCCGAGTGTGAGAGAGAGGGGGACGGGCTGTAGAGGTGCTGACTGACCGCTGGCAGGTGGGGCAGCCGGGGGTTCCCATTGCTGTTGCCGTCGTGCCTTTCCTGAGGGACGGAAGAGACAGGGAGGCTGTGAGAGATGACAACAAGATGGCAGGTATTGGCGGTGAAATTTGTCCCCCAAGGGTGTCCAGTGTCTGTTACCCACTGACATGACGTCCAAGAGAATACGTTCAGAGTAGGTTCTAGTATTTCTGAGCTGATATAGACTAACAGTCTCGTTCTTCAAAGTGTAAAAGAAAGAAACTTTATTGTTGTTGGCATCACATTAAATATTGTGACCAAAATAATATTAAAGCAGTATAATAATTAGCCAAATACTTTTCAAGAAGAAAGTTTTTGTTGTTGTTTGTTTGTTTGTTTTTCCCAGAAGGCCTCCTGAGAGACTAATAAGCTAATCATTATTAGGCCTACTTTTTACGATTATTAGCCTATTATTATTATTATTATTATTATTATTATTAGTTAAAGAAATGGCCTATTTATTAGCCTTTATATTTATCCTGAAAATTGCGCCTTTGCTTTTACACTATGCGTCTCTAATTTTTTTTTCTTTCAAAACTGAAATTTGAACATTTTTGTTCCTCCTCGTTTCCTGTTTTGTTATGCTCGATTTCCACTTGATAACCTTTTATCCGGTCTCATCTTCACCATTAACATATGACAATATCTCCACCACTCCAGTCGTGTTGTTTTTCAAACTTTTGTTTCAGGCTCTTGGTATGTTAATCAAAAGCTACTTTTCGCTCTTTTTTTTTTATCTCTTTCGCAACTCACCTCGCAGTCATCCTCATACTTCACGTTGTCGGCTAATTTCCACAACATTCTGACAGAGAAAAAGGCTCCCCGTTACCAAAAAAAAAGGAAGAGAAGGAAAAATATTGTCGTCTTCGAGTTAATCCAGTTATGAAAAAATTAAGAGCTTCCTGGTGGTCATGAACGCCCTTGTTCTTCAGCTGCGGCGAAGAGGCGAAGTTGCGTGGAGGCTGAGGGGGCGAACTGAGCGAGCGACTGACTGTCCAACCACGGATATGAGTTTCCACAGACACTATGAGAGAAAATGATCGTTGCCAAACATTATTTTCCTCCTCTCCGGTCAATGTGCTGTGCGGCTCTGTTGTGGCAGTGGGCGAATGCGCTGCATACAACAAGCTTGACTCCCTCTTATGGACAAAACAGCGATGTTCAGTCTTATTGGCGCATACATGGGCACTGTACTATATCTGCACAGCCGCTCGGAGTGGGCGTCACCCTGCCCGATGATGTCAGCGACAAGGGAAAATGAACATTTTTCTGATTGGCGGGACGAAGGTCCAATCAGAATTTTGTCCGTACGTACAGTGTCAGACATTTAAACCCAGTGACACTATAGCCCACTTACAGTGAGTGAAGTCTTTCAGCACCTCCTGGTTAGTTTTGTTTGGTCTGTTTTTATCTCCTCGTACTCAGTCAGCAACTTGAGGACAGGACTTTGAAATGAGTGTGAGGACATCAAAGCTCGTTTTTAGGATTGTGTTTGGCCTATAGGCTTCTTGAGATAAACGGTTACCAAAAAAATCAAATATGGTTTCTTAATATATCCCTCTATTTGTTAGGGTTAGGCTGCAGCTTATTTTGTCAGACTGGGGCCTGCTTCTTTTCTAGTCCTAGTAAAAGTTTTTTTGTTTTGTTTTGTTTTTTTCATTTAATTATGCTTCTGAAGCAACTTACTGAATAATTCATGGTGAGGTTATGAAATTTAGTGGAATGCCTCTCGGCCAAACACGTTGCTCGGTTTGAGGTTCTCCAGAGTTTTGATGGTGTTACAGGCTGTGTGTTTTCATAGAGCGCGCGGTGGTGGGCCTAATTTTAGTAGGCCTGGGAAAATCTAGGTTAGCCTATTAATTTTTATTACAAACGTTAGCAAAAATATATTATTATTATTATTATTATTATTATTATTATTATTATTATTAATATTTTTATTATTATTAGGCCTTGTATTATTCGCAGTGGTTCACATTTCGCCTATTGTTAACAGGTTTTAGGAAAGTAATAGTCTGATCAGCCTGACTTATTTTTGCGCTCATCGTGTTTTCCGACTCAGACTGACTTAATTTTTTGAGCTGAAAAATAAGCGAGATCTGGCAGATCTCCGATTTGAATGCCCAAACAGAATAAAAGGCATTCAAATGAACCCACGACATTAATGTCGGTGTTTCACAGTGGTGGTTAAGTGCTTGTTTTAAACCGCAATAAGCCCGAGGGTTTAGCAGGCAGCACTCTCTCGAAAACCTCTAAAGCTCAGAGGAGCTCGACAAACAAGTCTTTCTCAACTTCATTTACATTTTTGGTGGAGCTTTGCGATAGCCTGTCCAAAACAAGGCAGCTCTGAAGCTTTGGTTTGCATCAAAACCCGAAGAAGACAAAAATGTTCTTTTTTCTCTCCCCCCTTTTTTTTTAGTTATATAACACCTAACTCCATTATGTCGTTAACTTTCAGTTTTTATTTCCTGTTAAGCACAATAAAATATGCTTCCTCAACAGAAAGTGGCCCAACATGGGGCCCTGTACGGCCATTAATTGGAGGCATTTTATATTTTTGTTCAATTCAGTAGGCTATCATTTGCCCATTAGGCCTACATGTCGGATTATAATCTGCGAGATTATTAGTCAGGCCTTTGTTTTAGGATGGCGTCCGTCCACCCAAGCTGTGATCATCGTCTGTCCATGGGAACGACAGGACGTGGGTGACGGAGGATTAGGCTGTTTTTGCGTGTTGGTCCTCGGCTTGTTGTGATGCCAAGCAGAAATTAAATGCGCGCTGATTAAGTGTTATTTTACACTGGAAGAGACAGGAAGCAGACCAGGTTAGTCACGCTTGGCCTGACGGTGATGTGTCCAACAATCCTGACGCTCATCTTGTCATTTTAATGACAGGCCGCTGTGGTGACAACCGGCTCCGCTGATGTCAGGTGCAGGCCTCACATTAAATGCACCCATGCCCGGACAAATGAAAAAACTCACACAGTTCAAACAGAAAATTCAGCACGTGATTTTTCTGCGGGTTGCTATAAATATAATTCTTTAGTGTCAACATCTCTCCTACTGTGAGAAATTATATTTCAGGGCTGATTTGCGATGTGGCTTTTCACAATAAATCCGAATTGAAATCCAGAATTCGCTCAGTAAAGCCTGCAGTCAATGCCAGCAAACACAACATGAACCAAAAGACAGGCCGGTATAACATTCAGGTTTTAGGCTTTATGAATCATCTAGCTATATTATATTATATGTGTAATCAATTAGAATAAGTTATGTTTGCATTAATGGTGAGGATCGTGCCTGAACTGCATTTAACTCCGTTCCTCTTTCCCTGCTCAGCTCTTTTCTCTTCTAGGGCCTATAGCCCATTTTATAATTTAATATAGGCCTATATTTAAAAAAGAGGAAGAAATAAATGCTGTGGTTACTTTGTAGGAACTAGAAAAGAGGGAAAGAAAAACAAATGAAGGCCTATTCCTATTATTTTACTGTAAGCATATAGCCTATTTTAGTTTTGTCTTTAAACAGCATAATTCGTTTGTAGTAAATACGTTACGCCACTAAACCGAATTAGCTGAAGTTTGTGAGACAATGAGGCCTACTCCTTGATGTGACTGGAGTTATTTAATAGCGTATCTACGGCGCTGCGCGTAACAAACAGCTGATACACGGCGGCAAGTGAAAGCCTAAAATAAATACAGGCTCGGCAGCGAAGCGATTGGCCCGAACATGATGCAGGTCGGTTCAGCTGTAAAAGGAGCACGAGTGTACTCACCCTCCAGTCTATCCTCTCCAACACAGACATCTGCGAAGCTCCAGTCACAGCAATCCCACTGAGCCGCAGCGAGTGAGTGAAACCATGAGAGGTTCACGGTGCCGACTTCACCTGAAGGCTGCGCTCTGCGCATGTGCCACCCTACACCTGAGTGGGATCAATCAAAACAATCCTTCTGCACTTCTTAGATGAAACCCCGCATTTATGAGGCCTTTGTTTTATACAAGGTAACATGCATATTAAAACTATTAAGGTGAGAATGAAACGCACGAATTAATTTTAAAACATTTAAAGGCCTCTCCCGAAATATGTCTTAAATAGGCAAGGCCACAACTCTCAGATTAAAGCTATAACCGAGTTAGAATTATAGATAATCTCGTAATCATCTGTTATTATTAAGGGGTGAAAAAACGAAACACTGTCAAAAAGGATAAAGTTTAAGAGAAGGTGAAAAAGGGAGGTGAGGAAATTTCAAGGTGAGGTAATTCCACCCCCAAAGTCACATCGCCTCAGGCTGACCGAAAGAATCTGCTTTCAAAAGCCACTGCAGCTTTTAAGGCCTAAAATGGCTTTTGTTATCTGATCTCCCAAATACTTCAGCTTAAACTAATGAACAGATCAAAGTGTCTTCGCAGTGTGGTTGAGAATGCGGCATACATGTCGCTCTGAGAAAATAACCTTACTTCATGATATGTGCAGACATGACACCTGCCATTAAAAAAGCCAAATTAAACAATACTTAAAAATAATTTTTTAAAAAACTGATTCTACTCTTAATTTGCCCGTAATTGCAATATTTTGTTTGTTGAGAAAAGAAAAACCGTAATCGAATTGTGTAGACAAAAATATAGGTCAAGCTTATTATCTCCAACTTTATTTGATCTCTAAATGCTGCATGGTCTTAATGAATTAACAATTAGTACGAATACTGCAGAAATCGTATTATGATATATTACAACAAATGCGGGGTATGTATAGGCTATTTATCTATAGAAACATCCCCTCATATCAGAAAATGGGGCTTTTCTAAGGCTCCAAACTTCACGGGCCCTCTCAAGTCTAATAATACATGCTTTGCATAAATGAAATGCCACTGAAAAATGTAAAAACAAAGAACGAGCTGTTCTGCGCAAAGACAAAGACTTTCCCATGAGGTCGATTTAAGAAAAAACAAAAAAACAACTTTCATGAGTTGCTATGGTTCTTATTATTATTGATGCATTGTTTCTTCGTAAACCACCTATCCAGTATCCAAGGATCTAACGTGCGCTGAAAGATATAAATCAGCAACATAAAACATGTCACAGACTGCAGCTGGATGAAGACAAGAGGACACTGTGTTTAGGTTATTTAATTTTTTTTTTAGCCAAAACGATTGGATTATTTATGGTATAACTTACATTTAATGAGAAGCAGGCCAACTCCACTTCATGAGGGGTTTTTTTTCTTTTTCTTTTTTTTTTTTAACTCAGTGACCAAAGTTCAGTCTATAAAATTTAGAGTTATAAGGACGTCTCTGCTGCCACCTCGTGGTTAAATCCTCATATTACCGCAGAACCACAAATCATTGTGACTGCAAGAAGATCAGTCCTACTTAGGATGAAGTTGATCTTAATTTTTGCAGTCAGCAAAATATTTATAAAACCACATCTAGAGGTCAAATTCAACAAGCGTTTTTACCCAACTGCTGTGCTTATGTAATAATTATACATGTATACAACAAAATGTATCTTTTAAAACAAATAGCCTACTTAGCTTGTGTCCAAAGGGATCTTTTCATGACAAGTTCAATTACGATTAAAACTTCTTAAATTGCATCTACTCCTCTCTATCACTGAAATATCAGCTGTTCTGTCATTCATCTGTTTTCATTTTTATTCATATTTATTTATTCATATTTAATATGTTTTAGTTTTAAATGCTGGCAGCTTGGTGTCTCCACCAACACTCTAAACACTAAACCTCATAGCAGATATAATTTTCACACCTTACATGTAAGCACATTCTTCATAAGAGCTTTCTTTAGTTGTTTTTTGGTGCGAATTGTCCCTTTACCTGCAAAACGGGAAGTTGTTGGTGCAGCTGTCATCGCTATTACCTACTGCTCTTCCTTGCACATAAAGCGTAAAGCATTATTTTCTAGGTGAAACAAACAAAGTTTTCATTATATGTAACAGATGCTGCACAATTCACAAAAAGAAGAAAAAAATCAGCATAATAGGATAGAAATTTATTGCAACATTTGCTGGTTACATGCAAGAAAAAGGAAAAGAAATGGATACTCCCTTTCAAACAGGAAAACATTTTTAATCTCCTTGCTGACACATTGATGATTCAATTTCACTATATTATGCTATTAAACCCGAAGCCAACATGTAATTACTTCTTTGTCAAAGACCTTACAAAAAAGAATAAAAATAACCTCGATGAGAACATTGTGGAAAAAATATTTAAACTTGTGATGCTCAAGACAGAAGAGCCCTGAACTAAGAGTGTGTGTTACTGTCCTGTGACGTTACAGCTACTGTTTGCCTTTTGCTTCGAGTGCACTTTTGTTGATTTTTGAGTGTCCACAAGATGCTTCCACTCGCTTTATTTTATTAACCTATTTTATGCACTTCAAGATACTCTTCAAGAAAAAAACAATAACACAAACACACTTGAAATTCCTCTGCTAAATGTCTTAAATATATTCTACCGAGAAGAGACGTGAGCCAAGCCTACGCTGACAGAGCTTATGAGGGGAAAAAAATCAGCTGTTCACACTTGACTCCATTTATAGACAAAACTGAGAACAGACATAACTTGTCTTTGACCTATTTTAGGAATGCAAAGCTTTTGCGATTCACTGACGAGGAGAATCAAGCCTATATATGATCTGACAGTTTTAACCATGACAAGATCGCTTGGAAAAGCTTCACTCTGTCCACTAGGAGACAGCAGAGTGACAGATAATGGAGTCAGTCACCCTAGCATCAATTCTCAAAGCACCTGTGACTGAGAACACAGAGATGCTGGAGAATACATGAGGGAGGAATTAGGTTGCAAAACAAGAGTGTCTGAACAACCTGGGGAGCTATTAACAAAGTGTTCACAACATGTAAACACTGAGCTACTGGGGACTGAAGACACAATTTGGGAATCCACATATGGGTGACATTAATAAAGATCATGTGGGAAATGTGTGTGTGTGCTGGAGTTAGCTATACAGAAGTCCTCAAAGTGTCAATTTCTGGAGCAACCTAAGAACGCTGATCTTTGCTCTGAGTGAGAGTTACTAGAAGTGATACGGGGTGTGGGTGACCCAGTTGGATGTCTGATCTTTCGTGCGCTTGGCCGAGCTGTGGGTGGTGAACAGGGACTTGAAGGCCTCCGACTTCTCCTCCATGTCCTGGATGGACCTCTTGTTGGTGGACAATGTTGAGGACTTGGGGCCTTTAGAGGAGCTGGACGACCCGGAAGGTCCAGCTGCGGCTAGGTGGTGAAATGACAAGTGAAGGGGGAAACAAAACAGCAGGACAAAGATAAAAACAAACATTGAATTTAAAAAAATATATAAAAAAGAAGAAAGTAAGACACAGATGAGAGGAGTATGATTTTTAATAATTAAACTGTTTTCACTT
>JAQFJA010000012.1:8919627-8933889 GCA_029874485.1 Naso brachycentron | reverse complement strand
AATTCTCCACACGTCACTGTTACTGTGAATTTGAACCAATGCATTGTTTCTCTCCTGGTTTATGTCCTCTAGCTACTTACAATATGCATGGCACGACTGCCAAACAGCACAGTGAGTCAGCAGTGGCATAGCAGAACGTTTTAGAATTTTCCCTGGAAAAAAAAAGTTACCTGTCAGGTTCCTGTAACACATCATTTGGCTGTCAGACCACACTCTTCACATCAACATCACATTTATCCTCCTCTCTTTTTGTCTTTCTCTGCTAAAACCCGTTTCACCTCCTGAACTTTGTACATGGAGAAAAAAAATGTACTTCCCACTCCTGGTTCTACTGCAACACGGCCCGAGGCACGTCACCATGTGTCAGTCACCTGCATACCTGTATCCTGATGGTGTCTTTTTGCAATTGTTTCCACAGGACAGTTGACGGCTTGAGAGGAACCTGACTAACAGCAGTGTGACGGGATTAAGAAGATAAAGCTCTCTATACAGAGGCAGGTGAGAGCAAGACTACAAAGAAGTAAAGAATAAAAGGAGTTAAGTGTTATAGATGAAAAGTGTCTGTCAGCCTGCCTGTGAAGTCAACAGTCTATAAACTTTTGAAAAAAAGCCTTGCATAATGATCAAAGTTGTCATTAACATTGCACAGCCTTTTTGTTGGTAAAATTGAGGTCAAAATTTAATTGAATTATATCGAAACCACATTAAACCATTTACTTTCTATGATGTTGTTGGAGTATAAAGCTGGGTTAGGCGGTTTATTTTGGTGTCTTTGGGAAAAAATTCCACAATAATCTTTTAGCATATTGTAATTCAGGTGGTCTGACAGAACACTACACTCCTACACCTCTCCTCGGCTCTGTGTTCAAGCTTTAGAAAATGAAGACTGTGACAGACACTTTTTGGCCAATCACAGGGTCATTTCAGAGGGCTTGTGTTCCTAATGGCTGCTGATTGGCTGTTGAAACAAGCGATGTGCCTTACCTTCTAGAACTGGCCTCGGGTGACTTGACAAGCTGAGCTGCAGGCGACACCGTCAGCCGGCTTGAGTCGAGCTGAGACAGACAAGCTTACGCCACTGCAACTTTCCCCGCAACTGTTTTGTGTCGTCGTGAATCTTTGGTATAAACTAGACTTAAAAGAGAGAGCGACGACAAACGAAATAGCTAAAATGGGGAGGGGAGGGTGCAGCAGAGTTGCTTCCTTAGGAGTCTCATGGTACAGCTAGCTTGATTTTCAGACATTGCCTACCCCAGCTTAAGGAGTCACTATCAGCAATAAAAAATTCCTTTGGAATTTTACATCAGTGTCATCAATGTCATGTTCATATGAAAGAAACAAAATATTGCAGTTTCGTCGTCTTTAAATCTTACCGTTTATTCCTTTGTTTTTCGTAATCTCCTGACAGTGCCTGTTATTGTTTCATTCACAGAGCTTCTGATTGTCCATTACAAACTCTTCATACCTGCTGCAGGTGAGTGTTTCATGACATTTGTCAATGAAATTAAAAATGGAATTGCATTACTATTCTATCACGTATAGCAATGTGTCTACTTAAGTTTATACTTATGAGAATAAAAGCTTATATTTGGTACTAGTAATAACTTTTGATTGAAATGATGATTGAACTGCCACTTCCTTGAAAATCAGTCATATTTTTGGTTCAGCTTAAAACTATGTGATGTTGAATATTTTCTTTTTATTAAGTTTATTTAACCATGAGCTGTAAGTAATACTCTAAGGTTTTACTTTTCCTTTATAGATTTCCAACTTTTTTCCAACTTTTATTAGTTGTTGTTCCATGCTAGAATTTCTCAGTTCAAATCAGTTGTCTTTCTACTGTTTGTAGCATTAGCTACTTTGGTCTGGAAAAGAGAGAGTGTACACAGTTGTGTGAGAAACACTGATGTCCTGTTGTACCAGACAAAGGAGAACTTGTCTTCTAAAATTCTTTATTATTTCTTTCTTCTCTAAATTCAGCTGACACAAGTGTCATGGCTGCATATGGACAGACTCAGTACAGCCCGGCTCTCCAGCCTGCTGGGCCATACACACCTTACACTCACCATACGCAGGGCTACAGCGTGCCATCTTACAGTAAGTACAAACAAACATATAATTATATGCAGAATGACTGATAAATTCATGGCTTAAGGAAGAAGGAGATCATTTTATTCAAGCGATCATGTAGAATTGGATTCCTTGTTTAGGTCTTTGTCTTAGATCTCCTAAAACGGTTTACACCATTGGTGAAGTCTTCATGACTTTTAATATGGTGACAACAAAGCTCCTTCTTCATCTTGAGGAGGAGGTCAAATCAGGCAAATGTGGCAGACGTTAAGCAAGTTCAGATCTGCATTTCTGGACCACACCTGCACAAAGGCCAGTGTCGTCCATTTTCCCAGTCAGTGCTGATTTTCAGTAACATTTAACAGGTATATCACAAAATATATATGTATAACTGATCTCCTACCTCAGACCACTGACTCTCAGTCATTGTTTTGATAATTACCTCAAAAGAAATCAGGTTTGTAATGTGCTGACAAAGCACAAGAATACCGCATCATCTTAGATTATTTACACCAGATTCTGCTTGTTAGTGCAGCTTTGTTTATTTCTCTAAAGCAGCAAAACACAATAACAACACAGGAAAATAAAACAACATGTACAAATTAAAATCAACTGGAAACTTATTTAGTTGCATGAAAACACCCAGAGTTCTCAGCTTGTGGTTGGGGTTTTCGAGGTGAAAGGATACACTTTGGAGAAATCGACAAGACCTTACAGTAACATGCAGACAGAATGAAACCCTGACAGACATGATAACCAGAGTAGCTGAGTGTGCATTTTGACCAAGCGGTACAGTAAACTAAAAATAAAATAAATAAATTCAATGAAGAAAAAGAATGTTACACTTCTCATAAAAAGCAAAAATAGTCATAGTTCTTCCCCCTTGTTGTCAAGTAGATATTTAAACATGGCAGATAATGTGTGTGTCATTTATTCCCTCTTCACACGGAAGTGAAAATTCTGTCAACCAATCAACGGACAGGAGTGTGTCTAGCTCCACCCTGTAGGTGCTGGATCAGTGTGCTAGGCACCCCAGCAGGCAGGGTTGGGAAGGTTACTTTGGAAATGTAATAGACTACAGATTACTAGTTACCCTATTTGAAATGTAATGAGTAATGTAACTATTTCATTTACTTTGTTAAAGTAATGTAACGTATTACATTTGATTATTTTTTGATTACTTTCCTAAATTTTCAACAAGTGTTTTTAACTGTTAACCATTTTCAAATGTTTAAACCAGGCCGTGTTAATGGCGTGGGGGCTGCAAATTCAAACAAGAGAACCAATCAAAAGCATCAGAATAGCATGTATAAAATAATAACATGCAAAAGTAACAAAATAAGTATTATTCAACATACAGCCTAAGCTTCTGACAGAAAATATTAAGATGTAATGCCCTTTGTAATCATTAACATTTTCATAAGTTACTGTCATTTGATTACACATTCTTTCTCAATAACTGTGACATGACAGTTACAATTATTTTGTAATTAAGTTATGTAATTTCATTACATATAATAAGTCACTCCCCAGCAATGCCAATGGAAGGGTGATCAAAAACAAGACGGTACGGATTGGTTATTTTGGTGCTATCCACAAATTTTGACAGTCGGAACACAAATAATTGCGTGACGATCCGTGCCAAACCGAACTGTACTGCTTGGTGGAAACGCAGGTTAAAGTTCCCCCCCAGTCTCAGTAGCCTCATCTGATTAACTTGCAAGTAAAGATGTAATTGTCTATCAAAAGCAAGAAATTTCCACAGTTGTGTTGGTTATTGTCACTAAATGCCCAGCAGTGGAAATACAGATATAACTTACATTAGTTAATCATATAACACTCGTTTTTTCATACGAGTGGCTGTAATGCTGCATGTTGGCTAATTTTTTCATAAAAACAAGGACATTTATTTTCTGTTCTCATAATCTAATCTCTAATCTTCATGCTTAGACATAAAAACAGAAGACGGCCTGAGTCACTCTCCAGGACAGACTGGACTACTTGGCTACTCGAACTTCAGCAGCACTCCTCCCAGCCAGAGTCTCTACAGCTACTCACACACTCACGGTTAGTCTGAGTCACTGTGCATTGGATGTATGGATACACTATCACACACAGGCACACAAACCTTATATACCCCATCTTTGATTTCAACCTTACTGGAAGGAGCATACATCTTTGCTTTTCCTCTCCTCTCCTCTCCTCTCCTCTCCTCTCCTCTCCTCTCCTCATCTTTGTCTCTTTTCCTCTCCTTCTCTCTGCCACACCTGTTCTCCATTAGCTGCGGTCTGGACTCCTGGCGTCAAAAGTCTCCCCACCCCTCCTCTTTTCTCGGGGTCAGGCCCCCTTTCTCCACTCAGACCAACAACATAGCATGCAAGTGCTTGTGTCTGTTAGAGTGAACGAGAGAGTGAAAAAACATAAAGACAGAAAGGAAGAGAAATAGAGACGATGAAGGAAAAAATAACAAGAATAACTGAGATAACAAGAGATGGGAAGAGGGTCTTTTCTGAATAACAAAAACACAAAATGAGGACATGGTATTCTTGGGAATTTGTGCAGCGTTTCTGACATGTTTGATTGTGTCTGTGTGTACATATGTGTGTGTGTGTATCTGTGCTGTATACATTCCTCAGTCGCCCGGCGCCCAAAGCATGACTCGCTCAGTGCAACTTTATGGCTTTGAAAGCAGCATGAAATTGACCTTGTGTGTGAGAGGTTAAGGTGCAATATACGAAGGGGTGAATAGGTTTGAAGCTTCAGACTGATGGATGACCGTGGTTCAACTGTATTGATGAAACAAAGAACAAACAAACAAGCAGGAATAAACTGTAAACAGATTAGTTTGTTTACACCATATTGCTACCAGAAGTGCACAAAGAAATCATTATCTGTATCTGTTCAACCAACAACATGATCTGTCTCTGTAATTGAATAGAAGAGCTGAAGTGGGCGTGTTCTTTAGGAAGTTGTTAAACTGGCTATATATTGTATTTTGTACCCTAATATTCACTGGCAATGTAAAGCAACAGATTTAATATTGACATATAATTAATTATGAAATATATTTTCACATCCTCGTATTGCACTTTTCATCATGCCCTCTTTTTTATACTTTTCTTCTGACTAACTCACTAAAAAAGGTTAGTAAATAAAAAACCCAGGTAATCATGTCCAATAAAGTATTATTGCAAATACAGATAGAGAAAAAAAGGCAGTTGAAGGCATTAAACTTTAATTACAGTGATGCTATTTTCATTTTCTTGGTGTGTTAACTTTACTGCAGTTCATGAGGGGAAACTTGCAGAGGTGGAAAGAGTTGTAGAACATTATGCTGAAGTAAAATGTGGTTTATCAGATATCAATCCAACAACACGAGGGGAACAACATCACCCCACTGAGCCGTGCTGTCAAAACGGACAGTCAATTCAGTTGATACAGACAGATGGCGCCTGTGCAAACCACTGATCATGATTGTTCTGATTAAACAGAAAAGAGATAAAACTCAGATAAATAAAAATGGACTGTAGCTAGCGCAACAAACAATATTGGCTGCAGGAAAATAAATAACTGCCTTTCTAAGAGCAGAATAAAAAAATCACCAAAGCAGGCAGCGATGTATCTCAACAGCAGCTACAGCCACACACACACGGTTGCAAAGAGCTGCAAATTTTTCAAATACACGTAGCGCACGCGGACAATGCTTTGCTAGAGATAATTCTAAGCACTCACCTGTTTAAATCTCATTTTGCTAGTCTCGTGCAAATTATTTCATATGAAAAGTCGTCCACCTCTCTGTCCTCTGTAGTCTCCAGAAGTGTTTGAAACATTTTAAGCTAAAAAAAGAAAAAAGCTCTGCAGTCACAGATAAAAATGTTAAATTATGATATTTCCTCATGTCAAAAAGATTGGTGAAGTGCTGCTGTAGTGGATTTTAAAGAGTTGCAGAGCTGTGATGCAATAAATTCTTTTTGACCTAGAGTTTTAGCTTGTCAAATGTCAACTCAGTGTCCATTTACAAGCTTTTTTCCAGTGCTCTCGTCACAATAAAGTCTGGTCAGTTGTCATTGAGTTAAATGAGCTGTTATCAAGAACTTTGATCATATGATAGCAAGCAGGTTTACATGATTGGAAAAACACCCTGTCCGTGCTCTAGCAATGACCTTCAGTCCAATGTGAATGTGTAGTTTTCCATATCTCTCCTTAAGAGAATATTCAGATGTCAGACATTATACGGGAATGTAAATATTCATGTAAACACACTTGAAACACATTGAAACCTCTAATGAACTGCAAAGCCTTCAGTGACTGTGCTCTGTCGGAGCCCGACTGTTGCACCAACAAAAAGTTTTTTAACAGACTTTGAGAGACACTGTTCCCAAACAAAACAAATTTGTTTAAATATTTTTATGCATAAATCATTAACTGCAAACTTCAAACGATAATAAACTGCCACAACGACCAAATGTTTGCAAGATTTCAGAATGTTTCCATGTCATCCATTATAATGTACACAATACACAAGCACGCACACACAGGCACACACACCGCAAAAAGCCACCGAAACACGTGCTGTATGCTGTGTGTACAACTGAAACCAAATGGGGACTATGGGAGTCTTTTTGTGTTTATTCAAGAGACCTCCTGTATTTTTCCTTGAGTCGCTTTGAAGATTGTTGTGTTGTCCGAGGAGATTTCAGTGTGGTTCTTCTATTGAGTCATTATTCCCCCGTTTGTCATGCATTGTGGAGTGCAGAAGAAATGGGGTGCAACACAGAGCAACACAGAGCAATGCAGACTGATTAAATGATGGAGGGGAGACATGAGGAAGTGAATCTTCAAAAATACAACAGGACGGTTTAGCTCGTGACGAGAGTGCATTTTTATTACCCCCAAAGGGCAACTTGTTGCACAGTCAACAGTCAAGACAAACAGAACAGGTCCGTCACAGGGAAGGATACTAAATCAACTTTGCACCATCTGAGCACATAAATTACCTGGTGTAGACTGTACTTTCCCCTGCGCATAACAAATACCACCCATTCAATAAACATGTGGAAACAAAGCAATTATTTGCAATCGTTATTTGACCTGTTTCATATTTTAATACAGATATTCTAATTGCAGTGCACACAATCATCTGAGAAATCTCTTACCAATATCAAAGTGCTGCATGCCAGCATTCCAGATCCAACTGACTTTGGAGATCACTGGTTCTTATTTAAAGCAACATTAGAATTTCATCCAATGTTTCAGGTATTTTTTTCCCCATGTGTCATAAATCCAGCGAGAGCTACAACACATGACATGAAACTCAGCAGGCAGCTACTTACTGTTAAACAGCAACAAATCTAGTTTTGTGTTTGACTGCAGCTTTTTATTTTAAGTGAAACTAGACAACTTTTTTGGCTTAACTTTGTCATTTTGAAGTATAACCTGATTAAACAGTGTAATAGTGGTTGTAAAATTACACCAGTGCTGAACTGGTCTCCAATAAGCTGCGTTTTTACTATCATATTTTCTTTGCCACCAGGACGAGGGTTTTGAGGAAAAATGTACTCTCTGTACTCTGTGTTCTGAATGGCTGGCCTGTGCTGCACTTCTTAGCGACAGGTGATGTCGGTACGAGCTGATTAGCTGTTCGTGCCTTACACTTCGACTCCCCTCTGCCGCAAACGGCTGCAGCTAATTTTTTTTCAACAAGTCTTATGCTACAGCTAACGTTAGCATGCTAGCTTGTTTGCAGAAGTTACCTACAGCAACTTTAACTTAGCTGTACCCAACAGCTACGGTCTGAAATAACTCTCGCCAGTCCTCTTGCTTTGTCACCCTCTCAGCGTCCTGTTTACAGTGTTCTTACCTCTGTCATGAAGTAGTAGAGGCTGTTGATTCCAGTTACATTGCCCACTCACTCGGCTCTGATTTTGGTGTTTCTGATAGTTGGGCAAAACACCAACACTCCTGGGTGCTGCTGAGCTGCAGCTATGGTATGCAGCAGACAGCCTACATGTTGCTTCCAGGAACCTTCATGAATTATAGATCTGAGGCAGAACTGTCGCAGGACATCAGAGGGAAAATCAGCGGACATTTTCTCCATAAAATATGTCCTGGTTTCATCACAATTACTGTTTTGTGCAACATTGTAACGTGCATCGTTCAGTTTCAGTTTCGAAACTGCAGCTTGCGGCTTTGTTCCATAGCACAGAAACAAGCTACAGGAGGGCCAAGTGGCTGAGGCAGAGAGCCCAGTCATTGTATTAGAAATCACTCAAACATGAAGTGATTTTCAAGTTGTTATTTAAGGTGAAAAAGCAACATATTGTTGCTTTAAAGTGCCACTGTTTTTATAACTGTTGGATGCAATGCCGTGAAACTATGACAGACATTTGTGTTTCCGGTAGGACAAACTTTAATAGCTGATAATCACTTTACTTTTGATCCAGTGCCACCATCAAACCAAAACTTAAATTTGTGTATTGTTTGAATTAGAGACCAAAAGCCTGCAAAACTTAGGACCCACCAACCTCATCTACACTTTGTATGTCAGGCTAATAAGCACAAAACTGAACACATCAACTAAAAGAGGTGAACAGCGCACCTGCGAACCATCAGCATGTTAACATAGAAACTGGCACATGTTAGCATGCTGCCATTAGCGTTTAGCACAAAGCACTGCTGTGCATCACAGATGTCAGAGATTCTGCAAGCTTGGATCAGGCGGGGAGTTTCTGAAACAGAGGCTCTGATCACAGAAGCCTGCCATCACCTTTATTCCTGGGTCAGGACTAAAGAACAGTCAGAAAAACCCTGAAGATCTGAAGCTGTTCTGAAGCTGCTTTGATTCATATGGGCGCTCCAGCTCAACATTAAAACTGGGAGCAAAACCATGAAGCACTTAAAAGACAATCAGTAATATCTTAAAATGACTTGTACTTCCTGGAAACCAGTCAAGAAAGGCTGAAAAAGGCAGATATGATCTTGTCTTCCGGAAGTTATAAGCCCTTCATGAGAAGCCACACATAAAGCACTCTTCATTTGTTCCTCCTTGGCCCGGACAGCCTCAGTGGATGTTTTGTTTATTTCCAGATAACTGACAAACAGGAGGAAATTAACAAAAAAATTTAAAATGCTACCCTATGCCAAAGTTGAAGGTTGTATGATTAATCAAGTATTAAGAAACACATTAATCAGCAAGATAAGCAGTATGAACAGTTTTGACAGAAAGATGCAGGGTGAGGCTGCATCACTGCAAAGGGGAAATTGCTGGGGGAAAGACATTTCTGCCTTGGCTTGATTAGACTGAGAAGATTCCCAGAGCAGCACCAGCAGAGGAGGAACAGACTTTCCCACCTGTATTGTTATGTCAAACATAAATCTCATCCCAGCCCCTGCAGCACTGAGCTGTCACTGGAGGAAGGAGTCAAACTTTACTACATCTTACTTCCCCCACACAGATCGGATGTTGTGAAGTTATATCTGAAGTTGGTTCATCAATACAAGATGGAACACAGTCGAATCCCCCACCAGTTTACAGTTCAGTTCTCTGTCCTGTGTGATGAATTATGACCTCGAAAGTCTGACCTTTGTCTTTACATCGCTTCTCAGGTGGTGGAATTTCATCTGGAATTTTTCAAGGCACCCATGCGATCTCCAGTTCAACCCCCTTCAACCCTGCCCAGCAAGTGAGTAATTTAACTTGAGTGAGACATCTGAAGAGTTTCCATAATCTTGTACAGTTTTTTGGAAGAAAAAAAAAGTTTATTACAGCGTTATTCAGCTCACGTCTTGGTTGTCTAATAATAATAACAGTGTTGGCTTTTTAAATGTAGGACACCTCATTTTGGAGTGGAAATGCTCATGTTTTAATGGCACTGACTAATTAAACTCATTGTTTACATGTTGACAGGAGTTTTCAGCGTACTCAAGCTACAGTCAGAGTCAGTACTCTCCATATTATAACTCACATCACTACAACAGCCCCTATCTAACCAGCAGCAACATCAGCCCTGCTGCCATCACAGCACCATTAGCCTATCAGCATCCAGAACACCCTGTCATGTTGCCCAATCACAGCCCAGAGTCACACACAGGTAAGGCATGACAAACACTTTTGTTTTTTAAATGGACAAAATGTAATAATAATAATGTTAAAAGTGTGTAAATGGGTAAGTGCTGCTGATGGTGGAATGGTGCCTTCAAATGGGGTCGTGTTTACTGTGTTCATGAAACGAGACCATATGAACGCCCCCCTCTAGTCGTATTCACGACGTTGTAAGTTGAATTTATCAGAAAGCTCTCAGTTTACGAGTTGTGACCTATTTGCTGACGTTTTCAGGGATGGTTGAGCCCATGCTGGCCCGCACAGGACCAAAAATTGTTAATCTAGATAAAAATCGTCACCTTCGTCATCTCATCTCTTGTTCCTCCGTGTGGCGTTTAAACACAAAGTAATAATGTAACATTTCCACATAGAAATCCAGGAGGAGAACAAGTGATCTTTTGGCATCCATAGTACCATTTCCCAGCAACGCTGTTCTCATATGGTTACCATTTGAATGCCAAGTCTTTCCTGTACATGAATTCACGACACGACTTCACGACTTCAGAAAGTTCCATTTGAAGGCAGCAGAGGTTATTGCAACATGTACAATATCACATAGCTTACACTGTGCTCTGTCTATGTCAAAATTAGCCAAATTGACAAGCCTTCCAAGTTCTAAATATTTCTAAAGATGTCTTGCAGGTATTGTTTGCAAACTTTTAGTTGAATAAAATCACTTAGCTAACAAGTGTCATCCATGGCAGGGCTCCGTTAGCTGTAAGCTATTAAGCAAGCTCCGTTTGCTGTTAGCTCTGTTAGTCAAAGAGACCGCAGGACTATTCTGCCTACTGGGCAGCTAACAGCTAACTAGCTCTCCTCCTCATGGGTTTGTTCACAATTTAGCATTATCAGGGAAAAATAAGGGAGCATCATCTGTCAATTGAAGGTAAAATCCATCATTTTTTCGTAGGTCTTGCGCTAAACAGCCCGCCAGTGACACTAACAGTAACATGAGAAGACACGGTCCAATGTAGTCAGCACCTGGTTCAGTTTGTAATACAAAATTCCCTTTTTACTCTGAAGGCATTCTGGGAAACTCTTTCAATCATCTCTGTTGTCTGATACTGCCTAAACTGACTTCTGTGTTCTGCATGTAACCTGACTACTATGCAAATTCTCTTAATTTTAATAATCAAAGTCTATATGTGAAAAAGCTTGTTTCATAGACTGATTAGAGCTTTGCTTTATGGGTTTGTGTTCCAGGGGAGTACCACCCACCGCCCAGCCCCCCCACACCAGGTAAAGATGAGGGGGTCTCAGCACGAAGGGGGTCAGATGGGAAGTTGAGGGGGAGAAAAAGAGTCAGTGACCCTGCTCCACCTCTGGACTCTGATATAGAGGTAAACAGACACTCACACGGTGCTGAAAATTATCAGTATTTCTCTACAATATTTATCTTTCTCTCTCTCTCACACACATGCATAAACTTTCACAAGGTTAACGTTACATGTCTGTTATTTCACTGCAGCGTGTGTTTATCTGGGACCTGGATGAAACCATCATCATTTTCCATTCGCTCCTCACGGGAACTTTCTCCTCACGATTTGGCAAGGTACGGTGATTCGACCCCTCCCTTTGTCTATAAGAGCACATAAGAGGTATGTGCTGAGGCTCATCACACTTTGACAGCAGTTAATTATTAGATGGGTAAGCACAGTTTGGCACAACAAAAACAAACCAGTGTAATTATGCTTTGGTCAAATCACCCTTTGTCTCAGTGATCAAATGCTTATTTGACTAACAGTCAAAGGTTTGGCTGCCTGAGCTGAGTCCACGACCTCTGGGCTTCATCCTTGAGCGTTTTCACACGCTGACTGTCTGCCCTTTTGCCCTCTTGTTTCTTTTCATAATGCACCAGGGTTGTTTAGCTACCCCAGAGTCCTGTGGCGTGATTGACAGCCAGCGGGACCTTTACATAACAGACAGGCAGCTGACAAGGGGCGGACAGTGGTGCGTTACTTGGTTTTGGCTGGGGATCTGTATTTTGAATTCTCACGGTTCCCCTGCGGGTTGACACAAGGCTAATGGGAGTTTGAGAGCAGCGTTTCTGATCGGTTGAGCCCCCGGCAAGCCATGCATGCCGTTGTTTCTTTTCCTTTCTTCGCTGCCACAGAGAGAGGGGAGGGGGGGCAAAGAGAAACAGGGAAGAAGAGACGAGACAGGAAGAGATAGAGCAAGAGAGTGGATGTGTTGAAATGTGCTTCATGAGCCAAAAATTCCTGATTCCTCCCACCACCCAAACACCCCGCTGCTGGATCCCGGGGAGCTCAGTTGGACAGATTCTGACATCAAAACTCAGACATGCAGCGGAGGAATTGGATGAGTGACAGTGGAAAAACAGATTAACAGTCCAAGCGTCAAGACAGCTTACAAGCTAGAAACGTGTTTTCCTTTTTTTTCCTCCCTTCAAATTTTGCATCTAACTCACCCTACCATAATGCAGTTTCTTTTCTTTTCTCCACTTCAGTGCTTTGTACCCCACCTTCTGTCTATTTTAACAGCCCAGCCTCTTTTCATTAGAGTCAGCCTATTAAATTCTTATCACAAACAAATGTTTGGACTTATGCGCAAAGGCAAGTCTGGGCCCAGCATGAAAGAAAGACTAATGGGTGTGTTGAAAGACAGTTGTTTTCACCAGCTTGGTGAGCCAGAGGTGAACGGAGATCCGCATAAGGAGCTGATTCCTTCTCCTCTAACAGCTCTTCCATTATCTCATCTATCACCCCTCTCTTTCCGTAAGTGTGTAATTTTTTTTCACCGGGCTCTTTCATATCAACCTCCCCTGGCATAAGAGTAAAGGTGGGACCTTAATGCTTTGGGTGCTTTCTTTTTTCTTTTCCTTCCTCCTTTTTTTGTCTTTCGTCTTGTCTGTGATTAACATAAAAAGGCCTTTATTTGTGGCTCTTTACAGAGCAGCCCTTGGTTTTGGAGGAAGGTGATTACAGATAATTATTTCAATTATTAGACAAGCACAATCCTTTCTTAAGCCTTTAACCCCACCCTCTTCATCCTCTCCATTCATCACTTCCTCTTCTTGCCAGTGTTTTTTTAATCCTGCCCCCCGTCTTTCTCTCCTTATCCTCAACCTCCCTCTCCTACTGAACTCTCTCTGCCCTTTCTCCATAATTACCGTTTTCTCTTTACACCCTTTTTTAGAGGGTGGAACATCGTAATTGTCATCCTTTACCCTACTTGTGTCATCAAGCCCATTTCTACCATTTCACAGCAGAACACAACCCTGCTTGTCATTTCAGATGCACTAATCTAACGTTTACCTTTGGCTGACACTTCCCTGCGTCTACTGTCTCGCTGGCACAGACAAGCCAATGTTGCATCAAAACAAAATGCCCCACATACTTACATACACACACCTGTTTTTACAGTCTTGAACAGAAACACAGCCACACTGTTTGTGAGCTCTTCCAGCTCGTTGTGATTTATGTTTTTCTGCGTGTGATGATTTAGAATTTGCATATTTAGAGGCACAACTGAAGATGTGGAAATGCAACACCTGCATAATCGTTTGTTTTTTACAAGCACAAGGAAAAGATCAGGAGAGGACGGGCAGGAAGTGCAGCTTGAAAGAACAAACACAGAAAACGATCGACATAAACGAAGAACTTAATGTATCAGAGATTCCTGATTTCGGTGATATTACTGACAAGGCGAATGCTGGTGAAACCTGCTTTTTATTTTTTTATTCTAGTCAATCATTGACTTAAATTCATTTTTACTGGAAAAATATAGCTTGGCAAC
Organism: Naso brachycentron; assembly: GCA_029874485.1. Taxonomy (NCBI): domain Eukaryota; kingdom Metazoa; phylum Chordata; class Actinopteri; order Acanthuriformes; family Acanthuridae; genus Naso; species Naso brachycentron. The sequence continues at coordinate 8,919,962 of JAQFJA010000012.1, read as the reverse complement.
AGTGTTCACTGTAAACATCAAGACAGCATTTATTTTAAGTCTACAGTGTGGCTCTTTGGACTCTGCGATCATTCCACCAGTTTGGTCGAGATTGAAAAAACTCATGAACTTCTTACTGGATTGACATGGAATTTTGTACAGACATTCATGACTCCCAGAGGATGAATCACAAAGACTTATGAGATCCCCTAACTATTCCTATAGCACCAGGCTGAGGTTTTGGTTTGAAGTGAAACACCACATCAACTATTAGAGGAATTTCCATTAAATTTGTCTCACATCTTCTGCACAAAATATGAATTTGTCCAGTTACTTTGGTTCTTATAAAGATACCT
>JAQFJA010000012.1:8850842-8863932 GCA_029874485.1 Naso brachycentron | reverse complement strand
ACACTACAAAATAAGTAATGAAAGTATGTATCATTCGTGGCGTGCTGATATCGGATTGATATCGGTATCAGCTGATAGTCAAGGCTGCAATATCGGTATCGTATCGGAAGTGAAAAAATAGTATCGGGACAGCCCTACTTAATATGCATGCTGTCAATGAGTCCCATAATTTGCAAACATTGCATACATCATTAAATGCTGAAGATGTTTTCAACTATGAGACAGAAAATAAAAATTCAAATAATTGTGACTACGGTCCATTTTACTGACTCTACTTCATCTCTGCTCAAGCTTAATAAATTTCTACTAGCGCCTCCTTTGCTGCAGTGCTTTTAACTGTGACACTCCTTCATGTTAAACTGACTGTTGCTGTGGTTTCTTGTGTATTTTGGCTTCAGGTTGCAGACTACATCCCCCAGCTGGCCAAGTTCAGTCCAGAACTGTGGGGTGTGTCTTTGTGTACAGTGGATGGCCAGAGGTAAGAAAAGCAGATTAGTACTGGAAAAAATAATCTGACCACAAGATCCATTTAGTAGTTGTTTGTGGTTGCTTGCAACTTTATTAAAAGATCTTCCTTGGATGCCAGACATTTCTTACATCTTTGTTGGTTCAAAAGATGAGACAGCATAGACTTGACTGATGAGGAAGACTGTTTGATATGGGCAGAAGCTCCAGAACAGCTACTAAATGCACCTGTGGTGAGACTGTTATATGAACTATTGTTTCTACAGAGAAAATGGTCTTTTGATCTCAACAGATTTGTAAATTAATAAACTAATTTGCTTTCCCTCACAAGACTGTTCAGTAATATTGATACACCTTTCAGTGACATTAATATTGATTAGTCTGGGTTAGAAAGGGAGAATTAATTAATTAGTGCTTGATCTTTTCATTAGTTGGCGTTGAAATGCTCCTGAGAGAGACACCTAACACCCAAACTTCTCCAGTGTTTTTGCCAACCGTTCAGCCAATATGACTGTGTTAGTACAGAATCTGCTTCTGTCCGGCGAGACTGGAAACAAATTTTCTACACTCTTAATGTCTTACATATCAGTCTGTCTTCTTCTTCCAGGCACTCAGTGGGAGACACCAAGCAGCCGTTCTGCCTGCAGTCCTGTGTGAAGCCGCTGCAGTACGCCATCGCTGTCCATGAGGCGGGGACTGAGAACATTCACTGTTACGTCGGCATGGAGCCCAGCGGTGTCAAATTCAACATGCTCTCGCTCGATGACGACGGTGTGTACAGACCTGATGGCGATACTTTTTAAAAATATGTTTGTGAATGTTTTCATATTGTCCATACAGATGTCTGAAGTCCTTTCAAAACAATATTATCTGTCTTTCTTTATATTAGTTTTGTGTTCTTTGCTATTATATGATGAACTAATAATGAGCACCCTTTTAATAAAGCTATTCTGTGGTTTGAATGCCTCATCAACATTCTGTCTCATCTCATTTCATCTATCAGATAAACCCCACAACCCCATGGTGAATGCTGGAGCCATAGTGGTGAGCTCTCTTATCAAGGTAAACAGATGTGCGAAGTTTACACTGTGGTGTGTGATCTCATGGAGTAAATCTATCATCATTTATTAAAAAGTCAGTGACACAGGAAATCTAAGAAATATTACTCGTACTTTGGAGCCATTCAAGTGCTTTGATACTGTGTCTATTTAATCTATTTAGAAAATGACAGGTTTACCACCAGTCATGCAGTTTGTGAAACATCATTAAAGATGTAATACCTAATATTTTCACTTTAAAGGAGCTATAAACAAAATCAATTCACCGCTAGTGGTTGCAGTTCAGTTCCAGCTTTACACCAAAACACCTCCCTTTCCAATGGCATCCACCCGCCCCACCTCCTGTTCTCAGCAACTCTGCTCAATGGCAGTGCCATGTTTGCTGTGAGAAGAATTTCAGGCTCTAGCAGTCCAAAAACCCCTCCTTACTGAAAACTACATAATATTAAATAAAAGGAATAATCTGATGCAATGTATAACAACCTTGGCGACCTGGAAAGAGGCTGCTAGCGCTTAGCTCAGGCCTGTCACTGTATCTACTCAGTAATAATGTGATATTATTTCAGGTGAAAAATGTCTAATTGTATCTCTCCATGATGCATGGCGGGTCAGAATCTCAACCACAACACAATGTAACAATATTGAGGTGATATTGAACCAGTGGTGATGTTAGCCTTCCCACTCCTGTGTGTAACGTTAGCTGAGCCTGGGTTAAATCTGAAAATGTATTGGGGTGCTCCTCACTTGCTGTGATGCTTTATAAAGGGGGTGGAAGCAACGTTTCCAAGGCAGGGAGTTCAAATGAACCAACATGAATGCACGGCCGTCCCGGCTACAACAACAAAGAAACAGAGAAGCTCCATAACAACACACAGAGAGGGCTTTCTCCATTCTAAACATCAATACACCACCAGTTGCTTACGTAGCAAAATATCCTTTTCCTGTAATCTAACAAGGCTCCATTTTTTTTCACAGCTCCTTTAAAGGGTCACATCGTCTTTTTATGTTGCAGAAAATCAGTAATTTAGATAAACAACTCCCACATATGGCCTCTTAATGTGCAGTATGTTCAACTTAAGTTCCTGAAGCTCGATTAGTAAGTCTGCTTTTATGTTGATGGTTCTTAGATCCTAAAGCTGCAGCAGCTTAGTTAATATTATCGATATTTTATTTTATAATTATTATCATAGAATTCTTCAAGACACCCAAATCTATGACATATTATTGAACAATAATGCCTGTTTTTGTGTAAGATATTCAGTGCTTGTCTTGCAGACTAAAAACAGAAAAACCAGGATCAAATGTTTTATGATTTTTTAAAAATGTTTTTCTGATTTCCTGTTTGTCAACAACTTTCTGAACTCTGCCTGAGCTCAGTGGTTTATGATCACTAAATATTTTTCATTGTACCCTGTCAGATGATTGTAAGATCCTAAGTCCTGATTGTGAGATCAGTGGTCCTGTCATGTTGTGTCACATTGTGTAATAATAAGCACTACTGAGGTTATATTTAGTGTTTATGAATGTAGGAATGTCATGAACATGGAAACTACAATCGTCACATTTTTTTGTGGAAGCGACTGACTGTTGTTTCATTTCCAGCCTCATTCAAAAAAGGCAGAGAAGTTTGATTATGTAAGTAGAAGCAGCATCCTCTCTCTTCCTCCTCTGTTATGTCCATGAATGTGTTGCAGCAGAACACGTACGATTTGGATTTTGTTCATAACCAAGGTTATGGAGTTTGTGAAAAAGATGGCCGGCCAAGAGTATGTGGGATTCAACAATGCTACGTGAGTTTTCTGTTTAATGCATTCAAGGTGTTTCATGTCAATACATTTTCATTTTGCACACCAATGTAGAGAGAAAGCAAAGTGTTTTTCCACTGGCCTGCTGCATTATTGACATTTCAGCATTGACCCATTCTGCCTCTCTGTCTCAGGTTCCAGTCAGAAAAAGAAACAGGCGACAGAAATTTTGCCATCGGATACTACATGAAAGAGAAGAAGGTCAGTCACAAAAAGATGAAAAATGTGGAAGTAACATTTCCTATGAATCCTGTCTCTATAACACAGTGTAACACATTATGAACATATATAACACATTATAATACATTATGAACTCACTCATAATATAGGTGGTTAGGGTTAGAGTTAATATATATTGTTTTATTATGTTCATAAGTGCCTATGAGGAACTATAACTGCTATTAAGCAGTCTAATTTTAATACTGATGTCTCACATCTTACCCACATTGGCAAATGAAAGACAACAATAGTGAGATATATGAGACTATTGTGCAATTGTTGCCCTTGAATAGAGAAAGCAAAGGAACAGATTGTTTTGTAAGGGACTGATGTAACAATGCATAAGCTTTGCAGGCTCAGTGAACGTTTCTTTTTTTTGTTGTTGAACTAAGTCTAGGGGTCTAAGTCTAGCTTTTACGAAGCTTTTGCACAGTCTGCTCAGTCAACGGAAACGTTATGAAACACTACGAAACACTATGGCACACAGACCAGAAGAGACGACTCGTTGTTTACAAGTAAACTGTGCTGCAATCAAGACAAAATGAAAAGTTTAGCTGAGAATCTTTAACAATGTAACGTTTTAGAAAGAAAGGAAAGCATGCTTGACCACGCTATACTGTTTTCTTTTTTTTCTTTTTCTTTTTTTTTGGAAAGGTTATATGAGCCCAATAATCCTACAGTCACCTCCAGCCACAGAATACTGTGACGTTTTTTCAACAATAATCTTTTCTTGGGTTTTCAGTAAAGTATCAAAAATCTTTGCTACATCCATTTTTACTTCCGTCATCACTTAGCAAGACCAACAATTTCAAAGCCAGCAGAGATGTTCTCACCGTATGTTGTCATGTTAGAGAGAAGATATGTGTAATATTACATCCCTTGGAGCTGTTTTTGTTGCCGGGGGCAATAATCCCCGGTGGAGTCTCTCTTTCTGAACTAATCCCATTTGAAGGGCCAGATTAGGAGAGAGAGCTTTATGAATTGGACATGATATTTTTGAATTTCTGGTGGTGAATTAATGTGGTTTTAGTAGATATGAACCGTGCTTGGCCAGCATATTTCTGTCAGTTGAATAGTCATGATGATCATATTTCATTCACCAGTGTTTCCCCCCGGGTGCAGAAATGATCGATGCCTTGGACTTCTACTTTCAGGTAAACAGCTCTGCCGTAACTAAAGCTTTTGATGAAAACATTTTAAGTAGCTTTTACCGTGAACTGGTCCTCTTTTGAATTACAGCTCTGCTCCATTGAGGTGACCTGCGAGTCTGGAAGCATAATGGCTGCCACTCTGGCCAACGGAGGGATCTGTCCAATCACAGGCGAGCGTGTTCTGAGCGCTGAGGCCGTGCGAAATACTTTGAGTCTCATGCATTCCTGTGGCATGTATGACTTCTCCGGCCAGATGGCTTTTCGTGTGGGTAACACAAAGCAGTGACTGAGCCGCTGAACAACCATTCTGACACAACAGAAACTGAAAGGGCAATTTCGTCATTTTCCAACCAAGGCTCCGTCAGCATGAATTTACATGTGGGAAAGAGAGATGGCTTTAAAAATCAATAAAATCTGTGTAGTATTGAAGGAGCTAGGACCGCTCGCCGCAACTGACAGAGATAGAATGGTAGTGGCCGGGGCAAATACAAATCTTAGAAAAATGTCCGTAAAGTCTTATTTTTGAGGCGAAACACCAGCAACATGGCCCAACTTTTACAAAAACAAGTTAAGCATATAACTTTAGCTTAGCTTACACATCTCTCCACTCTTGGAAGCGCACTTTTCTTCAGGTACAAGTGCTTTGGGTCAAGGTTATACCTAGATGGCTTACAGTAGTCGTTGGGGTGAAAAAGGTCACTGCAGACCCAATAGTCAGCCTGGTGAAGAGTGTCGGCCAGAGTGTTGGGGTCCATTTGTAGCACGACTAGCAACTGCAGTCTCTCTGCGTCCAACAATGGCAGTCTATGGAAGGTGCGCTTACCGTAACTTCTCATCTTTTTGGTGCAGTTTGGGAATACACACTCTCAAAACATTTTCTGTGTGTTTGAGCTAATGACGTTAGAGTTAAATGTCTTTACACTACACACTAACGCACTAACGCTAAACAGTTTATGTAACAACACGTCTCTCACTCTCTCTCTCTTATACAAAGTCATGTGTGATTGCCCCGGGATGTAAACAAACTACTACAGTGAGCTAAGTCGGTGTTTTGCCTCAAAAATAAGACTTTATGGACATTTTTCTAAGATTTGTACTAGATTGTCAAAGCCATCTCTCTTTCCCACATGCAAAGTTATGCCGATTGAGCCCCGGTTAAAGAAATGCCAAAATTGCCCATTAACTAAAGGACGAGTTCAGTGATCACTTGAAGGAAATTTGTTCATTTATAACCTGAAACCTGAAATCCCACATCTGGCCACTTGCTCTCACCTCATAGGTGGGGTTACCAGCCAAATCCGGGGTGTCGGGTGCAATATTGCTTGTGATCCCAAATGTCATGGGTGTGATGTGTTGGTCTCCTCCTCTGGACAAAGTTGGAAACAGCGTCCGGGGAATACACTTCTGTGAGGCAAGACTGAGCGTTACAGTTTCAATGCTTGCAAATGTGCAGAATTTATTATAGCAACAAATAGTTCTGATGGCATGTGTTCTTATTGTTAGACTGTCAAATACAGTTTCTTATCTATGCTGCCATTAGAGGTCTGAAATTTTGAAGTTTTACACATAGTTGCTGTAGAAAGCAATGAAGACCTGCTCAGCTGGACAGTCAAAGTTACCAAAGAATTTATTCTCAGCTAAAACAGGAAGGATAAAGTTTAGGCTCAAACAATCAGCATCAAGGTGTGATGTACAGGGGTGATTGATAAGTTCATAGCCTTAATAAGATCTTTGTTGATGTCGACGCCTCGGACCTCCACGAGGTGGTCCGCTGCAGTGATGACATCATCTGGCAAAATAACGACTACTGAGCAGACTGGTGGTGCCAAAAGCAGCTATTGGATGAGTTTAAGTCTTGCATTCCTGGATGACTGCACAAAGTCCAATGTCCAATTTTCTCAGGCAGTACTGACCTGCAGTTTTTGAATTATCCGAAGCAGAAACACCATGAAAGTTATTAACTTAAAACTTTCTCCATAATCAGTGAAAGAGTTGAACTGCACGTGCACGTAAAGAGTGCTGTTTAATTAATCTCCTTGTACCTCAGGCGGAAAACTTATCAATCAGTCAGCCTTCGTTGCACCTTAGATTTTACATCCCAGTGACTTCATAGGTTTGTATTTTCTGATAAAGAGCTTTTTTGTAGATTTCCTTCTAATAAAAAAATAGAATCAGAAATAATGTATAAATCCTCCAGTGTTTCTCGCCTCTATCATAGCATAATGTCTCTTATGATCCCCAGGAGCTTGTGTCCCTTTTCAATTTCCACAATTATGACAACTTGAGGCACTTTGTAAAGAAGCAGGACCCACGCAGACAGGAAGGAGACGACAGGGTTTGTGGCTTCCTTAGTTTGTTCTTTCTGGTTTGTTTAATGTGTTTGTGTGCTTCTATGTTTATGCTTCTTTCCCCTCTGTTTTTGCAGAACAAGTCTGTTTTCAATTTGATGTTTGCTGCCTACAGTGGAGATGTGTCTGCTCTGAGAAGGTGAATTACAAACAAACCCTATCATTTCTCTCTGTATAACAGATGGCCTTCGGGCTGCAACATACCAATGAAAGACACACCAATGTGTGACAAATGAAATATAAACCAAACAAAAGTGTCTTAAGAAAGCACAGTAAACAGCTTCAATGCTGTTTGGCACAGACTGTCCAAGTCTCTTGCCTATTTGTCCAGATATCTTGATTACTAGTTTATGTTCCCTTGTTTTGTGTCTTAGAGTCGTTTTACATACGGTATTTAGTGCAACCCAAACGAGTTCTGGGACCAAGTGCAGTGTGTTTGAGTTATGTGTGAGCACAGTAATCGAACTCAGCCGTCTCCGTCTGGTTACACACAAACTCTGTTACCTTTTTGTGTGGTATAAACGTGATCCGATCTAGATCTGCCCCAACGGCAGAGGGATTGCAAAATATTTGACTAAACCAGCTCCTATAGCCATCTGCACTGCGCATTATGGGCAGAGGACAACTTTGTAAACAAACAGCTAGCAGTTTGCCTTGACACAAACATGAATCAAAGGTTGACCTGGAGCAGTGATGAAATACGATGCCTTCTTGATTTTTGGCAGACGACCATACAGCCCCACAGCTAGAAAAAGCACATATGATGAAGTGTTCAAAATGTTTAGAGAACAGCTGAAGGAGGGAGGATTTAACTGATGTGATTTCTGGCCAATGATAGAAATGACAGCTTCTACATGGCTTTTGTTGATACGGTTTGCCCGAAATTTTGCCAAAGGGAAAATGTAAATGAGTAACAACTCATTCACTGATTTGGACCAAATGAACTGAACTACGGGTGTGAAAACACCCTTAAATGATGGTAACAGAACACTTAAGTCCTAAGTCTCCCACAGGTGCTGTGTTGATTTGACATGTTTTGACTGTAGTTAATCATATTCATCAAAACATTCAGTGACTTGTCTTGCACTGTATGAAAGCATCTACATTTATAAATGTTTCTTAACCAATCCAATTATGTTTTTGTTGCTTTTTTTTCCACATCTCTGGAGGAAGGCCCAGCCAATATGTTTGTTGATATATCTGGCACTAGTGATCTATCGCAGATATATAGGTATTAGCGTATATGTTCTCCAGGATGCGCAGTTAAAAATGCTTGAACTAGTGATTTAAAATCGTGTAATTATGTAGTTTGTCCAGCAGAGGGCAGTCCAATTTTTAATAACTAGTAAGTGAAGTGTTTACTGCTCTGTGCATTGATGTTGTAAATACAGTTTGTTTAGAAATAAAATATCCTGCCTCCATGACATTTCTTTGTCACAAGTATTTGATAACCACATTCAGCGACAACATATCAGACTAGGAATTTTTATGCTCCCTAGTATCAGCATCAGCCCCAAAAATCCCATATCGGTCAGGCCCTACTCTGGAGATGAGCTGTTTACGGTTCTATCACAAAATCAGACAGAAAATTAAAATGATGTCAGCATTGCCTTTTTCAAAAAGCATGTTTTAAAATATCTATTTGTGTTCTTACCAAAATTATGATTTTGTCTCTGTGTTTGTTTCTGTCTAGTTTGTAAAACGTCTAACTAAAAATATTATCATACTGGTTATTGCATGTTGATTGGCTCTACACAAGTACAAAGCTGAGATAGATGTTGTAGATTTTTATTTATCACCAATGAAAAGGGGGTGCTTTTTATTGTTTGTTTTGAAAAAGCATGTGAACTGTACTTGTATTTATTCCTTCAGGTTTGCTCTCTCAACCATGGACATGGACCTGAAAGACTACGACTCTCGGACAGCGCTGCACATCGCTGCAGCAGAGGGTGAGCTCCATGTGGTCTGTTTATCTGTAGTTCTAATATTTATCAGTATGACCACTAGCAAAAATAAACATTATAGCATAAAGACACTCACAGCTCTTAAAGGTCAAATAAGCCATTAAAAATCTGAACTTGAGAAAAAGAGAAAATAACACTTGTGGGTGAACATCTGATCTCTGTTGCACCTGTTAAAATTGGAGAAATAACACCTTTGATGTTCTTAATGGTTCATGAATTCTGAAGTTTTATTTTCAGCATAGCTTCATTACACTTCATTCTAAGCAGATCTAATAAGCTAGAATAAGTGAAACCTGCTGTGTGAGGCGTTCAGGGCCTTCATTAAGTATGTGACTATGTGTGTTTGTTTTTGGGTCGTCCATCCTTCTGTCTGTCTCATTCTCATGAATGTGATATCTCAGGAGCGCCTGGAGAGAATTTCTTAAAATTTGGCAGAAAATGTCCACTTGGACTTGAGTATGAACCAATTTGAATTTGGTGCTCGAAGGTCAAATACTAACATTACTGTGCATTCTAACTACACTTTAAACTCAGCAGGGAGATGTTGATCGGCTTGTCACATACAACCCATCCTTTTCTCGTTGCATATGACAGCAATTGCATTTCACTCTCTCGATAGCTGCATGCCGTCAATAATGAGATGAGGCAACAAAACAAGTGTGTCAGTAGATGCTCCTTCCTGCTCGCTGTGGCTCTACGATGACAGAATGCAGAAGAAACTGATTTCAACTTTAAGATACTTCATTTTTAATGAGGACTGCTTGACACGGCAACCGAAAACCACTTTCATCAGACACCCACTGACTTCTACCAAATAGAGTTGAAAGGACAAATGCTCCTTATTTGCACTGTGTGTTGACACTTGCTTAAAGCTGAGGTAGGCAGTTTATTTTTTGTGTCATCAGGCAACAATTCCATAATAACCTTTCAGCATATTGTAATTCAGACTTTTTGACAGACTTCTGCACCTCTCCTTGGATCTGTATTCAGACATTGACGGGGTATTTTCAGCCAATCACGGGTAATTTCAGAGAGCGCTTGTTCCCATTGGCTGCTCTGCGCTGCGCTTCTTAGCGACAGGTGACATTGCTACGCTGTTCAAACAAGTGACATGCCTTGCTTTCTAAAACTGGCCTCGGGCGACTTGACAAGCTGGGTTACAGGCGAGACCATCAGCTGGCTTGAGTCGAGCTGAGACGCACCAGTTTACACCGCTGCAACTTTCCCTGCAACCATTTCGTCTTGTCATCAATCTTTGGTGTAAACTGGACTTAAAAGAGAGAGCAACCACAAAAAGAAATAAAACACCAGCTGGAGCAAAAGAGGGAGGAGAGGGTGCAGTAGAGTTTCTTCCTTAGGAATTTCATGCTTGATTTCCAGACGTTGCCTAGCGGTTCTTCATGCACAAACTCTTTTATATTCCTCAATTTATTTTTATCTCCATGTGTCATCTTATCAGAGTTGTCAGAGTTTGTTTCCACCTGTCTGACTGACTGGCGCAGAGAAATAAATATTTATACCTGGTGAATACTTTGCTCCAACACTCCCGGCAGTGACTAACACTGTGTTAGTTTTAACTTCATTTGTTTCCATGATTAACTACGGAGGCACAGAACCTTTGGCTCAAATTATACAAAGCCACTAATGGATCAGCTTACAGACCCTTACAGAGCACCATATGGTTGATTATTTGTCTTGTTTATGCACAGCACTGCATTGTCGACACTACACCATCATTTTTTAAAAGGAGCCATTTGTTCAGAGGATAAAAATAGCAGCAATCACTGTTTCCATCCAAATGCAACAGGCAGAGCTTTTATACTCCGGAGGGATTAATCATACATCTTTTTTTTTTTTGCATGTTGTTCATTTGTAATTTCTCCACCCACAGCATGTCATACTGTTAGATAAACTTGTGACTAATAAATATGCGCTGTTGCTTTTTGACACAAAAATGGAAGCAGAGTTTTATGAGTTGTCAGAAAAAGATTGTCTTGATCAGTTCTGCCCGATGGGGAAACTGTAATCTGTCATCTTTTCTGTTTATTTAGGTCACATCGATGTGGTGAAGTTCCTCACTGAAACCTGCAAAGTCGATCCATTTGTAGAAGACAGGTGAGATCAGCATCTGTAACTCCTGTCACTGTTACCCTTTAGCATTGAGTTTTACTGCTCCGTATGTTCGGCTTTAATCAGGATCAAATGCTTTTGCTTATAGTCTGTTTTTTCGTTTGTTTTCAGGGTGAATCAGTGTTTTTTAATCCATATTGAGACATTCCCCTTCTTTTCCATCTGTCTCCTAAGAATGTGATTTCTGTTATTTTAAAAAAACTTGTTTTTTACCATTAGCTGCAACTGAACAATTGTCTTCCAGAGCAAGATGCATAAACTTAACCAGATAGAGTAGGATTTGAATTAACACAAAGGATTATTTCAATGTCTTTCAACCTGACCTATTTCCCATTTGTGTCATTCAGTAGTTGTGTTTTTCATTATTTGATTTTGCTAGTTTGATGACAGCAATTTTATGTTATTTGCTGCTGGTTCTCTAGGGTGAGCACATGCACAGCCTCACACGTTACCAAACACGCACAGTGTGCTGTCAGCCATAAGGGCTCCTCTAGACAGCTGTATTTGTTGTATTGACTTGTACACTAGACTAGTATTGAAATGATTTATGTAAAAAATATTTTTTCTGAAAAGGCAGCTTGGCTGGATAGAAGCTGATTTTAATGAGTCTTCATCACTCTTATTCTTTGCAACAGCAGTGGCAAAGGCAAAGGCAGCAGTCACATTTCTTTAAATAACAAAAGAACCCCAAAGTCTGAATAAATTAATAGAGTCTATTAAAATGAACCACATGGATTATTTAGTGTGAATGGAATAGAAAAGTGCATTGCCGAGAAGTCTCTCCATCCATCTTTTACTTCCTTCATTTGTGTGCAGGTGGGGTAACCTGCCAGTCGATGACGCAATGCAGTTTGGACATGATGAGATAGTGAAGGTGCTGAAGGACTACCAGCAGGTCTGCAGGCAGCAGGAAACACAGCAAACTGAGGCCGAGCATCCCCCGAACCTGGATACCATCGATGGCATGCTGTGATTTCTTCCAAGAGTTCCCAAACTGTAACATGTCATGGCGTCTGTGCAGTCTGTCAAATTTGAGGCTCTTTTCGTAGCCCGTAAAATGTGATGAGTGACTGATAAGTTCATGGCCTATGGTCGAAGTTATACAGTATGTAACATGCATATGCAAATTGACTCTTTGGTTGATTAGGGCAGAAAGTTTACAGCTAATAATTTTTTTACGATTGTGAAGGGATCTGTGTGCTTCATGACCACTGGACTACGAGTGTAAATGTAAGAGAGGACTATGTTAAAAAATAAGCGAGACACTGTTTTTAAAATGGCTTTTTTTCTACTTTAGGCCAAAAACTTATCAATCACCCTTTGTAGGTGCCAAACAGAGAACCTAATATGACTATTTAAACAGAACTATGCAAACTGCAGTGAGAGAAATTATTTAGCCATGGAAAAGCAAATAGGAGGAACACGCAAATAGAATATAAAGCAGGCAAGAAAATGCAGTACAGACAATAGGCTGGGAAAAATGAAATGAACACAGCAAGCCAAGAGGATACAGTTGTGGGTTTATGTGAATAATAGCATGCTGGGAATAGACTCAGCCTAGCTTCACGTCAATACTGCTGGAATACATTATCAAGCTTGACACAAATTTCTTGCCGCGGTAATTTTCATGTGAGGTTGTATGTAGAAGAGAGGAAAGCATAGCAGATCTGTGATTCCCAAAAGATTAATATTTCTGCTTACTATGCTTCTCATCACTTACATGGGTACATTTTTACTGTTATCTGTTGTATTATTCTATTATGCCTCATTGAAACTGTTAAATATGTAAATCTAACTGTTATGCTTGGATGTGAGATTTAAAACTTTGCTTACTATAAAAGGGGAGACAAGGCAGGGAATCATGCAGGACCCCAATACACCAAATGACACTTCTCATATGTTATGTTCTTTGGGTTCAAATAAGCACGATGGATTTCTGAAACACAAATA
>JAQFJA010000012.1:8787587-8798778 GCA_029874485.1 Naso brachycentron | reverse complement strand
AGACAGTGAGCTGTTGCTGCTGCTGCTGCTGCTGTCTGTGTTGTAATGTTGGTAAGACGACAGTGGCACTGGCAGCGGATGTTGAATACAGGTGGGATAATTAATGGGCAGCTGTGCTTGGATTTGAGACATGACGACGTGGAGGCGAAGAACCACCCGTCGCAAAGTGAAACTGGTTTTGATGCGAAATATTCAGCGGGGAATATTTCGCATCAAAACCAGTCAAACTCGTGTTGTTTATTCGTCACGTCCCCGGTGTGAAAGGGCCTTTAAACTGTCTGTGTGTTTCAATTACAAAAGAGAGTAGAAATCCTCTTGCTGAAATAAAGTGTTTTAATCTTTTTTGATTCAACGAAAGGTTAAACTAACTTTTTCAGGTAATAGAAGTTGTGTATGCCTTTTGAATATACTGGTCCTTTTGTTTATGCAACGTTTCCTAGATGGTTACTGGCCTTAGCTTCTGCAGCCTGTCCACTGATGTTAATTTCTACACTTAGCCACCACTACACTGTGTGTCAGCACCACACTGACACAAAAACCTCAGTTTTGTATTTCAAGGCACTGCATGCAGTCACAGTTTGAATAATCACTTTGTCCAGCAGACTGTAAGAAGTGGATGGTTGGTGCTAAGAGAGGGGGACCCTTTCTGATAGCCCTGCTCTTGTCATGTCAGGGTCTCACGTTGTCATCTTTGAGACGCAAAATGTAGACAGCCCTAGTTTTCTGGTTCAAAGCCTAGTTTAGTCAGGGAGCAGAGCTCAACTGCATGTGTCAAAGAAACTTACACAACACTGTTGTGCATGAGTGCATTTGCAGATTATGCTCAAGCAATTGGAGGCTGGAAGCAGGGATTGGTGTTCAAAGGGAACACACCGTGGTCTTTATACCTACATGCGATCATGGGGGTGTGTCTGTATGTGGCAGAATTTCCAAAGTAGCAAAAATGTGTGTTTCATCTGATACAGTCGTCAATGTGATGTATGTTTCTGCATCAAATGTGTGTAACGGAATGGTTTTAATTTAAGAACAATTTAAAGCTTTCCTTATGGAGAGTTACAAAGTATTATGCTTCAGCTGTACATTGTATCTCCTCTGGTCGTCCTTTCTTTTTCTATGCTGACGGTATCATATAATTTGTAGTCCCTAAAGATGATTAAAAGTAATTAGTTCATTCATTATGTGACCTGAAGATATCTGCATTATTATGTACGATGGGAATTATAATTAGAAGATTGTCATTTTAGGAAAGATGAAGAAATTTGTTTAAACACATTGACATAATTTTTTAAAACTTGGATTATGTTTTTTGGGTTTTTTTTGTCTGAACGGTAGGACTAGGTTGGTTCTAAATACTACTTTGGATTTTGTGTTTAAAGGTATGAAAATAAGTAAAAAATGAAATGTCCATTTCAAGTATTGTTACACTGTTATGACATTGACGCCATTTCGCCCACTCTGAGTGTGCATGCCATGCCTACACAGGTGTGCACTAATAAGCATGATTACATGTCTGCATGTCTGCAAAGCTTTCAGTGGGAAGGCCACAGGTCAGTGAACTCTAACCTCACGCATTTACCAGGAGTGAGTAGAGCAGCAGTAAACAGCTATTACCATGCATTGTCACAGACTGGACTCATATTACTATTACTGCCTGTCTTTTGGTTCAAGGGGATTTGCTTGCCCATTAGTGTCACATATTAACGTGTGTGATACCAAAACGGCATCTTTTTTTTTTTTTTTTTGCATTTAAACAGGTCTTAATGAACTGTTTGGGTAATGAGGCGGGCAGCCATGATGAGACAGAGTGAAACAATGGCAAACACGGAAATTGGCATCGCTTTGTGAGTCTACTTTGTCATCAACCTGCCCTTGCTTGTCAGTAGGAGTAGGATCCATTTCATGGTATTTTTCCTGAGATTATTGCCTTCCGCTCTTTACTAACATCAATATTGTACTGGCTTACCATTAGCGTATGTGCATATTATGTTTTTCTTGCTTAAAGAACTATATAATGTGGTACAGCAGAGACCTAAGTGCATTGCTTTCTGTTCTCATGTGTGTCTGAATTTTCACATAAATTAATGTCTAACCCTGCATAGTAGCTCTTGGTGTGCTTGTATTTGTAATTGCTTAGGTCATTAGAAAGCATCACTGGAACTAAATGATTGAATCAGCCTTAATGAAATGCATGGGGATGTGTGTCAGATACATGTATCATTCATGGGCACCCATCAATTTACCCGGCTGCACGAGGCGGTGTCTCACTAGCCATCATTAGCCAAAGGAAACAGATACTTTATTTTTCCCGACGCACCGCTTGTTTCCTGTTGGTTGGTCTGTCTTTGCAAAGTTGTAGGGAGGGCAGAGGATTGAAAGTTATAAAAGTGAGCCAGTAAATCGAACTGTGGCTTACCAATTGTCTGGGAGAATTCGGATAAAGGAAGTGAATGTAAAATAAGCTCTGCTTCCTTAACATTCAACATTAAAATGCCCTTGAGTAAGACAGCAGCTAATAATAAAATACTGGTATTCCTGTAAGTACAGAGGAAGATGGAAAATAAGAGGAAGCGACCAAGTTGATAGAGAGAAGATGACAAAAAGGTTTTGTCATTTGCATTAAGGAAATCATCAGTGATGACAGGGTGTCATCAGCGTCAGACCATCTAAAAGTGCATATTTTTGCCTTGAGTCAGGGTTCAGATTGAAATTTGATTTTGATTTTTATGTTATACCTTTTGTACTTTCATGAAGTGATGCACTTGAAAAAATCGCCAACCCAATTGTTCAATAAGCGATGCATCTTTGAATATGGTGGACAAAGCACTGTGCGCTACTCTCTGGGCTCATTGGTTTTTTAAGGAGAATGACGTGAGCCCCTGGGAAAGAGAAGATTATGTTCCAGTCAGGAATGTTTCCAGGTAAATATAACCAAGATATAAAGACTCTGTGAGCCCAAAATCATACTTTGATGAGTTTTTTGCCCCGTTGTCAGCTGAAGGTCAACACACAAAAGATTCTGGATTCTAATCCCAAGTTAACCAATATGATGCCAACCTTTTGTCATCTTTCTTTAAATATGTTTTTGTTTGTTTTTCACTAAATTATTAAGGCCATTTTACTGTAAGGACAAACATTTCCATCATCCTTGTAAGAATGGATTTTCAAACAAAAATGTATTCTTTATATTTGAACAGAGGCTTGTAGTAATGGATTTGCACGTGTGGCTCTTTACACCTGGATGATTTTGTTCAAAGCTTCAATCATCTTTTTCACCATTTAGCATACCAAACATCTCCTGATGCAGTCTAGCTATTATCTTACACAACACTTGCAATCAAATGATGAATTTGAATGTATAATACATTTAAAATGTTAACACACGGTTCAACAGAAGAGATGCATGGGGGTCAAGGCTTGATTTGCCTCCCTTGAGCTCTGTGTTGATGAAAGATTTATGTCAAAGATTAATTTTCATTCACTTTTCATCAAGGCAAATCAAGTTCATTTGTCTAGCACCTTTAAACAACAAGGCATGTTAGTGATTTACATAAGACAGGATGGAATTTAGGAAATAAATAAAAGAAATACAGCAGAAACTCAGTATATCCTCTTTGCCCTGTGGTCACATATACTGAGCGATGGATGATTTTAACAGGTTGGCTGCTCCTAGAAGCTCAGCTGTCTACATCCATAAAAACAATCCAGACATTCTCACTTTATTTGATAGATAACATCTGTATACTTCAGGTCATCTCTCATCTGAATTTGAAGAGTGTAATGAAATAAGACAAACAATGGCAGAGAGGCGTGATGCTGCTCTCCAGAAGAGACAACACGTATCTGACAGGACACGAGAGGAAAACGATAAATAAGCAGGAATTCCCATGGGAACAGTTGAAGAGCTCTGCTGAATGAAAGTGGCTGAGAAGAGAGGATGAGAATGCTCAAAAACAGATGTAGTCGTATTGTCAAAAAAGGACAGAAATCCAAAGCCAGATGCATTCACTACCACAGTGCTGCTCTGATGGCCTCATTGGCTGTTACCTCAGCATGATGATTAGTGTTGTTAATGTTTCCGTTATGGGACACAAACGGCTGTTTTTATTGCTTACTCATGCGACACATAGAATATTACATGGATGAGTGTACTGCTGTCCAAAGTGTGTTGACCTTCCTCTGTTTTCTCTGTGTGTATCATGTGTAAGCATGTAAACACTCCCGACTACTCCTAAGATTCTTTTTCTGTTATTTGATTGATGCAAACCGTCGACTCCTCAGGTCACAAACGAACATAGACACAGACGCTTTTTTACTTAATGAGTGTAACCACAATAATCCGTCAGTAACATCTAGAAAACAACGTTCCTGTTATAATTTAATAGAATATTTAGAAACATTATTTGTCCCTGATGAAGTTAGGCCTCTACAGGGCTTTTATTTTTTTAGTCTGAACTTGATATTAAAGGGTGAAATGGCACACGTTCTCTGTTTCAATATTTAACCAAGTGCTTAGAGATTAGGGCGGCAGGATTTTGAAAAATATGTCATTGTGATTATTTGGACTAATTTTGCAATTGTGATTTGGTTTGTGATTAGAGAGAATCATATTTTTTTCCATCATGATTCTCATTTTCATTGAAAAGCCTGTTAAAATGACTGTGGTGTGAATTTTGCTGTCTGTAGTCTGTAGAATATGGACAACTCTGCACCACCACAATATCTGAATGAAATTTTTATTTTGGCACTAATTTTTCTCTCACAAATGTCGCACCTTCCTAAGATTTCGAAATTGCAGAAGTCCATATTGGGATTTTGATAAAATTCAGATCAAATTGTACAGCCTTATTGAAGTTTAAATAAATTGTTGAATGTATAATAGTTTTTAATAGCAGATGTTATTGGGAAAACAAATGAAAAATGTTACAGAGGCAGTTTAATGTAAAAACCAAAAATTGAAAGTCGTCAATATTAAAACATAATACATCTAACATTACTTTTACTCGGTGCATCCTTTCAGAAAAATTAGTAATGCCTTGTGAGCAATAAGCAATGATGGCGGTACGCTGAAAACAAAGTGGGCAAAATGAATGGATCCGTCAGACGGCGAGAAATGTGATTTCTTTGCCTATGATGATATTACACACTTTTTGAGGATGTGTTCCCTTATTTGTGCTTAAATGCTACACTTAATTGAAAACAGCAGATACTTTTCTGCCTCAGTATTTTGGCTGTACACCAGATGAGTCTTTAGAACTCCAGCACAGAGAAGTGAAATTGTCTCATTACCTACTTGGAGTAATTTAACCTACTTTCCGATCTTGGTCTTTTCCTGTTAAATTGATAAAGAAGAAAGAAGAATTAAGAAACTTTTATCTTTCACTCACAGTCCACATTGCTAAGACAGGCAGTGAAAGAAGCTGTAGATGACGTCCTCTCTGCATTTCTGCTGCATTGGGACAGCAGAGACCGCAGGCGCTGGCATGTGTCCTGACTGAGAAAGCTTGTTTGAGACAGCATGGTACACATGGGTGTCATTAATATGTCTGGATATATTGAGCGTCAGGTAGCGAAAATGTGATCCAGCACTCTCATGCCCAGCACGCACATCAATAGCACTTCACCCAACACACTTGGGGAAAATTTGAGTCCCCTTTTCTCTGCGTAGACACCTTAATAGGCAATTAAACAGCTCATCTGGTAGACTCAAAGCAATGTAGATGAAAAGGAGCGGAGCATTTAGAGGTTGACTAATCAACGCTACATCTTTAATTGAGCCAATGCCATGTTTCTTCTTTCTGTGTATTGAACTCTGGCTGTGGTGATGAGCGGGCGTATGGATCGCAATTAGCAGCTTGAAAAAGCAACGTTATATTTCATTGAACTATGTTCCGCTACTGTTGTTAATCTTGTTGTGTTTGAGCAGGTAATGAAGTTTCTGGGGCTGAGGAGTGCAGTAATCCATCCTAATACTGTTGTTCGTGGTGTACTTCACATGTTATTGTTTCTCACTTAGCTGAGGGAAATAGGTTTTCCAATAGGTCAGAGCAAATGATGTGACAGCCAAACACATTAGAGTCGGTGTTCATGTGCAGCTGTATCCCTGTATTTAGAAAACGTGTCAGGAGATGACAGCATGATCAATGCCATCCATTTGATACTACTACTAGTAGTAGTAATAATAATAATATATCGTTATTATTACCGGATTCCTGAAAAAAATTGCACAACTTAAAAAATGCGATCGCATGCACATTTTAACCCACAACTTAAACAATAACCTTGTGTTCTTTACTGCATAAGCAAGGCAGGTAAACGTCACACAGATAACTACGAAGCATCACCACAGAGAATATCACTGACCACACAGACATACCGCGTGGTACAAATGTCCTTATACTTAAGCCATCTCAGTCAGAGGTAAACAAACAGTCGTTTTGGACCCAACAAAATTTTTTTAAATAATTACCTTTTAAAAAAAAATTAATTCCGAGATTAGGCCGACAAATAACAGGGGGATTTTGTCATTGAGGCAAACACAGTTTCAGTTACCAATTTATAAGTAACACACCATTAAGGCTGTAGACTATCAGTGTCAGTTGACATCAATTATATAGCGAAAAAAAAAAATCTGTTCCAGTGTGTCTTCTGGGTTTAGGGGCTCCTAATGTTTCGCAGCGTAATGAAAATGTTCAATCACACTTGTGTGGTGTATTTCGTCCCTCAGGACCACTGCAGAGTCTGCACTGTTAAAGGTGATGTGGCAGGAGGTGAGGAATGTTGGGCGGTACGTGTTGGCTCAACAGCAGATCCTGGGTCAGATATTAAAGAAATTAAAGTAGCGTCGCCCTTATTTTTGGTAATGTTGTGATTGCAGTGAAAACCAAATTTCACTGATTAACTCCGCCTTTATTTAAATAATAGACGTACATTGGATACCATATACACCATACCTACATCCTTAAACATTGTTTTACCATTTCTATCCTAAAATGTGCCTCCACTCTTTATTACATCTTTTTAGAAAACTAATATAAATTTACAGATCAGTATAGGCGTCTTCAAGACATGTAAAATCTAAAAAGCATTCGCAAAACTACAGCTGCATTCCCCTTCTTCAGTTCGTTAATTCTTCCATTTTTTTATAATGTGCTTGTAACTCTACCACTATCATTTAATGTATACTCCTTAAGCTGCTTATTCTTTCACAAGCAGTAACTCTCAGCCCTCAGTAATCATGCTGCATTTCTCTTAGAAATGCACTTTCTTGTTTATAGTGACATTTTCTTTGATATTTTTCCCTGTATCTCGGGCTTATTCTTTATTCTTTGCACTTGTTGTAAACATAAATAACTAGATCAAAATAAATTATTATGGTAAATCGTGTGTTGTTTGTAAAACAGTTATAATGTTTTTGCTTATTGACTGTAAAAAGATGAGACAACATGGCATAAAGACGCCCCCTGTGGTCTGATTGCGGTATAGGTCATACTTCTACCTCTCACTGTTAGCAGATAATAGCAGGCTTGACTCTGCGTGTCAGCCCGCACGGCAGGGATTTGTATCTAGCATACACCATTTCTCCCACTGGAAGATGTCTTCAAGTGATGACACATTTTTCTTGAGGCGATCATTACTTTTGCTGTGAGTGTTTTTCTGTCACACAGTACGACAGGTAAAACAAGTTGTTTACCTGTTGGAGGTGCGCTGTTTGCAAAGTGCAGTAAGCTGTTGACTGCAGCTTTTCATGAAACATCTCACTTTGGCTGTCTGCTTGTATTCTTCCTCCCTGCAGTATCAGTAGACTTGTTTTTCTTGAAGAGTGGCTGCTAACAAAGTTCTGCTAATTTAGTAATAACATTTAATTTCCTATAAATTCTTCCTGATAAAATTACCTCACCTTGTTATATAAAAAATGTTTATTATGAAGCAGCAAAATTAAAAAGTGTTGTGTTTCCATCAGCAGTTACTTAACACAGCTCCTCTACAGCTGAAAGCGAACATGATGTAACAGTGAAACAAAGCAGATATCTAAAGTACAAACAGTGACAGAGGAGAAAAACTAAACATCAAAACAAAGAGATTCAGTTCAGAGCTACAAAAGCACTGAGAGCTGAACACACAGACTTCAAAAAGTCTGTCACTCTTGTCTCCTGCATAGACATTAGTTGACTCTTGCAACACACACTCATTTGAGGGGGAGAAGGGGAGCTATCATGGGTTGGCCGCAGTCTGTGAGACATCGCATCCCGCTTGGAGGCAGGTCTCGTGCTACTTTGGAAACGGTAAATCACTGCTTGGCACGACTCAGTTGCTAATGGAAACGCAAATCAGTGGAGCATGATTTGACTTGGCATGGTCAAAAGTAACAATGAAAAACTCTTTTAGACACTGATGAAGGAAATTTTCCACACGTTAAAATTCATCGTATAGTTCTTTGTCACTAACATAAAGTCACAATATTTAATTTTGTGAGTGAGTTGATACACAGTATGACACATCAATGAGTAACAAAAAAACAAACTTTTTTTTTTTTTTTTGCATTTTTGAACAGGATATACTGGGTATGAAAGCATTAACTGGTTGTGGTGTACGTGCGATTTGCCTGCCTAATTTCCATCACAGGGTGACGGAAAGGAAAGACACAACATACGTGCAATCTTAATCCCTGGAAAGAAAGAAGGGATTATTATTTTCACTTGGACAAATAGATTTTCTTGTAGTTTTCCACATTACAGTACTTCACTGTAATGCAAATGGATAAATAATGCACATGGGCCAAACAATAAGCCGATTGTTTCAAGGTGTTAATTTTATACTCTCCTCGAAAGTCAAATTTGTGTGTCACTCCATCTTATGTGCAGTTTAATTCATTTTTTTATTTTTTCAGCAATTATCTAGCCTATGCATTCAAAATGGATGGTTGTATAACTATACACACTATACATGGGTAAGAGAGCCAGAGACTGATAATTTGCTTATGTGCATGTGTAACAGTGAGTTGCAGCTACTCCATATGTACTATACGGCAACAGAACTATGTGTCAGAAAAGCAACTTAAGATTAGAATGAAAATACTAAAGAAAAGCAAAAATCAGTGTTCTAAGAGTAGGATGTACATTTACTATATATGCATAGTTAATGGTAATGCAGTTGGCTTGCCTGTATCCTGGCTGGGATGATGATGATGATGAGGTGCAAATCTAAAAGCCATTACACCTCCCTATGAGTTCTATTATCACTGCTGACTGATAATTGCATTGGGCTGTGGTGCTACGAGAGCGGCAGCCCGGTGCTGGTGCTTTTCTTTATGGTGCAGCCGATATGATCTTCGGGCGCACTGGTGCGAACACTGCAGACTTTTTTATGGTGTCCTTTTGTGTCACATGGGCCAGACAGAGCTGAGACTGTCAGATAGGAAAAGGAAGAAAAGGGAGAAGAAGTTAATGTTAATTAACAGAAAAGAATGACAGGGGAGAGAACAAAATCAAATCTCATTTATGAGAATATTTACTGGTCCTCTGCTCTCATTTTTATCCATCCTTTTCTTTTAAAATAGAGAACGATGAGGCTGGTTCTGTTATTAAAGGGATGATGTGTCATTCAAGGACGGCTGAGTGAATAAAGGTGAACTTAAATGACAGCTCTCCCATACCATCGTTAATTTAATGCTGTTATTACTAGTGTAAGTGGATTTTGATTTCTCCATAGCCAACATTCAGTCACTGATATTTAACTGGTGAGCTTAGATAAAAGACTCCCCAAGGACGGTCTGTTTGTTTCAATGGGGATGTTCAATCTCTAACAAAAATAATGAGGCAGCAGTAGCCAAGAGGTGAGGATAATAGGGCTGTGGTCAATAGTAAGATACTTACTCTGGCTGACAAAGTCCTGGCTAGAAAGTCAAGAGAACACACTCCATTAACAGATCAACTACCACTGAGATGCCTTAAAGCAAGGCACTACACTTAATTAATCCAGTAGGACTGCAAGACTTGCTGCGGTAGTTGGTCCCAGTATTATGTGATGGTGCGTCATACACCCATTACATTACTTATCCACTGGCCCCACCTCCATTTTGACTTTTTTAAAAATAATGCTGTCGGACAGACAGACGATATTAATACATCCTGCTGCAGACCTCTCTGGACAGATCCATGCAGCAGCCGCAGTGAGGCCAGTAACTGAGACGCAGTACAGAGTTGCTGTAGACACAATGACATTTCACTTATAATATGACGAGAGTAAGGTGATTCAACCAGCAGGATCAAGGCAGAGGATTAGTTGTCAAAGCAAAATGCAAAAAGAACCTACTCCACAATATTTCTCATGCTAATAGAGAACTTAAAAACTTGAATGAAGGAGCAGCCCACCTGGCTGCGGCTCTTCATCTAACAGCTCCTTCTTGTTTCGTTCACATCACTTTCACAGATGGTTTATAAAACTACACCCAAACATAACGTTATTTAAAATTGATCTGGTTCATTAATACGTTTTTGCTGATCAGTAGTGGTCAGCTAGCTATGTTACTGAACACATTGTATTTCCTGTGACTAGTCTACTTATGCTGTTAATGTGAAGCTGCAGCTGTAGGAGATGTTCAGTTTGCATTAGCAGAAACTTAACATACGCTCTACAGATAGTGAATGTTTTTTCAAGTAGAAAGCAGGTGTACTGGGTATGACCCGTGGCATTATGACCTTATTAGTCGGTGGGAAATTGTCCTCATTACAGCAACCCTAACAGCTACCCACCGGGAGAGACTCTGGTTTTATAAGGAAACTTAAGTGTGTATCTGTATCGTTGCATAAAACAGATGACTGCGCTACAAAACAAGGAGGCATGCTCAGTCAGTTTGGCCTGTAATAAACTGGATAGGAAGTATAGACGAAAATCATATCGCTGATATAGCCTATATTTTGGTATTTTATTATACATCTTGGACTTAATTTTCAGTCTTAAGTAGAGCTGAAAGATCTGGATAACATCGAATATCACAATATGTTTGACCAAATATCTTAGTACTGATATTGCGACAGTATTGAAGAGATGACTGTTGGTGCAATCACATATTCTATACACAATGAGATTTTTGATATAACCATCAGTAATGTGGATATGATGACTCAATATGTAAAGGCAAATATTAGAAAAGCTGCAACAGTCTTGGTATGCTCAGAAAATTACATTAATT
>JAQFJA010000012.1:8767366-8778746 GCA_029874485.1 Naso brachycentron | reverse complement strand
AAAGACAAGCTGTGACTGGTTCCAGACCTATACTACATGACCTGTGTACTAAATGAACAATTAGTATCTCATCTGTTCACACTGCAGTAGACAGAAAAGTTACCCAAAATGCATTTTGCACAAACTGACAGCAGCAGTGAGATTCTTTTTGTTTTATTTTGTTTTTTTCATTAAACTTCAACAACAAATGCCTGGCTGGGTGTTAGTTGTGATGTTGGAGCATTGCATTGTGGGAAACAGTAGTCAAATCAGTATATACTCACACCATAGTATGCGTTTTTGAAAACTGCGATTGGCTCTCTGCCAAGTCATGGCAAGAATTTTACTCTAAAACCGTCTAATTCAACATGGTGACCTTTGCAACAGACAAAATATCAAGGTCAGTGTGGTCTGAACATCGTTGTGCACTGATTTTTGTTGCCTAACCAAACCAAACCAAACCATATAAATAGCAATATACATATAAAGGCATTTGAACAGTTTTTAAAGAACTGACAATGTTCTTACATCAGGTTCTTCGAACCAGAGAGCTTTCATTTTAGGTTATTTTGGAAGGCAACAGCAACAGATCTTATCATTTAGCTCAAAGGTCCTGTTGTAATCTCAAACATTAAGAAAATGATTTTCTTACTCTTCTCAATCTTCAAGACAATTCAGACATGGGGTAAAATAAAGGCGTCATTGAGAGGGATTCACTCTTTTATGATCTTTTCCTCTGCTCTTGTTAGCATGCATAATACATGCAAAGTGTTCTCTGGCCTGGAGAGCAATGTTAACCAGGACAGGAGACATCAGAGGAGAGTGATATAAAGAAAAACCTAATATAATTGAGGAAACGATTTTAGAGCAAACGCTGCCTGGCTTTTTTTTTTTTTTTTGGCGGACAACCCAACTACTCAGACAAAGTTATCAGTATAACATGACTATTTTACTTTCCCCTTGAATGTCTGGCAAAAGGAAGACAGACTATCTCACTTAACCTTGAGTATAATGAATTGATGCTTGGAAAATGAAGGACATCTTCCCACCAAATGTAATTGTAGGCCCTTTCTAAGAGAACAGAGGATGTTATGTCTTGTTTTTTTTATGTACGTTAGAGTACAAAATAAGAAAAACGTCCACGACATTTAACTGCAGGGAGTTTTATTTCAATTTATGCTTTGTGAGTCCCCTTCACCATCCTGGGAGGTGTCTTTCCAACAACCCTATACATAATGGATTGGTTATTTGAAATCCTGAATGTCCCAGTTAAGTTTGTGTCAGTTTAATTCATGAATAATTTCCACCTTGTTTTCCTAGGGCTTGTTACCACTTCTCCTCTTACAGATCTTCTCTCTCCTTCCTCCCCATCTCTGTGTGTGTCTCTCCTCCTCAGGCACTCTCTGTTCATGAAAAAACTACACCTTCCCTATCTCTCTTCTTTCCGACTGCAAACAAAATCTTCCTATTTAGCTTTTCTTCTGAACCTCAATCCCTGTTTGTGCTATTAATACCCTCCAGATGTTGCTTTGCACGAGTTGTTTTTCTCTATGAAGGCTCTTTTGAACACTGTCAGGGTGACCCAGTGGCCAAGTCAGGATGTTGTAACAAACTTCACCAGATATGGTCCACAGAGGAGAGAAGAAGATAAAGAGGTAAACAATCCAGAGACATTGCCTCTGTCACAGTATGCCCTTCAGAAGTGACTCGCTTATTTAAGACTGTTTCTGGTGAGCACTACCTCGACTCCTCAGCGCTCTGTGTCGTGTTAGCTGTTGTTCTTAGTGCAGAGAGGTTTGACTCCTCAGTGGGGTCGGTCAATCAGTCATACTGACAGGCTAATAAAAGGTCTCTGTTAGTAAAGAGGGAATAGTAACCCACAGGTGGATGATTTTTTATTTATTTCACCTTCTCACTTGCTCTCTCACTCTCTCACTCTTTAAGCGGTTGTTTTCTTATTGTTGGGTTCTGTATCCAATATAGCATTGATTCTGGCTCACCTGCCACTGCTTTATTAAATTTGGGGCTTTTTCACGCTTGGCGGAGAGAACAGCCAGTTTTGGGGTAGAGAGGTGATTTTTAAGCCAGAGGATAACAAAGTGTGTGAAGAACAGTCAGAGGTATAAAGTCAGTGCACCCCTGGCTCAGCGTGGTGGGTAGAGACAACATTTGTAAGCTACACTTTGAAGAGATAAAAAGTCTCTACCTGTGTCTGTGTGTTTTTCTGCCTTTCCAGTCATGTGAGGTAGTGAGAGTGGGGGTCTGAGTGCACATAGCCAGCCTTCCCTTCTATTTCCTTCAAACTCTTTTCATTTCTTTTCCTTTCCTACTTACGTCTTATTCCATCCCTCTATTCCTCAAATGTTCTTCCTTTCCTCTTAAATTCTCTCTCTCTCAAGGCTGTCCTGTGCCGGACCCAACAGTGAATCAGCCACTCAGGGGGCTGCAGGCACCGAAATTGGAGCCATGCATCACCCCTCTGTCGATTGACGATAGAAAAATTCCATTACAGTCTGTCGCACATTTCTGGACAGATGTCCAGAAGAGAGGAGAGAAGGAAGCAAGAAAGCATAAGAGAGACAGCGGGAATGTTTAAAGAGAGATAGTGAACAGGGGAGCATTTTGATAGGGAATGTCTGGCAAGGGGTTGAACAGGATAAAAGGATAATGGCTAGAAAGTATTACCATTACAATGTATCACTTTCATAACAGCGGGACCAGAGCAGCGGTGGTACCATTTGAACCTGTGCAGCTTGAATCTCAAAGAGGCTATGACACTTGGATTTTCGGCTACCTCTAAAGATAGATTTTTATCATTTTTTAATCCAAATCTTTACGGTAGGAGTGACCCCTACTAGTTGAGTTTTTGACAATTCAACTTCTTGAGCCTGATTCTGCTGCCAATCTCACAGTCAAAGTCTCACAAAATGCATATTTTTTATTGTTATAGGGTCATCATAATGCGTACCTTACAAGTAATGAGTGAGAAAAAGGATGGAACCAGAGGTAGCATTAGACTTTTTCAGTGTCCATCGGTTGGCTATTTCAATTAGCTGGTCTTGTGTGCACTGCTTGAGGAAACTCCTCAGATGGCGCACGAATAAAATCCTCCATTCCTGTCATTACACACCTGAAAATGCACCAGTAACTGGCAACAAAAGAATGCACAGTATTGACCAACTAAGTGCAGGACTTGGTCTGAAAATCACCCCTTAAGTTAAGCATCCCTTCTAACTGCCTGACCAAAACTTACCTAACTCCACCCTAGTCTTCAGGGGCTACTGACGGTGTAGTATACAAGTATTGTGGGAAAGGGACCAGCAAGCTGGCAACCCCGCCAAAAACTTCGGATGTGTTCCTGAGACGACTGCTCTAACCACTTTCAACCCACACTATTGTCAAAAAGCCCACGAATACCAAAGGGGAAACGAGCTATGTTTAGGAAAACTCAACAGAGGCCTATGTGTGCGCGAAAATGGTCAAAACTTACCCTACTTTGGCCCATTACTGTTTACCAAAAATACCTAACTTGGGGAATGATGGCTCAATTCACCCCAGCAACAGTCCAACAAAAGCATAGAGAAAAAAACACATCACCGATGAGCTTCCACACAAGCCTTTCCATGGGCTCGATATCTCCACCGGGGGAAACCACTATAACTACATCACCTGTCTGTGTCCAGAAAAGGCGCAAACTTACAACAAGGCGCTCCATATAAACACCACCAAACACTGTTTTTTTTACAGCAAAAACACATCAAATAAAGACCACTCACTGCTTGGTTTCTAGTTTGGATCAGCCCCCACTTTGTTAGTGCCGGCTCGCTGACCAAAACAAATGAGGAAGCAATGCGTGGTTATTAGCAAAAGCAAAGGACTTCATTTAACAAAATTATAAGATAATTACAAGTGTAGCGAAAATGTAAATGATAGCAAAGAAATCTACTGAATGAAAACTAACTTTAACACAGGCAATAGTCAAATTAGCTGAAGAAATTAAACACAAGAACATGATGCCAGGAGAAGAGGGAGCCATGCGACTGGCAGGATGGGACGGGTTGTATGTGGAATGGAGAGGCACTGGTCGGCTGCTTTCAATTCCCCATTAACCATGGCGTCACCAGTCAGAAAGACCTGCAACACACACACACATACGGAAAGCACAACACCAGTCCCAGAGGCCCTGGGGCCATAACAGCAGGTCCAGGGGTATGGGTAATTTACTGTAGTACAAGTGGCTTTTTTCCACGCCTGCGCCAAGTTGCTGTTCAGTGTTGTTATAAATAATATAATATATAATATAATATATAAATTGCTAGTACTAGTTTGAACCTCCTGGACAAGTAAGTCAGTTCCTCCTGCGTGAGGTGTGGTTTGCAGCACCTGTCTGCTCCTTCTTCAGCCGAACTGACAAGAGGTGCAGCACAGCGCTCTTAAAGGGAATGAGAGAAGCTGATCTGACTGGCCATGTTTGAAATCAGCTGTGAAACACCTTCTAATTGTCTATTCCTCCTACCTAACCACTGTGCCGTAGATATGCCTGCATTTATCTTTACCAGATTACCAGAAATAATTGCCACACCTACTGCGCTCTCTGTGCCCAGAAAATTAGGACTGCGTCTGCTCTGCGCCCAGACTGACGAAATCAGAGCCCCGTATTACCAGCTCCACTTCAGTCAGTTTGAGGGACAGCAAGATCACACAAGGCAGTGAGAAGCAGGTTAGTGCCTGCCGCTGTTAAGACTATCTGAACCAGCCCTGCCCTTGACAAAAAAAAAGGGATTCGACGACCAGTCGACCCTATGCAAGGCTTGACAAATCAGATGCAACTATGTAAATTCTTAGTTGGTTACACCCCTACTCCAGAATACAAATAACAGTGTTTTATAGCTGTGAATTCAAGCCTCTGTGAAAGTGTCCACTTCTTTCACCAGACTACAGTGAGGCTCTCCTCCTCAGGCTGTGAGACTTCTTAACTCCTCCTCCACACTCAAATATCATTGTAGTTTTATATGTACTCATCATTAGTCATCCATTTACATTATTTTCTGTTTTTCGTGTAAACATAGAGTAGTGGAATGAAGGGGAGACAGGTTATGCAGGTTACATTATCAAGATGAAATCAGAGTAGACAGACTTAGAGTAAGCCTTACCCTTATAGCTGTCTTTAATTGTCACCTTGCTGTGTAAATCTGGACAGCAACATCTCAAAACAACAAACCAAACACAGCAGTCAATAAAAAAGGCTTTTTGGAATGTGAATCACAAAAACAGAAAAAGTCCTGTAAGCATATGTTTTGTCTTGATAATTACAGACTGTTAGAAAAGGCTAAACTGCTGAGCAAAAGGCAACCATAACTCAAGCAAAATGTGTTGCAACAGTAGTATGCAGAACAGCATCTCTGGAGGCGCAAAATATTGAACCCTAAAGTGGAAGGGCTACAGCAACAGAAGACCACACCAGGTGGTGGTGTAATGGTGTGGGTAATATTTTCTTGGCAAACAGCAGGCCACACCAACTGAGGGTTGTTCATATGTCACATCCGACTTGAGCGTAGTTGTTCTATCAAAGTGCCGCTGACACGTGCTGCAACTGCATGATGATATCATGCAAACATGGGTCAGAAATCCAGAATGGAATCCAGAATAAAGATATTTTACAGGATATACTGGGTTCCTGCTTTATGCCGATTTATAAAGTGGCTACTGAATGTATAAAAATAAACAAGTAAAAACTTGTGTCAAAAGTACAGTGGAGGATAAATGCACGGTGGACCACTTTGCACCCAACATGCAGTAATTGTAGTCTTCAAATGTTTGTCATTGCAATACAGGAGATAGTGGTCTACTCGTCAGATGATGCACACTCCTACACACAGCAGGGACATATGGTGTGTGAGTGCCCTTTAGACATTATTGCATAATAATCATCAGTTAAAACTGCGTTTCTAAGAAGAAGTGGCACTGTTGTTTCCTGTTGCAAAGAAAAACTTTGGTTCTTTAGTCACAGATTGTGAATGATTTCCCATAAGGCCTTTACTTTGATCCGCTGCTGAAAGAAACTCTGAAAACCTCATTTTCATGTTCACTGGAACAGATGAAACCTGCTCTTCTTTTGCTGTGCCATTTAACAATATAGTAGATGTTACGTGAAAATCTGAAGCTAAGTTGTCCTTTAACCTTCACATATGTATAGTTGCCAAATATAGTCTTCAGCAGAGTGGAGAGGGAATATATTTCATGTGTTCTGCTGCAACTCCTGTTCCCAAAGCTGCGGTGAGCCGATAAGATTTTACTGTCACCAGCATCAACAAGCTGACCCCCATCTCTCATTCACTGTCACAAAAAAATAGAGGTGAAAGACAGCAGAGCCAGAGAGAGATGGAAGAAAAGAGGGCGAAAGTAGATGAGATTAGGTGGTCAGGAAAGAAGGCGGTGATGAAGTGAAATGCCAGGGGAGGGATGGAAGAAATGACAAGAAGAGTGGAGGGGAGACGGTGAGACGGCGCTGCTAAGTAAGGGGAACTTGACAAACAAGGGAAAAACACCATCAGAGTAAAGAAGGCAGAGCCGAGAGGTTCAATGGAAGGTTAATGTTTCTTAGTTCTTTTTGAATGTCGCCGGCTGAAAACCTGTCCTGCATACAATATGTTGTTTTACATTGTATTCGTTTGTTGTTGTACATTGTGTATCAAAAATGAGCACCTGCATGATGGGAACTCTTTTTTTTTTTTTTTTTTTTTTAATACAAAACTGAAAGCCAATTTTTCCATGATACTCTTGTCCTGGGAAAAAAAAAAAAGCTGAGCTAGAGTTGGGCGATGTGGACTAAAAATCTGATGTATTTTTAAGCCAAATGACAATGCACAATATCTCTGTATTTTCTATTACGAAATGTTCAGTTGTAAGTCAAAGCCACAGATGAGATATCACATGAACTTTTATTTAAACAGACTCTGATTTAAAAAGAATTGCACAACCAGGGTTTCCTGCCCTGTTTGAAAATACATAGCTCCACAATATGTCCTATAAAAAAATCGTCAGGTAAAGTTTAAGAGGTTTGTTGGTCTGCCTTCCTCAAAAACCCTCTCATTATCCGTGCTCCGAGCTCCAAATGATCTCTTATGAATGGTGATGTCATTTTCCAAGAGAACTGATCGGTCTGATTGGTCAATGGGCAGCGGGTTTGTACCCGTTGATGCCTTATCTGGAACATAAACTGCTCCAGAGCAGGTTAGGCTTCCAGTACAAGTTACCATGGTGATATAGACTGGTAAGAAGTAATCCACCTATGTAACACTGAAAACCGAGAGATAACCCAAAGTTACCTTGCTAACCACAAATCCGGCCTCATAGCACAGGTCTTCGGTAGCTGTATTTTTCTCCATGTTACATGGCCGGCGTGAGCTCTTCTGCCACTCTAGGCGAAAAACAATTGTCCACCCCTCTGTTTGCAACACAACACAGCAGAAACACACAAACTAGGGCAACATGTGCTCAAAGTATCAACAAAAGGCTGTAAAAAGTAGGCGCAATAGGCAATATGTGGACATTTTATATGCATATGCTGACAGAATCAGGAATGGGCAGAGCCTGTGGTTTTCTAGCTTTCATTAGAAAGGAGTTGAGGAGGAGGAGGGGAACCGACCAGCACCAAAAAAAAGCCGACAGACCGCCTGTGGAGCGCCGCTCTGTGTCCAAGTTGCCTGAGCACTTTGACGAGCGGTGTCGCTCTGGCGCTGAACAGTTGAGAGTAAATTTAACCTTTACGGAAGTCCAAATGCGATGCGTAGCATTTCGTATCCATATTTTTCAGGCAAAAATCCACTTGATCCCTGTGTGTTGAGAAGTGCAGAGATGAGGCGCTTGTCTTGTTAGAAAAAAAAAAAACAACTGTACACACTGAGGGAATCTCTCTGTAGAAAACAGCGGTGACTACCCACTGCATGTGCTAGCACACACCTGCACGAATACATCAGCGGTTATCGGTTGATATGCTGATGGCGGCCGGCTGGAAAATTTTAGCATATCGCCCAACACTATTATTAGTTCATGTCACCCTTGCCAAAGTGTCACTCTAGGCAATTGCCTAGTTCGCCCATATGGACGCGCCGGCCCTGCATGTGAGTGAAACGTTAGAACTTGTGTGCATGCCAGTGCAGAAGGCGAGTGGGGACAGATTTGTGTAAAGTGTGTGAGAGAGCAGAGATCTGGGGCAGAGATGCAAATGTTGGCACTGCTTTGCTGAAGGAATGGTGTTTTTTTTTTTAACACATCATCAAGCTATATTGATATAAACAGTATTGTTTAATTTTATACCTCGTTTGAAAATAATAAAGATATTACGTCAAAAGTTAATGTATCACCCACCCCCAACCAGAGCAGAGGTTGCAACTTTCTCGTTGTCCATCATTTTGACGGACTGAATTATAAAAATGTCATCATAATCTTGTCCTATTTATTTTTCTGTTTAATGATAATAAATAGCCTACTTTTCAGCTTTCAATTTTAAAAACCCAATCACAATATCATTTAATATTAATAACAAACTGAGAGATTATGCATTAATGAGGGCAGGAGAGAAAAGATGACAAGAAACCAATCTGGTGGTGACTTAACATTACAACAACAGCGCAAAAAGGGGATGAATGGACCAATGCAGGAAATGTTGGTAGAGGGAATGAAAAAATATTTTGAAGAAACAGCAAAACTTATTACAAAGGTACAAATAAATAGTTAATGAAAAAACAGTGTTAACTCTTTTTAGATGAAATGTTTCCCTCTCATCAAACCCAGAGAGCATGTGTGCATTGTGAAAACTGGCTTGTTTTCAGCTCAACACTGCAAATATTGTGTCTGACGTAGCATGCCAACTGTCCAAAGCAGCAGCATATTTATTAATGATATTAATCACTGGATGATTTTGCAAGCAGTACTGTATTTATTATTTTCGATCAGCGGATAATCTTCAGTACAACTATAACCACTGTTATCAGTGTCAATATGTTGTATCTTTTGGCCCCTCTGTGGTATCCACCACGACTTTGTCTTTGTTATCAGTTTGCGTTTTCGAAGCAGGCAACATTTTCTTTGCTTTGTCGTTGAAATATTACAGGTGATGTATCAGCCAGCCAATAGTCAGGCAGTCTGAGTTTGTAGCCTATATATGCCAACAGTAACTGAACGTTGCTTAGAAGCTGTGAAGTGTAGTAGTTTAAAGGAATTGATCAAACAAGTAACCTTGTTTTAAAGTAGTTTCAGGGTCTTTAATGTGTCTGTGTACTGCGTGTGTGTGTGTGTGTGTGTGTGTAGGAGAGACAAAGATATCACCTCTCTCCTGGCTTGTGTTTGTGTCTGTCTCTCTTTACAACAGGAGCTTTTAAGTCTGATGATGACATAGATGACTTTTGAACAAGAGAACATGTTAAAAGAATAATGGCCTTGTGAACAACGGGGGGGCAGCGTGAGAGCTCAACTGACGACAGACAGACTGACAGACAGGAACAGAAATAACAGCTATTTAGGGTTAGAAACAGCTTGGAGAGAAACAGCTAATGACTGCAGAGATGGAGGGAAGACAGTGTGGAAGAGAGTGACTATAACAGAGCAATGACACACAAACACACACTTTTGGAACCACTGGTTACTCTTTTCACCTTCATCAATTAATACTTAAGTATGTTGTAAAATTTATCAGCTTGTCCCCAAGAGGGATGAGATCATAGCAGCTGTCAAATTTAGTAAAACACTGGGGCCGTTTTTTCTCAACATTGTGTGCAAAAGGCTTGCAGGAAAGCGAGGAAGCTGGTGCAAAGACAGATTTAGACAATGGCGGAGAACAGGGAGAGGGGGATGAGGAGAAACATAAAGAGAGGTTGAAAGAAATCTGACAAGAAAGTGAGAGGACGGAGGAGGGACAGACAGGAAATCAGATGGAATGGGACCAGACAGGATACTGCAGAAGGACTGCTTGGCAGACATGGGGGGTTTTCCACCTGCTGAGGTTGTACGTGAAGGAAAGTTTGTGTTTGTGTTTGTGTTTGTGCTTGTGTTTGTGTGTTTGTGTTTGTATCGATGCACTGTATCTTGTTTGGATGCGTCCCCAGCTGTGTTTGTGTTCTGATGTTTATTATCTGTGCTTGTGGGTGTCTGACAGTGTCTTTGAGTAGGGTGTGTGTGTGTGTGTGTGTGTGTGTGTGTGTGTGCGTGTATATGCTGTACTTGCTTATCTGTGCAGCGTGAACTGAATATGTGTACAGCAAATGCCTAAGATATTGTGTTGAACAAATACACTGAAGGAATAAACAATTAAAGGTGCTCATACTTAAATCATGCACAATCAAAAACTGTGAGAGCCTTTTTCGGAACAATGCAAATGTTGTTTTGATTTCATATTTGTTATGCTGAAACTTTGAATTATATGCTGCTATACGTGTAGATGTGTAAGTTTAAATCTTTACCTGAAATAAAAGAGTTTACTCAGTAGGTAACAGTGTTCAGATCTTCCACCATATAAAGAGCGATAGCCATGGAATAAAAGTGGACTAAAAGACGTGAGATTGAAAAAGCTGAACCTGAATGAAAACCAGAAAATTTAACAGCCAGACCATACTAGACTTGAATGTTATACACACTGCATTTTATATTGTGCTGCATTTTATATTGTGACCGTCCCAATAAGATTGGCTCAAATCATTTGAAGCAGAGTGAACCAGACACACACACACACACACACACAAAGACATTAGATTTAAAGCGAGGAGTTATATGCTACTTGGTGTAAAATGTTACATATGTCCCCCTGTCTTGTGTCTTGTATATCTTGTATGCACTGCCTTACAGCAAAGCTGTAAATTTATATACTTCTTGCTCCATTCCCTTCATTTCATTGATTTGCATATGAGTGCTGACCAAGTAACAATGTGATGCTGTCTTTTTCAGTCTATAGTTTGTATATTTTATAGTTTGGACCTCATTTGGATCATATTTGTATTTGTCAGGTTACATGCAATATGTGGTATAAGGCTGGAACTACAGAACAGTCATTAATTTCGATTGGAAAGACTCATACACCATATACAAATGTAAATCTTAATGTTTTACAGGGTGTGTTAATTTATTTGTTGGAATTTTACAACAACTTTAAGGAAAAGAAAATGTGAGAAAGTGGTTATGATGCAGCAAAAGCCAATCTGTGTTGTGAGGTAGTTATAGCACAGCTAGTGATCGAGCTTTCAGATCAATGCATCATTTGCATGTATTTGCACAGTGTCTGATCAGTATCCAGAAGCTTCCACTTTGATTTCACCACTGGTTACTTTCACACCATGCTTGGAGACTGATGTAGTTCTCCAGGTTGGTAAAGAAAAAACATGATACAAAGAATTGCACTTCTAAAATA
>JAQFJA010000012.1:8723991-8734267 GCA_029874485.1 Naso brachycentron | reverse complement strand
GCCTGCCAAGTTCTGATATATCAAAGTGTGAACATTTTTAACAGATGACTTTACAGTGTGGCTGATTTGCTTAGGGATGCATGATATTTTTCATATTCATGTTTTGTTGGCAGTTTTTTCACAAAAAAGTCATCAAGTTATCTGCTGCTGTTTGTGATTCTTGACATTAACCTAATACCTGCATAACTGCTAGCTACCATTAGCTATCCAGCAGGAAGTGGCAGAGTGAACCAGGTGGAATCAGCACTTTGTTTAGATGACTGATGATAATAACACCTCTTCTAACCAGAGATGATTCCTCGTCTACTGAATACATTTCTGTCCCCCTCACAGATGGTAAATGCCGATTGAACTGCTTTTATATAGCATTTTTCTACCTTAACAGTAAAAGCACAAAACATACACTGACTTCATGAGTTGCCATTATTCTAGATTTTGCTCAGATGTAATGACGGTATGTTGTATAACTGTTAATCTTCATGTATCAAGGTTAGGCCTGTATGTTTCCTAATTCACTCGTGAGAAACTGTGAGGATGAAGCTTCAGATTTAAATTTGAAAGAGAACGAATGCAAAGCATGCTCGTTTAAGAACTTCAAATCGGAGGGAAGTGGCGTGCTCATGCTGTGCGACTCGAAGCGAAGTTGTGTGCCCTCTTGGCTGAGTTTCGAGCAGCTCGAGTCTTATTTTAAAGCAGTACAAAATTAATGACATTTGTTCAGCAACCATCGTGAAAATGATACACTGAGACTCGAGTTTCTTGCTGAATGCAGAACATCACTGAGACAGATTTTGAAAAAAAAAAAATACAAAAGAATGTAATGTAGCCCTTACGGTAATGCGGCAAATGTGATGATTGTCACGTAATTCCTGTATTTTTTGCATTGGTGTCAGACAGATATGATGAGAGGACACAGACGAAAAAAAAACATTATGCCTGAACGAGAGAAAAAGACCATGGCCTCTTGGAACCCTGCCTCAGCTTGTCCATGCATTATAATACATGCAAGATGATTGTTAAAACCTGCAAAAAAAAAAAAAAAAAACCCAACACAACCTTATTGTCTATTTAAAGGACTTAGACTGAATATATAAATGTATGCTGAGGGAGTTAGTGTTTATTAGTATGTATGAAATGATGCAGCTGGATGTCCTGAAAGTAGGCTCAGTAATCACTGATATTGGTGCTGAGATCCCCAGGCTCTGTGACTCCAGCCCTGTCCTTATGAATTGGCTTCATGAAAATGCCACCAAGTGACATATTTAAACCACTGAACTTGATAACTGTGTCCCTCTCGGCTGTTGCGTTAAAAGGCAGCCTGCCAACCCTCCGGTACTCATATCAGTGATAGAAATATAGAGAACACAAGGTAGAAAGTGGAGAAAAATTCGAAGAGATAAAGTCAGAGTGGATCAAAAAGAGATTGAATGAGTGAAGAAGGTTTTAAATCAGGTGAAAAGGAAGACTCTGTGGCGGTAATGGGTTGAACTGAGCGATAATCACTTTCATCGGGGAGATGGTGCCGCTGTGTAATGCGGCAGGACAGAGAGCCAATCAAAGAGCAGCTATCGTTGCTCTCTGACCAAGCTCTTTTCACATTTGACGTGTCAATCAGAACGAGAGAGATGAAGAGGCTGTGACGTCCCTCATTGGATCTGAACAAGCTGGTGTTTCCATGGATTCCATTGATTTCTAAAGCAGACATACGATATCTCCATTGACTCCTATAAATCCCATCTGGCAACCATCTCCAACTTAATGCAGTGCTAACTGCACTGACCTCAGTGGGATCGCTCTGTCCTGTCTCTGTTTCAGTCTCGTATTGTGCTCACACTTAAAGCACTTGGTGGCACGACTGCCGCCAGCTGCGCTTTGTCGTTAAACACCTGTTACTACATAGTGTGAGTTTCCAGCATGTCATATTATCAACACCACTTCACATGAAGCGTGCTCATGCTGCAGCTCATGCTCGTGTGAATAAATATTTGCCAGGCACAATAAATCCCCACCTAAGACCCCTCTTACTGTCCGCCTAGCAGCACCGTCTCTTCTCTTGTGTCGTCTGCGTTTGGCCTCAGTGCAGCAGTGTCAGTGTCCAGAACGAGGCACTGCGGTGATTGAAGGTGGGCTGCAGCCTGGAGTGTCGATTAGATCTTTCTTTGAAGGCTTTCGTTGGCAGTGTCAGTGCGTTGAAAGCAAGATCTGCTCTGCAGTGTTAAACACGCAGTGACACGGACCAGCTGCTGCAGGGAGTCGTCTCTACCTCACAGCTGTTGGCTTTTATAAAAGAACCAGCCACACTCTGCTTGACATTATGTTTGCCACTGGCCAATGTCAGCCCAGTGACT
Source organism: Naso brachycentron (assembly GCA_029874485.1). NCBI lineage: Eukaryota > Metazoa > Chordata > Actinopteri > Acanthuriformes > Acanthuridae > Naso > Naso brachycentron. The sequence goes on along the minus strand of JAQFJA010000012.1, from coordinate 8,731,919 downwards.
CATTCTCAGTAATGAGTCATTTAGTTTTGTTCGCAAGATTATTTTCAGGCATTTTAACCATTTTTACGTAGTAGAATAAAAAAGGAGAGAAACAAATTGGTAAAGAGTGGGAAGAAAAGGGACAGTTCTGCACCTGTAAACTTTGAACATCCCATTTTAATGATGTACAGCTTAGGTGGCTGAGCTACCAGAATGCAAGTACTAACTATAGCCGAGTTTAAGATCAGAAATAATAAACTTTATATATGGTCGAAAGATCAGTTGAGGGGCGACCCTCATTTACAATAATGTTGAGTCTATTACAGCAGGAAGGAAACAACAAAGAAAACAAAACTTACAAAATTCAGGCAGATAAATTTGATAAGTCAAGATCAAATTAAAAATGCTAATCAAAGTAGCCAAGTGACAGCAACCATAGTTAAAGTTTTGGTAGACAGTTTATTTCCGGTGTCATCAGGCAAATATTACATAATAACCTTTTAGCATATTGTAATTCCTGTGGTCTGAATGAAGAAACACTTCTGTACCTCTGCTTGGCTCCGTATTTTGGCTTTAGAAAATGTAGACCATAACAGATACTTTTTGGCCAATCACAGGTCGTTTCAGAAAGCCCACATTCCTATTGGGTACAGAGGTAGATGCACATCCCCTCGGCCATTGAAAGTTCGATACAATGGTGGAAAATCGAGGAGAAAAAGTTGCCCTTCCAGCTTTAGCAGCAACTACACACAAAACAGCCCAAAAAAGAAAGGAAGACTGGCGTATCAAGACGATCATATAAAAGAGAGAGCAACAAGAAATGAAATAAATAATAAAAATAAAATAAACGAAACAAATACAATGTGGGAGGGCACATCGAAGTATCAGAGTCTCATGCTACACCCGCTGCAGTTTCTGTGGCCACTGGATGTTTGCTCTAACAAAGCCGACCAGTGATTCACATCCACTTCATGCTGTGATTGGCCAGCTGTGCTGAGGTGAGAAACGTTTGAACTTGTCCCTCCCACTCTCTTTATTCATTTCCTTGCAAATTTTGCCATGGGGGTTTCGTCCTTGATTGGTTTTCTGAAGCTCTTCTAACTTGTGTAGAAGTAAAATTAAAACGATCTAAGCATCAAAATATTTCAAAATGTTTCAAAATCAATGGGTAATACTATGCTTGTTACGTCCATCCATTCTGTCGTTTTTACTGTTTTGATGGATGCAAGTGTACTGAGTAAAAAAAGTTCAAATATTCAGGCAATTTGTCATTTACTGACGCTAAACTGATTTTCAAGTACTACATGGTTATGTGAGGCTGAGAGTAATCCTCAGCCTTAAGTCTTCATTCTGAATGCCCATCCAAATCAAACAGCCGACAGACGAGCACCACTTTCCCATCATCTGATGAAAACTTGAGTTTGAATCTACCACAGTGAGTCTGTCTTTTTTTTTTCATTGTCCCTGCCTCTGCTATGAGACAAGGTCAGGTTTATGGGAGCTGGTCTGGTGCCACTGTGTTATCCTAATATATCTGTGGAGCACATGGGAAGCTATACTTTAAGCCTGTCAGTTTGTGTGTTTAGTGTGTTTATTTGGACTTTTACCTTACCTTTGATAGCAGCAGCACACGTTTCCTCCATTTTTTATTCTTCCATTCACAGTATAAAAAACAGGTGAGGCTTGATTCGACTATGTGACACTAAATGTTTATGTCAGACACGTGTAGCAGAGCCAACACGAACAGGTCTGAGATATTTTTGTTGTGGTGTGAAAGAGTAGCCTGGATGAATGATTAATCAGGAAAAGTGGAATGGAAAAAAGTGTCTGAACTGGCAGCTTTTAGTCAAGTTCAGTGTTGACTTTCTATTTATTCATTTTAAAATACCATAAAACACCAGTCTCACTTCAACTTGTTACTATTGAGACATAAAATTCTTCTGAGGGATTCAGCTTTTTTGCGGAGGCGAGCTGGAGTTTTTTGTTGACCGGAGGCAGCAAAACATTAACAAGACTGAAATAACTTTTTGTAGCTCCTTCTGTCTTTGTCTTTGTCTGTCACGGGTATGTTGTAGCCAAATGCTAAAGCGCTAACCTCCAGAGAATGCTTGGTCAAAAGATTTTTCTCTAAACCCTAGTACAGGACAGGTCATGCTTTAAAGGAGGATTGCCATGTCTGCACACAAAAGTTCTAAAAAAAAAAAAGTCATTGTCCTCTCCATATTATTTCTCCCCAGCAGAGGCTGTAACACTGTGTATCAGATAGCCATGGCCCCTGTAGAAAGGTGAGCACAGAATATTGTGTTTTGGAGAACAGCATCATTGCCTTTTGCCTCTGCCTCATTCTTCCTCGGCATCTTCTGGGAATGGCGTGAGCTCAGTGCTTGTTTACTCGTCTTTGTTTTTCCTGCGCACTCTATTGAATCCCACAATAACCTACGAATATGAATGCTAGATTATTGATTGAATACTGCCTCTAAGCAAGTAATAAAATTGTGTCAGCTCGTTTTTGCCTGATATCTTTGTTTTGTCATCCTGGCTCACCTTCTCTCACTACTCCAAATCTTGACTCAGATCTAATTTCTGAGGTATCCATTAATTATGTGTAAGCCTGAAGTGTCCGTTGAGTTCATGTCATGTGCGTGTGTGTGGGTGTGTGTGTATGTGTGTGTACAGAGGCTGTCATGTGCCTGTGTTTTCCCTGTTTCTGGGCGTTTGTGTGTGTCCATGTGTGACTACATGCGTGTTCTGAGTAATGGGCTTTGTGCATCCTCTCTAGCTGACGGCCAGGATGTATCCATGGCAACGCCAGGTCGATCCTAGTTGTGAGCTGGTGAGAGGGACTTGAAAGGGAGCGTTAAACCTCTCCTCTCATCTGCCCTGAGCTCTTCTCACTCTGACCATGGCGAAATGCATGGCCTTGTTGTAATCCCAGCCCCGGGGGCAGTATACTGTAGCTGTGAATGTGGACACTGACATCACAACACTGCCACCTTTTGAACTGGTGCGAATATTTACTCCCAGAACATTGTCTTGTTGTTTTTATACGTCAAGCTTTCTTAATGAGTTCAGGCTTCATTTGTGGATACAAACAAAAGATTTTTCCTGAAGGCTTCAAGCGGCAATAATCGTTTTTACTTTTTGGGGGGCATTTCAGGGCATTTCTGAGTTTATTGTAGAGAAATACAAGGAAATAAAGGGAGAAGGAAATGGGGAACAATGTGCAACTAAGGTCCACAGCTGGATTTGAATAAAGGACGAGTTAATGTACAATGCCTTAAGTCCCTTTGCCACCAGGGCACCGTTTACAGGATGTTTGTTCAGACGATTAAAAGCAGGAGCTGTTAAGTTCGTTCAGGGTAATTTCATGGGAGTGAATTCATATTTCTAGTCTGACTGGTGTTATGATGAAATGTGTTTTTTAGCTTTTATTAGAACAGTTTGTCATTGATTTAACGCCCAAAGCAATTTGTGAAAATCAGTAGCTGTTTTATTGTCAGTAATATAGCTTTTCACAGTTATTTCTGAAGTTAAAAAGCTGCTTTATCAAGTTCATCATGGTGCTTACCGTTGGCAAAACATCATGTCTAAAAAGGAACAGTATGACTTGGTTTGGTGCACAGGTCAATAGAAATAGCCCATTTAATATTCAAAAAACAGCCAGAAAAATTGTCATTACAGTCAACCCCTTCACTCTCTCAAATTGTGGCCTTTCAAGTCCTTCTGATGCTTTGTCATCCAGTTCAAGTCCTTAGGAGAGACTTCAGGTTTAGATGTGCTTCTGCTGCCCCCTAGTGGATATCAATATGCACGATGAGGCAAAGTGGTCATGATTTGAAAGCAATGAATAGTGACAGGAAATAGATTAAAATGAAAAGGCATAAAAGGAGAGAATTAAGGGGGAACAATGGGGCATTTATGTGTGGTTGTGAGCATAGATGCCAGAATAAACAGATTTACTGCAACCTTGTGTGCATCAATAAAGTCTGCACTGACAATGTAATTAATATATTTTGGCACAAAGTACAAGAACATAGTCAATTTATTTTATTCAGAGGGTCACTGCACTCTTTTGCACTGCTTGATTTCTTCCACAGCAGTTACACAATTCGCCATCTTGTGCTAAATCAACAGTGTTTGTGTATGTGAATATTCATGCAATCTTGCCTCTCAACAGGCTGAGAGACTGCAGCCATGAGAGCTCTGTGACCTTCTTGTTAGGTCAGGCTGGATGCCGGAGGCTATCTAGTGATCACTAATACATATTCAAGAACCAGCAGCTATTAGGCGCTGCTGTTAAGCAGGCTCCAAGATAGCGCCGGATCAAGGCAAAGCCACAACTCTTTTTTTGCTCCCTTATCATTGGCAGTTTTTGGTTATTTTTTCGCTCATGGACAATCTTTCCAGCTGCAGCTAAACACATATTGACTAAGTCTGCTGCCTTTCTCACCCTCTCACTTGATATCAAAGTTTCCACCTGATGGAAACACGCCGGCGGGTTGTTGTGGTTTAAAAGCTCAACAAAATGGATCGGCTTGGCTAATGTGTTTTCTATTAGTTTTGCAGGTTTAATGTGTCTGTTCCTTATAGCTATCCCGTGGTTTCTTTAGCTGTAGGTTTTGTTGTTAAGAGTGCTGTCATCCTATTAAATGCGTCTAACGTTTCATCTTGTGGCACCATCGTGTTTCTGAAAATAATCCCAGCAGTCTAATGGAGGTGGATCAATAGAGACGGATCAGTCTCTAACATTTCCTTTTCATATCACAACCAACACCACCTCTGGGAATCTGCGTTTATCTCCATATTCAATAATGAGAGGATCCATTTAAGATGTTTTTTTTCCTCTCTACTACTTGTACATATTTGGTTTCAGTTAATCTGCTTTCCACGGAACTGCTCGCAGCTATGTGGAGGGTTTGTAATTTAAAGGAGATCTGTTGGTAAAATGAGCCATTACACTGAAATAACAACGAGCAAACGGAAATCTTAATTAAATTCCTTGACTATTGTCTTTGGTGGTCGCACTTAAAGCGTCTTGTTCAGGCGTCACACGTGAACTTAATACGTGCTCTTAATACATAATAACCCCCACATACACAAGTGACTGGTGTTGTTTCCTGTGCTTTAAAACTCACAGATCATAGAACAGATCATGTAATAAAACCATCGCAGAAGGTTGAATTGCTCCTGTGTGCATCATCCAATTGCTCATCTGCAGTCATTTCAATAACACCTAAGTATTATTTGCATTTTATTACACAACTGTGCTGCGATTATTGTCTCTATGCAGAGAGAGTGAGGTCACGCCAAACAGTAGAATCAGCAGGAATAAACAGCCTATTTAGTGCTTTTTCACATTTTCTCTCTTTCACTGCGCCAAGCTTCTTCATTTTCTTTTTTTTTCCTGTAAATGGTGAAACTCTGCCTCGGCACAGTGACCTGTTGCTGGGCCCTGCGGGAGTATTCTGTGTCCTATACTCCTCATGACCTCACCTTCTTTCCCCTCCTCCTCCTCCTCCTCCTCCTCCTCCTGCTCCTGCTCCTTTTCTTCTTCTTCTGCTTCTTCTTCTCTCTTTCGAAATTACACTAAGAGATGGATCTGCCCCCGAGAGACAAGGACAAACCCAGGCAAGGCATCTCAGCTCAACTCAGAGTAGACATGATAGGGGTGAGCAGAGTGCGTGATTTGTTTTTTCTTCCGCTTTTAGCATCAGCAGATGTTTTTACCTTGTTTTAGACCATTTGTGTTTGATTGCATCAATGTGTTGATTGACAACTTTAAGGGCCAACAAAGTTTGTGGCAGAATTGATACTAGAATCTAGAAACATTCTAGATGTTTCTTGTTTTCTAATTGCTGAATTACAGGATTATTTGAGCTGATATTCTCGCGTCAGTGGCAAGAATTTTACAAGCTTACCACCACTCCTCTTCTTGAAGGATTTCGTTGCTTCAAGATACTGGACTCTTCCACTGTATCTCTACAAAGTGGACATCTGCCTTTAGGTGGCTATCTTATTTCTAAGCATTATTGACTTAATCACCTGCCACCATGCCGGTCCGGATCATGTGCACCATCTCCTTTTCTGCCGACGACGAACCTGGCGGAGGATATGGTAAGGACGGATTTGACGACCATTACAAGCGAGTAAAGAAGAGTTACGGCGATGGTGACTCGCAGGATTACCTGGATGGGTGTAGTCAAGTGGATGACTACAATGACGAGGAGGACAACATCAGCGAGGTGGACGACCTGGCAGCTTTCTTCAGCAATTGCTCACTCCATGGTGCCAACCATGTTTTTGTTGAGGACAAGAAGTTTGGTTTTCGTCAGGGTTTGTGGGCGGTCGTCTTCATCATGGCCCTTTCCGCTTTCTTGTTCCAGGTAGCTGACAGGGTCATATACTATCTCCAGTATGATCGCATCACCATGCTGGATGAAAAAATGGCCAAGAACATGACATTTCCGGCTGTCACCATCTGTAACTACAACTTTGTTCGAAAGTCTCAGATGAGCTACAGCGACCTGATTTTCATGGGCCCTCTTCTGGGCTTTGAAGAAGGCATGGCGCCAGGGTTTCCCCTCGCCCCAGAGCCGGACCGCCCGCCGGGCTCTCGCTTTAGCCTGGATGAGTTCTACAACCGCACCCGACACCGCATCGAGGACATGCTGCTGGAGTGTAACTTCAGAGGCTTAGAGTGTGGCCCCGAGGTCTTTAGAGAGGTAAGTCAATACAAGACCCCACAGCAAGAAATATATTTCGAATCTGTCTCAAATGTGTGATCTCTCTGGGAATCAGAAAACTCTAAATTGGAATTCACCAGTGCAAGTTGAGACTTAATGAATGTGTGTGGTAGAATTTATAGCTTTGATTGATTAATATTGCATGTGGGAATCGAAAATTGAAATGTTGCCCAAAACCCTTACAGAGGAGACTACTTGATTTAGTCAGAAATTCTCTTCTGTTTGGGTTCACTGTGATTAAATGAGGATATTTACTAGAACCTAATAGGAAAAGTGAAACCAAGATTCAAGTGTCACAGTTCTCTCAGATAAGGACTTTGTAGAAAACCACTGATTCAGAAGAAGTTTATTTATTGCTGTGAGGTAATTCAGCTACTCACAGTCCCAAGCCATTGCTGTTAAAATTGTTTTCTAAGTCAGCAAGTCTGCTTTAATAAAACTCCATTGTAAATTTAAAAAAGAGCAGACATAAAACATTAGCTTCCATTACTGAAATTGACATACTTGGCATCCAGCTGTTGTTAAAGTTAACAAACACTGAAAGAATCTTTTGTGTTGCCCAGGAGGAAACTTAAGGACAGCCTTTTTGCCAGACACACATTGTCTGAAATTCTGGACTTTTTGGTTGTTTGTCTACTGCCCCATGTTCCCTCGAGTTTGCACATCAGACACCAACACCACATGAGTGGAATGCTGAATTACCAACAAGCTTTGACAGCATCCAGCTATTGGAAGATTGATTTGCTTGACCTTTGCACAGTTATGGATAGTTATGTGCTGACTGCTAATGGATGTGCTAAAGTTACATGAGCTGCAATTACGTCAGCCTGTAAATGTGTGTACATGACACACTACTCCCAATCAGACTAACAAGATGACACGCTGCCTTTATTAACTTCTAATTTATTTGTCGATATAAAAGTGGTACTGGTAGCAAAATTAGCAGTAGTCGTGGACTTTGTAGTTAGAAGTGAAAGGAGTTTTTTAGTACCTAAATGATTAGTTGCTCATCAATAAGGTGATTGACGGAGAAGTATGTGATTTGATTTGATAAATCTTATTCGTATGTTAAAAAATTCAAAAAAGCATACAGACAGAAAAGAAAGTAATATTTACAAACAATGAAAGGCCTAATGTTAAAGCAATCATCAGTACATAGTTACTTTGATTTACACATGAAGGAGTGGGGAGAAATATGAACTTATT
>JAQFJA010000012.1:8656733-8667157 GCA_029874485.1 Naso brachycentron | reverse complement strand
TAAAAACGTGCATCAAACCTCAGTGCAATTAAAGATCTGAGTTATATCAAAAAGAGTGTAATTAATTAAAGTAAGCACAGATTATTCTGTATATATTGTGGATATGTTAGCATACTTACACAAGTTAATGAACAATAAGAAATATATGAGATGACTACATTCACATCTCTTACTCATTTATTCAGTTACTCATTTTTTACTATTAATTTTTCTATCCAAATTATTATGTGTTACATAAAAACATGTGCTTTACATTCAGTAACTTATTATATTTCAGAAAAATGTCACACAGACTTGTCCAAGGGTTTTACACAGTTTAACTATATCTTAAAATTTCATTTTAGTTTTCAAACATAATTAAATGTGACTTCCAGATGATCCAAGAACAGTTTACTCATTCATCTTTAAAACGAGAAACAAAAAACAGTTTCTCTGCAGAACCATCATCATACAGCAGGGGCCGCTGGCGCGCCGTCAACACCACAGGGAAACTCTGTTCTCGCTCTCGCGGTAGCTGAGTCTCCACCGGCGGCGACATACAGAGAGGAGATGGCGGCTAGAGGGGGGTTTCAGACGGCACCGACGGGAGGTGGCGGTGGAGCAATGGGACCTGGACCACCAGTACCGGGCGCAGGGCCAGGCATGGGCCCCGGTACACCTTCTGGAAGGATGGGACCCTCATCGGCCGCGCAGAACCACATGTACCGCTCCCCTATGCCCGGGCCTGGGTACCCGGTGAGATATCGCTCCATCTTTGCTGCTGACGCGTTAGCCAGTCCGCTAGAACAAAGCCTCTTACCGCTGCTTTGTCCCTGGCGGCTAACGGTAACCGCCGTCGCCAGTGCGGGCCACAGCTTATAGTAGCTTAAAGCGTCGGTGAAAAGTTAGCATCAATTTGAAACGTTTTACTGGTCACTTTAAGTGACTACCCGAGTTTGTTTGTTGTTTGAATTTGCTAACCCTCCCGCCTGCTAACATAAAGGTTAGCTAGTTAGTCACGGTAGCGATTAGCTTAGCCTGCTAATGTCGCTAGCCGTTAACTATTCTCTCAGTAACCTTGCTATACAATGCCTAATTAAGTGTGAGTAGTGAGAGTTTTTAAACAGTTTCATACGGATCCTCTCCTGTTGCTCGACTTACTTCAGGAAGTTCGAGCTTTCGTGAGAAGTTAGCCTCACAGTTGAAGAACAGTTAAACGTTACCATGCCTTGCCTACTTATGAATGAATAGGCTGCACGAAACTGCAGTTTGTGAGGCTGTAATGGTTTCTTATAAAAACGATGATTACAGGAGAGGCTAGAACCAAGACCAGACTGCTCCCTGTGTTTACTTATCGCCGTTTGTTACATGTCAATTAACGTTCGTGTTTTCTGCTCTGCAGAGGCAACAATAGTGCCTGTAAGTTCACAGTTGCCTGGCTCGTTAAGGTTTTAAGTTACACAACAAAACTCGACCGAAATTTTGTTTTTGAGCTTTTCATGCTTTCATTGTGCATGTTTGCAGGCTTAAGTGGCTGGGGAGCCACATATGAGAAGCTTCCCAGTCGAATAATAGGGTGGAATAAACTGTATTGTGCAGCCAAGGCTGGAAAATTTGGTATTTGGTCTCGCCAAGAACTATTTATGCTCCCAATCAGTGCCGTTGAGTCCATGATGAACGGCTTACACTTTCTTTTTGCTCAAAGGAAGCCTTGTAGAAGTTTTTGTTTGCCAGGGGTGCATCACCTGAGGCCAGCAACCCCCCCCCCCCCCCCCTTTTTCTCAATAATCCTGGTCAACGTGTTTCCATCTGCTGAAGGCTCTCTTGCTCCTTACACAAGACAGAGCTATAAAAACCAAGGATGCTCTCTATCAGACAACATTTTTCAAAACATGAAGGCTACTTTCTTCTACTTTGTATGTTCCTTGTATCAAAAATAGCAAAGTTAAACCTTAATCTGTTGTGTCTCAGTCTAACAAAAGCGGTGCCAATGATTTGTCCCAACTTGCAGTTTTATAAAGTTGTTGTGTGCATAGTAAAGTGTAGTAGGAAGCTTAGCAGTGGTTACGTCAAAATCATGCAACTGCAGTGTAGTCAGTTTTAACTTTAGCAATTACCCTTGTGTCTAAAAAATCAAAATAGTGGTCTTATATGTGGCGTGTTTTTCATTCTACTTACATACATTTTTTAATTGAATCAATTTTTAACCATACAACATCTCCAACTGTATCTCCGGCTGTATCTTAATGGCTCGTTAGTTTTTAAATCTTGATAGAAATAAATCGTTATTCATTGGTCCATAGCTGCTGTAGAGATTGCTGCTTAGCTACCTGCAATCTGCAGCATAGTGTAGTGAAAGGATGGTACCTCCTTTTTTCTCCAGCGTCCTTGACAGCCTTTCACTCGTACAAGCAGCTTTTCACAACACAGTCAGAGCGACTTCATTCTCTGAATACCGCAGAACTCCAGTTGTTCTCAGGTAAACCAAGGTTATACTGATGTATAGTGTAAAGAGCACTTAATGATCAACACAGTCCCTTACTGCCCACACTGTGCTCTGTTGAAAAGGCAGAGCGCGCTCACCTCGCTGAATTTTGTTGACAGGCCGATGTTTGTCACTCTTTCTCCCATCTGCCTGTCACCATAAGCTGAGAAGAAGGTGTGCTTTGCTCATTTGTTTGACTGACTGCTGGAGGGAAAGCTGCAATCAGTGATTTGACATTCATCTGTTGTTTCACCTGCACTCATGCAGTCAGATACAAGAAGTCGCCTGTTTGAATTCTTAGCGCATGGCTTGGTGAGTTGAAAGTGAGAGTTGTTCTATGTTGACTTGCTGTGAAGGAGCTGGCATTTAAATTGTTGATAATTGTTAGCAGACCTTGCTGATGTGAATTTACATGTGGGTTTTATGTTTGAGATATGGCAGAGCTCGTTGTTTCTATATATATATGGTACACAGCTGTTACATAATGCTGGTAATGAGCTTTTTGCTTTTTTTATACTTTCAAAATGTCTTGATGCAAAATGCGTTTTTCTTTGAAAAAATAAGATATGCTGTCAATGTAATTCTGTCGTGTTTATTTTTATATAACAAACATGCTATGTAGTAACCATGTACACCTAATGATACTATGATGCAATGACAGGATAGTAGACTTTGGTCTGCTTTTATCACATCCATCCTTGAAAATACAGTATGCTCTGTTCAAAATGGGGTGCTTTGTGCTTTAAGCGTTTCAAAAGCACAACTCATGGACCCTCAAAATCTAAAAAAAATATGTACATACTTGTCTTATCTGATCTCTAGTGTACAGAGGCACAATCGTATCCAGAGATGTCACTGATGTGGGATTCACTGACTTTATCTGAATATATACCCTGCATTTTAGGGTTTACAGTAGTGGTTGGAGGGGGAAAAAATCTATTCTTAGGAACATCGCGATTCAGACATGGATGATTCTGAATCGATTCAAGTGTCCAGTAATGGAAATTTTAAATAACATAAAAAAAGACGAAACAAAAAGGGATTAGCACCGGGTCACACACCTGAACAGTTTATGGGGAGCACAAAATAAAACAAGTAAGAAACATGGCTGAACGCGAGATCCGACCAGCACCGAGTGGTAAAGCTAGCCTTTGGAAGCACTTTGGCTCCTGCAAAGTTGATGGATAGTAAACTGGAAAAGAGCCACGCTTTATGTAAGCTGTATCATGATGTATTATAATTGAAGGCTCCTGAATCTTGTTCACATCAGATCGTTAGGAGCCTAGAGATTCCCATCCCTAGTTCACAGTTTCTCTGTTTCTACAACAGCGTGGTTTTTATTCTATAAGATGCAGTGCACTGTAGTTTAAGCAACAGCACTAAATCTGCCACTGTAGCTACAAAACATGCAATTTGAATGTGCAGAGGGGTGCACAAGCTGAAAGTTGAAAAATATTCTTATCATGCGTTCATAAAAATAATGTAAATTGGTCAGTTTAACAGTATTTGCTGATTTTTCAGTACAGCTGCTATAAGTAAGGTAGGAATTTTCTAGCCAGCACATTTACATAGACCAACTACAGTATATAGAACATTTGCTGTTCGTTAATACACTGACCAGATTCCTGCAATCTGAACAAGGAAACAAGGAAGGTAAATAGTTGCTACTGAATTCTGTTGGACATGCAAAACCTTATTACAGTTGGTCAAATTTCTGTATACACCAGACTTTGGGGATGTGAGGCGACTTTGAAGTAGAAAACTACCGCCCAGAAAATGTTATTTTGCCAGGAAGTTTTACAGAAAGAAAAAAAACATTTATGTTCTCTGTGCAGAGACCGGGCATGCCTCCATCCAGCCGAATGACCCCACAGGGACCTGCCATGGGCCCCCCAGGATACGGCAACAGCCCAGTGTCTCGCCCTGTGATGCCTGGTGTGATGGACCCGTCTCGCAAGAGGCCCGCCCCCCAACAAATTCAGCAGGTTCAGCAGCAGAATCGCAAACAGCAGTAAGTCGTCCCCCCCCCCCCCCCACTGCAAACAGAAGATCAATATATTCGAGCTAAGCTAAAATTATGTGCTTTGTTTTATTAACAATCCTCTGTATAAGTCTTTGGGATCTCACGCTAATGTGAAATGGTGTTTTGATTTTGAATTGTGAATGCTTTGTTACTAGCAACCACTTGCTCCCTGACACACGCCGTCCTGCTCCCAGCAAGTCCTACAAATATTGTGATCACTGCTACTCCAAAAAAATGAGAAGATCTGTCTTTCCTATCTCAGATTAAAAAGGACTTACTTTTTTCATGTTTCTGCAACGCCAAAAGTCCTGAACTGAGATAAGCTAAGATTTTAGACTTTGAGTAGTTTCTGTAACGAGGCCCCTGTTTCTTTTTTCTTTTTTTTTAAAAGATATTTTTTTGGGCCTTTTAATTCTTTGGACAGGACAGCTGAAGAGTAGACAGGAAACAAGGAAGAGAGAGGGGGAATGACATGCAGCAAAGGACCACAGGTGGAATCGAACCCTGGTCCACTGCGGCGAGGACACAGCTTCTGTATATGGGGCGCCTGCTCTACCGACTGAGCCACTGGGCGCCCCGGCCCCTGTTTCTTAACCCACTGGCCCTTCAGATCAGCAAATGAATTATTGTGGTTATGTCGAAGTATTGCTTTGCTCTCAGTCACACTCAGACTTCTCTTTTGATAATTTCTTCTTACAGCACAAAGAAAAAGAAGATGGCTGATAAAATTCTACCTCAGAGGGTGAGTATTAATCAAAAGTAGCTGTCCATGAAAACCCATTAATTTTGGTCCTAGATTGTATCGGAAGGATTGGATTTGCTTTTACAATTGCCAAACAAAGAAATATTCATCCATAGGAGCCCTTTTAAAGTGTTTAAAGCAACTTGTGTAATATATGATTGTGTAGAGAATATTAGTACATGGGCTTGGAAACACTTTGTAAAACCATCATTGGTAAATAGGTTGTTTTAGGGCCAGACCCATCCGTTTGTTGATATGATCAGCCTATATTAGCCTTTTTCAGATATATCGGCAATGGCGGATGTGTTCTCCCATAAGTGCCGATACTAAAACAGTTATTAAGGCTGAAAAAATGCTTGCACTTGTGATTTAAAATGGTATGATTACATAGTTTGTTCAGCAGAGGGCGGTCCATTATTTAATTGGTAATAGTGAAGAGATAACTGTTCAGTCCGCTTATGTTTAGAATAAAGTTTGTAAGATATCCTTCCTGCTATGTATCTTTGCTACAGGTGTTTGGTAACTATATTCAAAATATTGTATGTAGAATATCGGCCAATATATCAGATATCAAAAATCTCTTACTCCCTAATATCAGCATTGACATCAGGCCCTACTGAAGATCAGTTTATCAGTGAAGAATGCTGTGTAAATAATTTTGTATCATGTAAGACAGCACTTTCTCTTGTGAACAAACAAAAGTCATGTTTACATTCAGTGGTACTCACCAAAACATACTGTTGTGTCCTTGAGGTCGAACAGAATCTGTTGAAAGCATTTTGTTCCTCAAACTTTTACAAAGATGATTTTGTGTGTTTACTGTTGGGTGCACTGATGTTTGGAATAAAGTATGTTAGATATCCAGCCTTCATTACGTATCTTTGTCACACATTATTTAATAACCCCATTAAAAAAAAAAAAATTTTATATAAAATATTGGCCACTATATTGGATATTGGAATTTTCTTGCTCCCTAGTATGGTATCGGGATTGGCCCCAAAAATCCCATACCGGTCGACCCTAGTTTGTTTGCAAAGGATTGTGTTCTGTTTTTATGAATGTTATACACAGCAACCCAGCTGTTTTGGAAACAGGGTTGCAATGGGGTGGAAGTTGCACCAGTGGTCACCATCTTTGTTTGTTGTATCCCAGATCAGGGAACTGGTCCCAGAGTCTCAGGCTTACATGGATCTGCTGGCTTTTGAGAGGAAGCTGGATCAGACCATTATGCGCAAGAGGCTGGACATTCAGGAGGCCCTCAAGAGGCCCATCAAGGTATGTTTCACTGAATGTATTTTGAGGTAATATACACACACTGCTATTTTTATGTCAAACAGTGGACAAAAAGATTGAATTACATTTATGTAATCTTATATATAGCCACACACTACCAGAGCAGAGCTATCTGTGTTTATCTAAATTGATTTTATTGAATACAGACTCAGAATTTGACTCATGGGATTTTGTGGAGCTGCTTTGTAGACAGAAGTTTGCCTCTGTGTTGGTTATCAATGCAGATATCAAATCATAGTTAAGTGAATGAAAGCACATCAGTTTTCAGTTTACGTGGTGTGATTGTTTCCAGCAAAAGAGAAAACTGCGTATCTTCATATCAAACACATTCAACCCAGCAAAGCCAGATGCTGAAGATGGAGAAGGCACAGTTGCATCATGGGAGCTACGAGTTGAGGGGCGTCTGCTGGAAGATGTAAGTTTCGTGATTGAAATGTATTGGTTTAATTTCCTGAAATATAAATGTTTTCTTCGTTTGTTGACACTACTTAACCAATTGTTGTTTTTTAAGGACAAGTTTTTAGATAACTTTTGCTGGACAATGTGGAGCAAAGACTATATAAGATTTAACTTTAGAATTAAGTTTAAATGTTTTAAGGTTCAGTTTTACACATTTCCTGTGTACGTTGCCTGTTAATTGCAGACAGCTGTTTCCAAGTATGAAGCCACCAAACAGAAGCGGAAGTTCTCCTCTTTCTTCAAGTCTCTGGTGATTGAGTTGGATAAGGACCTGTACGGTCCAGATAATCACCTTGTGGAAGTAAGTAGTTATTTATTTAATTTATTTATCCACAAGGACAACACAGATTAATCAACATTTCTGTAATGCCAGTGTTAGTCAGCTGGGTAATTTTTAACTGCAGTCCTTCAATAAGATGTTTTGTCACCAATGAAATTATAAAATGTATAAATCAAAGACAACAGGATACTACAAACAGCAACGGTGATGAAAACAGGGATATTATTGAGACAAATTACAAGCCATGCTAAGCAACAGGATCAAGCCGAACGTCAGTCTCATACTAAAGCAACACAAACACAGTCATACGAGCAGCACGAAGCATCAAAACTTAGCCAGACAATATGAACCATAAGCATCCTTTGACACATGCCGAGCAGCAGTCAGCAGTAGACAGATAAAATGTGGTACACATTTATTTTATGTATCTGAATGTACATTATAAATCTGCAGGTATTCACCACGTTTCCCCTCTAGGATTGTATATATCACCTTCTTTTGCCTTTCTTTGAAAGGTCCCTCTACTAAAATGTCCTGTATTGCATTTCAGTGGCACAGAACTGCCACCACCCAGGAGACTGATGGTTTCCAGGTGAAGAGACCCGGTGATGTTGGTGTTCGCTGCACCGTCCTGCTCATGCTAGACTACCAGGTAAATGCTCAAGGGTTCACCTGCTAAGGTGTTTACTCTGCCTCTTACTGGTATTGTAATGTTGCCACCAAAAGCTTTAAAAATAATCGGTCTTTTAGTGGCTGTGTTAATTAAAGGCGACTCCTAAATCTTGCTTCATTCCAGCCTCCTCAGTTTAAGCTGGACCCCCGGCTGGCTCGCATGCTGGGTATCCACACTCAGACCAGACCTGTCATCATTCAGGCCCTGTGGCAGTACGTCAAGACCCACAAACTCCAAGACCCTCATGAGCGCGAGTTCATCAACTGTGACAAATACCTGCAGCAGGTGAGTGGATGTGATACACCTTTATAATTTCCATTAAATTTAAGCAGTGCATTTTACTTTTTTATAGTACACCAAAAGAAGCCTCTCTGATCTTCAAATCTGATGAATACAAGCTGCTGCCGGTTCATGAAGCTGGAATTATCGACAGCCACATAGTTGTACTGTTTACTTTCTGCTGTTGATGTTAAACAGTCCATCTCTCTGCTCTTCCCTCTCTGTTTGTATGGTGACTTGCGCTCTGTCTGGGTCAACAGCAGGTTTTCTATTGAATTTCTTCGTCGTCGTCTTCTTTCTTCTTTTACAGTGCCAAGATGAACGTCGTGCAGATGTGTAAAATGAATCAGTGGTGATTTCCTTCAAAGTTAACTTTTAAAATACAGCTGCTGGTTAGCTTCGTCATAACTAAAACAATGATTTGCAATATGATCATCATGGAATTAAGCTAATAATTTAAAAAATTGGTTTTGCACTTGTATCCAAAGACATTTTCTTTACCCAAAGCTGTCTCCAGCCTGGGCAGGTCTTCTTTTGGTCAATACTGTAGTTCAAAGAGCCTATTTAACTGTGTGTGAATTAAGCTTAAATTAATCCTGAACTTCTTATCTTTAATTTGATTGCACTGCATGTCCAGATAGTCGCTGCTACATTAAGTGTGTTTCATTTGCAGATCTTTGAGACTCAGAGGATGAAGTTCTCTGAGATCCCGCAGCGCTTGCATGCACTCCTGATGCCCCCAGAGCCCATCATCATCAACCATGTGATCAGGTAACCTCATTACAAAGATGCAGGGGGTCCTCTCAGTGGAAAAGTCTCAAAGTTTATTATTTGCAATTTTTTGGTCTTAATTTATCTCCAGTAAAATACTTTAAATAATAATCTGTCCAACCACCATTAAATCTAAAAGTACTGAATAATTTTATAGTGTGGACCCGAATGACCAGAAGAAGACTGCCTGCTATGACATTGACGTCGAAGTGGATGACACACTGAAGACCCAGATGAACTCCTTCCTGCTCTCCACAGCCAGTCAGCAGGAAATAGCAGGACTGGACAATAAGGTACAGATTCTGGCCTAACAGCTACCAGCCACACAGGAGTTTCATGCAGACACATCCCCAGCCTGTGTAATGAAAGGGTGTTGTTTTTCCTGTTTCCTGCAGGGTTTCTGTGCTTTTATTGTGGAGTTTTGATCCATTAAATTACCAAATTCGCACAACTATGGAACTGCTTGTTTCAACAAGCGTCAAACAAAGAGAGGAAGTGTATTTTTTTTCTATTACCTAGTTTGAAATGGCTCTTAATTGTTTATACCAGCTTCTGTCTGCTGTATAAAGGGCTTTCCTTTTTAAATGCAAAGTGAATGGGCAGGTTTTTGAACCCCTGTTCAGTTGAGCCACCATGTAGGTTTTTTTTGTTTGTTTTTTTGGGTGTCCGGTTTGTGAGCCCGCTGAGGACAATTTCACACATATCTGCTCTCTGAAATTGCTGCCAGTGAATCATTGCCTTCCTTCTAGCCTGTTTTGAGGTCGCTCTGGTCTTCCTGACCCCTTGCTAAAAGCCGTTATCTTGGCTTGGATGGCTGTTATCACACTGATAATACATGGAGCCATTCCCCTAAAGACGTCCCCCTGTGTAGTCTTTGTTCTAAGACAAGTCAGCAATATAAATACAGAGAGCTTGTTTATGGTTCATAGGCGCCATTCATTTTCTAACTTTATTTTGGATTGGACGATAACTGATATACACCCGGTTCCTGCTGGCCTGAGAAACAGCAGAGCCTGTCCAAGTTTTCTCTCTTTTGACACTCCCTAGACAGAACAGATCCATTTTAACCAGGAACTGTATAGCTATTCCCATTATACAGATAGAATAGTGGATCTAATTTTGTGGACAGCCAGGTAAGAATTAGACCTGGTCCCGTGAGCAACCTATCTTACAAAGAAGCCTTCATTACAGCTGTGGATCTGGACTGATCACAGGCTGGGTCGCCTGTGCTGATTGCTGAGCTGTCGTCCTTTCACCCTGACAGTCAGAACCGGTCACAAGCATTTCATGAAACACACAGCCATAATCCCATTCTCATTCTCTACTGCGGTGATGTTCATTGCATGTGCTTGTGGCTGTTCTTCTTATGCCTCCACTCTTATGACAGCTGTGCCTTGAGACATTATTTTTGGGTTGCCTGTCCATCTGTACGTCTCATTC
>JAQFJA010000012.1:8613892-8624994 GCA_029874485.1 Naso brachycentron | reverse complement strand
TTCTGAACTGTTCTAAGACAATGTATATTCAACTGTTGCATGAACTCTGTATGGACACTTTTTCTGTTTATAATGATCATTTGTAGGGCCTGACCAATAAATCTGTTTGCCAGAATTATGCTATTGGCCTAGCACAGATATTTTGGAATTGGCATAGATGTTTTCCAGTTTATTCGTCCATATTAAAACTACTTTAGAAGGCCAGAAAAAATGCTTGGACTAGTGATTTAAAATGGTGTTATTATGTAATTTGTGCATGATTTTATAACTAACAAACGGTGTGTTTACTGTTCATTGCACTGATGTTTGAAATAGTTTGTTAAAGAGTAACTAAACCCTAAGCCACTTTTTTCAGCTGAAAATTGCTGCATATAAGTATGTAATAGTGTTTTTGATTGATTCAGGTCTAAATTTTGACATTTTAGTGCAAAGTATTTGAATTCTACATACTCTGTTACAATTATGCAAAGCGATTGCCTTCTACTGGTTGGACTCTCCGGTGAAGAGAAGCCGGCTGTTTATAAAGTGAACTGTGAAGAACAGCTAACAGCTTTACCTGCAACTCAATCTAACTACAATCACCATACTGAAGCTATGCAATCCTCCCAGTCTACTCTCAGTTAAGCCCCGCCTCCTAGCACTACCCAAATTGATACATTTTTTCAGGTGTCAGATGCATTTTTTAAATTTCAGAAAGGAGGCACTTTAGCCAAAACTCTGGGGGTTTAGTTACCCTTTAAAGTGTCAGATATCCTGCCTCCATTACATATCTTGGTCACAAGCATTTGATAACCACATTCAGCCAATATTATAGAAATAAATTAGTGCTGTCAATCAGTTAAAATATTTAATTGTGATTAATCACATGATTTCTGTAGCGAACTGGCGATTAATCGCATTTTAAATTGTCAGTTCTGAATGTACCTTTAAGGGATATTTTTCAAGTTTTCAATAGTCTCAACCTAAGAGTGGAAAAATATACTTGCTTTATGCAAACGTATGTTTACTATTATTGCAGCAATCCAAATCAACAAAAAATTCTGTGATAGATGTTTGATTGAGCCCTCTGTGCTCAGAACCGTAAGTAGCATATATGCAAATTAGCCATGTGTTTTTATGCAAATTAGCTATGTTCTTTTTATGCAAATTAGCCATGCACTGCATGATGACTGCGGGCTGAAATACCGGTCAGAGATCATCATTACTGAATGGGAATATCAATGATGTTGGTGAGCAAACAAACTATTTAAATTATTTAGCTTGCTAACTGTTGTGTTGGTGAAGCTGAACCTGCAGGACAAACTGAGATGGTGAGACGATGGAGAAGGAGTAACGTCACGTAGGTCAAAGTAATTAAGTGGTGTCTTATTCCCTAACATGATTTGAGCTGTTGACTCTATTTTTAGCTCACTGGAACTTAACTGCAAGCATCGGCTGCTCATTCATGAGCTAGTAGGATTAGGGTTGGGGTTTTATTAGGAAAAAAATGATTGCAGTGCATTGATGAATAAATGTTTTTTTGCCTAGCCCTAGACAGAACGTACACGTGTTATTCGCACGTGAAAAAAATGAATGGCATTAAAATTCATTTGCGTTAACATGTCATTAACGCGTTAACTTTGACAGCACTAATATAAATATTGACCAATGTATCAGGAATCAGAATTTTCCTGCTTTCTAATATCGGCATTGGCATTGGCCCCTAAAATCTTTTATCAGTCAGTTTGTAATTACTTGCTGTTATTTGTTATCTGTTTTTTTTTTTGTTCATTTTATCTTCCTCATCATTATGGCCATTTATTCTTTATAATTACCGCAGCTTTCACTGGTTCTGTACTTTTTGACACTTTTTTGTCCTTTCTCTTGACCTTCAAGGCACCTTGCAGCTTAATGTGTCATTATAATAATTTGATTTTGAGAAGTACTGAGTACTTCATTTTTTGGCATTTTACCCTCATCTGATAGTGACAGTTCAGACAGCAAACGTGAGAAATAGAGGACTGACACAGCAAAAGTCAAACTGGGGACGTTGTGTCGTAACCATAAGTCCTCTGACATGCTCTAAATTACATTTCCTTTGTACCGTAACAGTCAGGGCGCTCAGTGACAAAACAGAGAGTTTCATCTCCACATCAAATTTACAGGTAAACATTCAGCGTAGATATGCACTTACCGTCCCTCTCCCTTTTTTATTTCAGGACTTCCTGATCATGTTCATCCATCACCTGGCTACAGTCAGTCTGATCAGCTTTTCCTATGTCAACAACATGGTGCGCGTAGGAACCCTTGTGATGTGCATCCATGATGCCTCAGACTTCCTGCTAGAGGTCAGTTAGACACAGTGTCTGTGATCGCACACAGCACGACTCTTCTTTGTGTTGGATTGAATAAACGGCACTTCACTGTTTACATGGCCGTTATTCAGATTATACCCTAGATTGATGTTTTATTGCTGCCGTTGCTGCTTTGTCTACACACACACACACACACACACACACACACACACACACACACTTCTATACTCTGATAGCTAAAAATGGAAGGTATATCTAACTAATGCAACTTGATTTATGATGGAATTTAAAATCAGAGGAGTGTTTTTCCATTTAAAGCACAGATCTGATATTGAACAAAAATTATTGACTATAATGCTGATACACTAATAGTGAATGAAAAAAAACATTAAAGACACTCATACAGGGAACACATAATAACATAAAGTAACTATGTAGCATCAGCTTTTACATTGACTTGTTTCCTTTTGGGTTTTTTATTAAGTTTCCTTTTGCTTCACATCTCTTAATTCTCTCAATATGAGAAAAATTTTGATTATTGTTCAGTGTTTTCAGTTTTGTCCATTTGACCGAAATCCTAACAGATAGATGAGTGTTTTGAGCACATGAATTACAGAAAGTGTATTAATGGTTTTAAAAAAAGAAAAATGAAAGAAAAGCTCCTCACAAAACTCGTTATAAATTATTACTTTTGTTGTCTTTCCCTGCAGGCAGCCAAACTGGCCAACTATGCTAAGTACCAGCACCTGTGCGACTTCCTCTTTATTGTGTTTAGTGTTGTATTCTTCATCACACGACTTGTTATATATCCAATATGGTGAGTTCTCTGTGACACCTGCACCCTCAGAATGAATATCACAACTGTCAGCCGTAACATTTCTCTGCTAATTAATACACAAGAGGCCATTGCAAATTCAAAGGTTTTATGTTGTTTCCCTGGCAAGGAAATGTCTGTGTTTCTGCAGGAAATGTTTAATCAAAATAAAATAAAAGCTTTGAGGCTGAGCTTAGGTTAGAAAGTGTGTGCACACACTGTCTTTCAGTTTTGTTTTTGAAAGCAAATGCTTGCAAAGAGAACATTCTATTTCTTATGTGCTTTGGTTTCTTAGATGACTGTAATTGCAGCACATATTGTGTGGCTGTAATTTGTCTCATTGGTAGTTGCATGTCTTTATCATTATTTCCAAACAACAGAGCATCTTGTGTGCTGCAGACCAGTTTGTTAAAAAGATGAGGCGATTTCCAGCAAGCCTGCAGTGTGACGGAAAGATTAATCATCATTTTACTTCTTGTCAGTGCGTCCGCAGAGATCTGTGCTAACGTTGAAGCTAAAAGCAGCTGTTTCGATCGCGAGTGTTACTTGCTAGGGACGTGTATCTTGAAGCTCAACCTCTAGAGAGACGGACAATAGGGAACCTATCATTGGCGTAAGTAACCTGAGCAGCTATATTCAGTATCGTGGTGTGGATGAGTGATAAAGGTAGTGTTGCCGGTGCAGTTACCTGAACTGAAATCTATACCTCAGCTGGGGAAGGCGCGTCTGCTGACAACCTCCTGTCACTCATCGGGATTTAAAGGAAGACGTGACCTCAGCAGCCACTCACTGAACGTTGCAGTCATTCAAATGGGGAATAACAATCTGTATATTACTCTTATTAGAAGAGTGCTGGTGAATAATATAAAGAAGAGCTTAAGAACTTTTTGCTCTCACTGGGATAAATAATGTTGGTGTGCATGAGTGTGTGTCAGACTATAAAATAAATATGTATCTTTTAATTTGTCATGTCCAGGGTCCTGAACTCCACTATGTTTGAGAGCTGGGCCATAGTCGGGCCGTATCCATCCTGGTGGCTCTTCAACGTCTTACTGCTGGTTCTCCAAGTGCTGCATATCATCTGGTCCTACCTCATAGCCCGCATAGCTGTCAAAGCCATGCTGCGGGGCAAGGTGGGTCACTGTGATGAAACAATGACAGCTAAACTATTATTTGATTAAAGGATTAACTGATCAACAACAAACAATTAATCTACTGCTATATTTACATGCATTTTTTTTTTCTCGAGTAAAAGGCCAAAAATGTCTATTTCTAATATCTCAAATGTAAAGATTTGCTGCCTGTATTTCATGTGACAGAGAGTTAAATATGTTTGGGTTTGCGCTTCTCCTCAAACATCAAAAAGTAATTTAAAAGGTCCCTCTGGGCTGTTAGAAACTGCAATGGGTACTTTGCTCTGACATGTTGCTGACAGAATGATGAAAAAGTGGCAGATCAGTTCATAATGATGATCATCATTAGTTGTAGCCACACTGTAATGACCTGTTGGTTTGACACTACACATCAATTTATGTCCGTAAGAGAGCAATTGTTTTGTAAAAAGAAAATACAAATTATCACCTTCTGACAAGGGATATTCGGTTTCCTGGTATGAGTTTAGTGCAGCTCAGACTGGCAAAGACGAAGAAAAAATCAAAGGATTCAGAACTCACGTTAAATACTATAATGCAAGCAAAGACTAACAGAAGTCCTCGAACTGACTGACCCTGAAACATAAACCAAAAAACACCAAAATAATATTTGTCCCATCTGCCCATGAGCAGATTGTTTTATTGACACAACATGGCTGTTTTTGAAGATAAATTTGCTGCTTCTACGCTTTTTTCTGCACTGTCCCTGACTCTGTCTCCTTCTCTCTGCAGACGCAGTTTGTCTCCTCTCCCTCTGGAATGAGAGAAGGAGATCCTGTCTTTCTGTCTATCTTTGTCCAATGAGCCCTCCTACGCTACTCTCTCGCTTCCTCTCCATTTGCTTTGTCTGCTTGAGCCCTTACCTTCTCTGTTTCTGGCTGTAAGTTTCTACTGACTCCCTCTCTTGTGATTCCTTTCACACATCCCGATTCCATCTGTCCTACTCATTTCCACAAGGATTCAGTGTAATTGCAGTAAGTTTAATCAGACAGCTGTTACAGTTGATCAACACTAAGATTCACACTAAGACGGCAGGAAGAGGACAGTTGTAAATTATGAGTAATAAGGTAGTAGTTTCATGAATGTCAGGTATGTCCAACTGTTTCTCATTAGACACTAATCAGTTCAAATTGTCCTTCACCACCACCCTGTGGTTATGATACACACAGTAGATGTGCATAAATAAGCTTTTATTTGAGAAATGATGTCATCGTAAGTAATTTCAAACACAGGGACAGCAGCACATTGACTTCAAATTAATCTGTTTCCCAAACTTTTTCACTCTGACCCCTTAATATGAAGCAATATTTCCTTCACAACGGTTGCAGGAGTGCAGCGTCCATTGAAAACACGCCTGTTCCACCTGCAGTGTTTCTGCCAGCGTCTCTCTCAATACCATCGACCTGCAGTTCTAGATGCTATTTTGTTTTCCCTTTTAAAGTGTTAAATCTAAAAGATTTTCCCGTATTTAATGTCTCCTGAGTCCACATCACAGAGTGAGGTGAGGCAATGTTGACTGAGCCTATGGCCCAATGATGAAAGCTCTTGTATTTGCAGCATTGCCTAATACTGTGATCTGAGTGTCTTTGGTGACATTCCCTTGCTAAATCAGCAGCAGCGCACAGTTCGCGATGCCTTTTACGTAAGTCAGCAGGGGTTGCTCTGCCCAGAAGGAAGGTGGAGCTAACGCCACAGGCTCGCTCTTGGTTGTGTCTGACAGGTGTGGGTGCTTTGCATTTCCTCTGAATTACAGTGGCGGACAAACAAACAAAGAAAATACAGCACCAAGGCGACGACAGTTCAAGTACAAGCACAGGTCCAAAGAAAAACAAAACTCAAGGTTCCAAAGAAGGGAAACTGGCTTTCTACCGACGTCATACAGTCAACTCTGTTTGGTTTTGACATGAACTCTGGGAGATGACGTCCACTGCACACAAGAAAAGCAAAATCTACTTTTTTTGTATCATCATTTAAACTCTTGTTAGGTCTAGCCAGCCTTGTTTAAGAGCAGAGGTTTAATGCGAACACACCCTTTTACCTGCAACTAAGATTTTAATGCCTTTGTTTGCCATCTGTGACTTTTATGACTTTCCACTGAGTCATTGAAATAAAGAGTGTGCAGCCTGGTTCATAGTTCAGTTATAAAATCCCAGCACACCACAGTTTGTCTCTCCTGAGTGGTTTTAAAGAGTCCAACAAACTGATCAGTAACAATTTTAACAGCTTACGTTTTCAAAGTAGTCAAGTCGACTTTGCTGACATTCAGCACCTGAGCTGAGAGCGTTTCAGCAGCAGACTGTCAGAAAGTGACGTCTTAGATGATTTCAAGGTCAAGTCAAATTTCCTGATACAGTTTATAAAAACAATAAAAAATGTATTAGCACCCAGCAAAGGTAAACCGTACAGAACGAGGACACGGACATTTACAGACAATTAATGGAAAAGGGCTTTAACTCATATGTGATTATAATTATACAAATAAAGCACCAAAAAGGACAAATAATCTTTGCCCAAAACAATAAATAAATAAGGAGAGATTCACATTTTTCTGTTTTAAAATGATACATGCTAGTACAGTATGTACATTAAAGTATACTTATGATGAATGTTTCTTCGCTTAATGGCCCTGATGAGACCCTTCTTTTGATAAATTGCAGTCAAAATCCACAAAACCAAACTGTCACACATATATCTGTGTAAATGTCGGCAAGTGAGTATTAGACTAGACTATGAAAGTTAATTTATCCTTTAATGTCAGGGAGAAAAAAAAATCAGAACATATTAAAAGGTTAAAAATAAACAAAATGGCTCACATTGTTCATTGATATCAGTGCCTGTAATGGTGATTAAGTGACTTCAGTGCTGGCTATTTTTCTGTTAGTGTTAACAATATTTTGTCTAACCTCTGCAGTTGGATTTTATAGTCTGTATTGAAAAACTGAATTTTCCACTGGGGCTTATCAGTGTTTTTCTTCTCCATCTGCCTTCTAGGTGTGCAACGATGTCCGCAGTGACATTGAGAGCAGCTCAGACGAAGAGCTCGACACGCCCACAGAAGGCCTCAAGTCTTCTCATACTCCCAAAGGAGAAAACGGCACTAATGGTCACTGTGCTGCTGCTAAAGCCCGAGTGCAGAACCACAGCAGCTGGTGACACAGAGCCTGAAGCAGGGCGCCCCCTGCAGGTCATCCCTCACGTCTCCAAGAGCTTTATTTGTCCTACAACATGACGTGCAAGGCTCACACCTACATTCTCATACACAAAGTCTACTATCACACTTTACATTGACATTGAGTGCGCACAGATTTATACGTTGAACTGATGGATGACCACACACTGAAATCTGCTTTGAGGAGCCTGTAACGACACGTACGGCACAACTCAAGAGGTGAAAGCAGAAATTATATGGAAATCGGTTCAAGCAAGTGATTTGCATAGCTTTATTTTTCAAATGATGGGATTTATTTGCTGCCAGATGTCGGTTGTTTTCAATGTTCTCTCCCAGTTTTATTGGTCAGATGAACTTGATTATTTTTTGCTAAGGATGAATTCACAACTCATCACAAAAGGCAGGCGACTGCTGCTGCACAGCTTCAAACTTTTCATGATGTCGCACATCCAATCAGTGAGGTCACGGAAGTTATCGTAGTAGTAAATATTAAATACTATATTGTCACACCTGTGATTTTATCTGCTCTTACAAGGACACCTTCTGTCAGTGCGTGCGTGACTGGAAGTGTAACACTTGAAAGTTTAACTGCTGCTGTTTCTGTCCTTTGTGATTTTTTTTGTGGATTTACCTTTTAACCATGTTGTTTGTGACATGTTTATTTCTGTTTTACTGTTTTTTGTACTGCTTCTTTGAGACCAAATGTTTAAGAAATGGTTTGATGTCACTGCCTATGGAGGAATCCATGTATGAGGACTCTATTAAATGTCTGGTATGAAGTTCTTACTTGAGTGCCTTGTAAAAATGTATTTCCAAATATATTCTGTGGTTAAAATGTGTCTTTCATTGCAGTTCTGCTTCATAAACACTACACTGTTGTTGTACACTGCATTGTGTGGTTAAAGGCATTTAATATGTTACAGTACAAACAATTACAGCCATTGTCATTCTTGAAACATCGTCGTCACTCACAGCAGTGATTCTACACAGGCCATTAACGCAAAAAACGTGTTCTTGGTTATTTTGCTTGGTGACGTTTCTAGAAGCAAATCATCTTCCTGGTGAGCGCAACATCCCCAATGAAATCACACAATCGTCCTGAGAAGAATCAACATCTTCTTGATTTAGCCATGGACAAAAAAAGGGGAGGAATGGGAAGTGTCCTCATCAGTGCAAAAATATGAGCAGTCCGTCTGGCATCAGTCTTTGATGACCTCTGGATCCTGGTTTTCTGCTGCCATTTTCAGCTGTTTCTGTTTCTGCATGTAGCGGTACCCTCGCAGCGCACACAGGTAGCCTCCATACGCTGTCAGCAGCATCATAGAGCCGGAAAAAACCCGATAGCCAATGTCAGCCAGGCGCTTCCCAGACACCATGATGAGGATCCTGAAGTAACTAGGAACAGGAAGTCAGAGCAGGTTCAGCAGCAAAATACTGCACTTAAGGGGTAGGCACTGTGACAGTATACATTTGAGATTTTTCCACATTTAACTTTGTAGATAATTGTAGGTATTTTGAAGGATTACCCCAAGGACAGTTTGTCAAGTTATCTTACCTATCCAACAAAATTTGGATACATTTTTTTAAATGTAATTTTTGATTTTTCTTTAAAAAAAATAAGCATCAGTAACAACGCAGAACAAAGCTTTTCATTGCACTAATAACTTGTTATGCATATGACAACACAGCATTTAAATCCTTGAAAATATTAAGTTACTAAAATACGACATATTGTCCTCCGTAAAGCTAACTATCTATATATTAAGCAGTTTAAATGCAGTTCCACAAACTGCTACTATAGTTACTAAAGTATTAGTGCATTTACACACCAGTTATTATAATCGACCAATAAATATAATCGATAACATTTTATTTACTTAAAGGCTCCGAATGGTATAAATCCAAGGAAAAGTTAAATTTTTTAACGTTTTTAACACTAATATTTATAAATGGTGACATCTCTTCTGGGACGGGATGTAACAACACTAGAAATTTGAGATTACAAATAAATCTCAACAGTTAGATTCGGCTATGGGTCTGTTTTAACGACTTTAAAAAAAAACTAGTCGGCTATGAAGATCTTGGCTGCCTTCATTCACAGCAGCAGATCACGTTGCTCCTTTACACACAAATGTCTGTCAGTCACCACCAGTGTGAAGCAATTTAAACTCTGTCTCAACTCATCAGCCCGTAACGTATGTTATGACTGATTTAATGTGCAAGAGGTTTGGTTCTCTGTTGGCTCTACCACATATTTTCCTTGTACCATTAAAGCTAGCGAGCAGTCGGTCAGCTGTGTAATGCACATAAATGAACATTTGGCACAATGTTTTAACGAAACCAGAAAAACTCACGTCTCTGCCGCTTGTCTTCTCACAACCAAAACTTTTGTCTGGTCTTACCTTTTATTTTAGAAAGCAAGAGCGAGCGCAATTTATAGCAGCTGTCCTCAATGTCAGCACGCCAGTGAGCGAAGTTAACATGCAAGCTAACTAACTAACCTTCGCTTTCGTCATGTACGGAAAGCCAGAGGGGAAACTTCTCCTCTGAGAAAACTGTGAGCAAATTTGCAGCGCGCCACCTACTGACTCGGAGAACAGAAAAAAAAACGTCTCTATACTTTTGCATACTTCAGAGTTGTTTTTTTGTTGTTGTTGTTTTAACTTATCGGCTAATAAATATACACAGTAAAATCAACACAGCTCCTGAATTTTTTTACTACAACGCGAAGGTCTATCACAGATACGATTAAAGCAAATTATCTGAATCTAAATTTAATGAAACACTTTCTAAACCATTTTGAGATCGCACTCGTCCCGTGTTTCCACCCGGAAGTACTTCGGAGGCGCACACACTACAATGGCAACATGCTTTGTGAGCACAACAGAGGCAGCTGATGAAGTTAATGATCCAGGCGCTGCTCCTTACGGCAACTTTATAAACTATTACACCTTCAATCCTCCGGACAACCGCTTGAGTCTGATTCCAGCCACACTGCTTCAGGATTTAGGTTACAGCGACGGACAACAGAACACGTTGATGCTGGACGTGGGGTGTAATTCAGGGGTAGGCTGTGTGATTCTGTCACAGTATGGTAAACATTTCACAACTGCTAAAAATAAAACTTTAAATAGATTGGATTCCTCTACATTTCCCTTTATCTGCCTTTAAGAAAATATATATGTTTTAATATTGTTTAAACATCACACATGATATAAACAGGTGGGGCTGGGCAGTGTATCAACATTGTATCTATCATCATATGAGACAGGATGTCGTGACAGATTTAGGGTATTGTTATATCGTGATTTGACGTAAGTGTTTGTCTTTTCCTGGTTGAAAAGGCTTCATTACAGTAAAGTGATGTGATTTTCTCAACTTACTAGACTGTTCTTGTTCTTTTAATTACTTTCACCCACTTATCCACATTACTGATGATTGTTTATCAAAAAATGTCATAGGGTTAATATTTCATGAAATTACCAATAGTCATCCTCACAATACCGTCTCAGTATTGAGGTATTTTTGAAAAAAAAATTCAGTGTTTACTCATTTTATCACCTAAGCTGCTCCCACCCCATAGAGTGCACAACAAGTCGTCAGTAAAAACTTACATGATCAATAATTACAGATATTGACTGATATGAAACTTCACTATCGTGATAGGTTTTTCA
>JAQFJA010000012.1:8549316-8565535 GCA_029874485.1 Naso brachycentron | reverse complement strand
AAAATACACCTTAATTACATTCTGGAATATTAAATAATAATTTCAGAATCAGGACATAAATAAAAGGACAATACTAATAAATTAAAATTATAAAGGTGTCTTTTTTGTAGAAATTCTTTGTGTGTCTCTGCTTGACACAGTGCACAGTTTAAATACAGCATGCAGCTTTTTATACAGTGTAGATGTTTACTGATCAGGTAACATAACAGTAACCTAACAGAGAGAAACTCTGATAACCGTGTGTCTAATATTACACTTCTGATGTGTGCAGACACAAACAGCTGTTGAACTGCCAGACAGCTGATCCAGATGTGATCAGCTGTCATTTTTGGTGCTCATAAAAGTTAAAAAAAAACAAAAAAAAGACAAAAGGTGGAGTCGCAGCACTCGTTAACGTCACTTCGCAGCCTCCTACTCCTATAGCCCCGGTGCTGTGCTCTTGCGGGCGTTTACCTACATTTTTGAGGAGAATCCAGCGAGAAAAGAGGGGGACAAGTCTAAAGGACACCCTCTGAAAATTTCACCCCTCCTTGATCGAAGGACAGTTCTGGAGTTTCTGTTCCAAATGGGACTGTCAGGCGCTCCACATGTGCTCCCAGCTGTTTTTTCTAACATGCACTCCGATGGCGTTTTTGGAGCAGCTGCACCTGCTGAGACACGAGAAAAAAAAAGGTCTGCAAATTTGCAGGTTGCGCTTGTGCGAGTAGTCGTAAAATTTACTCGCGCTGTCTCAAAAAATGGTCGCAAAATGTGACCATTTGGTCGCAGTCTGGAGCCGTGCCTTATTAGGTAGAGAAAGGTCACAGGTTTGAGTCCCAAAAGATTACTGTTTTTTCTGAGAATACAGTCGCTAAAGGCAATCATATTGCATGGTCTTTGACCTATTTCTGTCCATTCTGGCTTCATGGAGAACTAAGAAAGAAGTGTTCTTAGCAGGATAACAAGTAGATGTGGGTTCAGGCACTGTGTGTTGTTGAACTGAACATACATTAAGTTACTTTGAAGACAAAACAAAATTGATTAATGGCCCTGCACACCAACGAAGTGTATGTGAATGTTTACAAAACTGTCTGACATACCCCTGACACTGCCTAATAGGGCAGGACAATGTACACCTTCATCAATGTGCTCCACACACTGTACATCAGGCGTTATTTCCACAAATTAGCACTTGCCGCTTATACCATCTAGTATCTATGAGTCTTAGTGGTGCATAAAATAATATGCCATGTGTAGAGCAACATAAACAGTAAAGGCTAATACACACTTTTCACATGGCCTCTTGCGGCAGAATCCAAGTGGTAAAGATACTTTATTGTCCTAAATTAAAAGTGGTCAAAAGATTAAATTAAAGCTTACCACATCATCTCCACTTTATGTTACAGTTTGATCATGTGCTGATAGAGATTCAGTATAAGTTTGACTATCTTTGATCTGGGTTTGATCCACTAAAATAACTGAAAAGAGCAGTGAGGGTGTGCAGAGCCATCAAGTCATAAGATCTACGCAAAGAACGGTCACTGTACTGTATCAGTAATGCAGTATAGGAGCAAAAATTGGCAGACTTTTTATAGGCAAAGTAATACTACTGAGCACAAAGGTACACTGTTGAGATTTTGGCCACTAGTAGTGCTACAGTATGCGGACGAGGATGTGCATGCAAACACTCAAGTAGAACGAGATGCAGTCCTGCCAATAATTTCATACTAGTAGACTGACCTATAGGTGTTAATAACGTGTGAAGACAAGCACCAATACAACATGAAAAGCAGTGAAAAAAAACAAAACTGCAAGTGAATAAATGTGAAACATGAACAATGAAGTTTCAGAATGTTAAAAAATTGGCTTTGCAACTGTTTTACACAGTGGGAGATGCATTTAACATATTTGTTATTTGGTAGACGTCAAGAATACATACAAAGTGTTTGACGTAACATTCAGTGTAAGCATAACTTTTGTTTTTAAGCATGAAAACTCCACAGTGCACCTTTCAAATGATTTATCTTTCTGGTTTAAAATGCTATCATACATTAAGTTTTAGCTAGGCGAAATTACTACTTTGTTGTTCTTTTTCTTGTATAGATATATTCTGAAAGTACAAATAGTCATTCCCCCAAAAAGCATTACACTATCCATAGGAAAGTATTCATGCAGAAGCTTTGTTTCATTTAGTTTTTGTTCTTGATTTAAGTGGTTGCATATGATCTGTGTAACATGTTGCTTTCCAGTTTGTTTTGTGTTTCTGGTCTGTAATTTTTAACAAAGCAGCGCCAAAGCTACATAGACATCCACTTGCGCAGGGTTGAAGGGAAGCAGTCTGCCACAGGATACCTACGCACTTGAGATGTGTCATTTGCTAGCTAAACTGAGGATACACACAGTGCTTTTGAAGCTCAACCCAGCTGTAACTGTATATTTTCTATGTAGCCATGACCACAGGAATGTTGCTGAGGTTGATTGGTGTTATGTAGTGGCATCCAGTGGAAAAGTATGTAGCGTGAATGTTTCAAAAATCCCTGTGTCCACAAATATTGAGGTTCTTCTGGGAATATGTCAGAAGTCCGTCTGACATGCTCGTGACATGTTAACATTCCAGGGGAGGCAGAAGGCAAAATAACATGCCACAAAAAATGACAAATCTTTTCTTTCACGTGTTCGAATAAGCTACACTAGCTTGTCCTTACGCTCATTTCAAGTGTGTCTTTGTTATGACAGGACAATACTTCTCCCTTAATTTCTTAAAAAAAAAAAAAAAAAATTAGAAAGCCCTAAGACATTTCTGTTAATATGTTACACACATGGTCTGTACCAATATGCGGATTTGGCTTTTTTACCTACCGACTAGATTCTGTTAACACAACTAAGCCTCTAAGTGGTTGCTGATTTGTGGTAAATTAAATTAAGTGCTGTCGACTCCTGGGTCATTTCCCACTGTAAAAAAGGTGTGCTGGTATATAGTCAGTATTTGTTTTTTCTTCTTGAACTATATTAAATTAGATGGGCCCAGAGGAGCACAAGTGTGAGATCCTGCTACCCTGAGAAGCCTGAATATGAATATATATATATATATATGAGAGTGAGCTCTTACATCCTGGTGAGTTTTCCCTCCAGGCCTGTATCTCGACAACTCTGGTTGACTTCACTCTCTTACTCTCTCCCACGCTATATTGTCTCGGTGGGTTTGCTGATCTTTGACCAGGTTTTTGTGTTGAGTAATATTGGACAACGTAGACGGGGAGAGCTCTTTTACAAGTGAGCCTTCTCTGAATCTGTGTGAAAAGGTTACAGTTGTAATGTAGATAGGGGTGTAACTCATGATAATGGTGCCATGAGTCAGATCACATCTCTTTTCATGTTGCATTGTGTTGTGATGAAAGGAATTCACCTTTTATCTTGTTCTGAATTTGTTAAATTAGTGCATCGCTTTAGTCGTGAAGCATGATGTAAATGACAAAAATGGAAATATAAGACACAATTTCAGACACTTGTTTATGTTTGCTTTATTGAGGACATGCCACATCATGACACCATGGTTTTGTATGTTTGATTTCACCAAAAGCTGTAGGGCAGAGCTAAAATATTTAATTATTCATTTAAAGCTGGTGTAGGCAACATCTGGAAATCAAGCTAGCTGTAGCATGAGACTCCTAAGGAATCAACTTTGCTGCACCCTCCCCTCCCCGTTTTTACTGCGGCTCATATTTAATTTCATTTGTTTTCTCTCTCTTCTTTTAAGGCCTATTTACACCAAAGATTCACGACAAGACTAAAGTTGCAGGTTACGTTGCAGCAATGTAAACTGGTCCGTCTCAGTTTGACTTAAGCTGGCTGATGGTGTCGTTGCTACTCGGCTTGACAAGTCACCAGAAACCAGTTTTAGAACACATCACTTGTCTCAACAGTCAATCAGCTCGTAGCGACATCATCTGTCACAGTCCCTGTCACAGTCTTCACTCTCAAAAGTCTGAATACAGAATCAAGGAGAGGTGCAGAGGCCTAGTGTTCTTTCAAACCAACTGAATTAAAATATGCTGAAAGGTTATTATGGAATTTTTACCTGATGACAAATAAACTGCCAAACCCAGCTTTGATCCATTAGTTGTTTAAAAGATAACTAATCTGCATTTAAGATATTTTCATGGAAATAATGCCAACTTGTATTTGCTTCTAGCCCCTATATGTGGCAATTTACTGTTTTTCTCTGTTTTGACAGCATTGTAAATGGTTTGTCTTT
Source organism: Naso brachycentron (assembly GCA_029874485.1). NCBI lineage: Eukaryota > Metazoa > Chordata > Actinopteri > Acanthuriformes > Acanthuridae > Naso > Naso brachycentron. Next base: position 8,561,301 of record JAQFJA010000012.1, on the reverse strand, counting down.
GAGGTTACTTTAGATGTTGGTCATGCAAGACGTCTGACACTGCAATTTTACCATATTTCTAATAATTGATAGACCAAATTAAAAAATTGTTTAGTTGAGCGAACAGCAGATTTCTCAAGCAACTAATTAATAATGAAAATGATCATTAGTTCCAGTTCTACAGTAGTGAAGCTGGTGCAGGCCCTGTCTGTATGTGTGGCCACTATAAATGAACAGGAACCAAAGGTGGGACTCTGTGAACAGCTCATGGTACAGTAAATAGTTAGTAACCATGTGATCGTCCTGTCTCACAGGGCACAATTAAGCAGTGAAAGGAAAGTTTCTTGCCTGCCATCCTCACCCCTCTGAGGGTTCCATTCATCTTAAACTAGCAGGCAGGCAATTACCATCCTGCTTGACCATGTTGACTACAATTAGCCTCTGTGAGCTTTATAAATGGTTGTCCGGTGTGAAGTCAGAATACAAAATCATGCCATTAGCAGAAGTAGCTTTTTGTAAAAGTGTTTTCAAAGACTGTAGATCAAAGATGATTTACATCACTTTTTTCCCATCTGTGGCTATGTTTTTTCCATCTTAGGCTTTGGCTCAGAACCTTTTAATGTTAATCACTGTTGCTCAAAGAACTTACATGCTTTCCTGCCTCCATTCTCTAGTATTGTCCCCTTGGACCTAAGGTAGATGGCTTTGCAAATTGGGTCTGACTCAAACAGGACGTTCTCAATCTGTTCATGCCGTCTGTTTTTGGTTTGCCATATTGAAAGGCCCTGATTGCTGTAATGGTGCACTACATCTCTGAGGTTCCTACTCTAGGGAGAATTGGCATGTGCCATATATGAAAACCATCCTGATAGCTGCTCTGGCTTTGAAAAATAGGAGGTCATTTGTTTCTGGTGAAAGCTAAAGAATCCCACAGGCATTGTAAACATAATTGGTACTGATGTCAAAATATGCCTTTCAATTACACCCTCATTTAAAAGCTGAAGGCGAAGGAGAAAAAGATCAACAATCAATAGCCACTTTCACCCCTTTTGCACTTGAATACTGACATCAGAAAGTGATCATTGTAAATCATGGTACAGCTTTGAAATAGCTTTCAATTCATTGGACTGACATCAAATAATACACCACTGACTGAGAGGACTAATGTGGAGATGGGTTAAAGTAGTATTCCAACCCCACACCTGCTTTCTGTTAGAGCGATATGTAATGTTAAGAAACAAAAAGACGGAGTTGGAAGCTGTTAGAAAGATTACCCCCTGGGGTATTTGTAGATCCGTCAGTGTTTCGCTGTCATGGTAACACGAACTTAGAAATAAATCATCTCCACCACTTTTTCCAAGCAGCAGGAGCCAACCCAGAGCCATGAAGATACGGAGTCCCTCGTTTAACGTCTGACAAACAGATGCTTATTTAAATTTAATTAATTCCTCTTTAATCCGAGGAGCGGACACTGAATTAAGAAAGGGAGAGAGATGAAAAATTACTGACAAAGAGAAGTAAGGGCTTAGTTGTTGGTTTTCCCTAAGTGTTTCTTTTGTATTGAGGGAACTGATCGTACCCACAGTTCATATTGTGTTCCTGTCTGTCTGCTGAAATCAGGGATACCAAAAAGACTGAATTTGTGAAACTTCTTTTATTGCATCACTTGAAATGACCTGTTGTTTTTTAAAAAGAAAATGTAAATCACATTAAGACAGATGGTTTTCAAAGGAAAAAAATCACAGTGTTGTGTGTGACCCATGGACTTCAACCATTAATCATTTTTTTCCCATTTCATCTCATCTTTCTGTTGCCTTTCCTTGTCTGATCACAATTTACAGTGCCCCCAAAATGTGGAAGAATTTCTTGCAATATTCAAATTATAACAGCCTGTCTTTGTTTGCATGTATATCTGCAAATTATTAGCTGTGCTGCCAAAGAGGAATTTTCTCCACAGAAATATTTAGGGGAAAAAAAAGTCTATTACTTTGGTTAGCAGAACAATATTTTTTTTTCTTCCCTGTCACATTAATTATACTTACGACACTATAAGGTTATCTCGTCAGCCACTGGAGTGGTCCAACCCCTAGCACTTCTGTCCTAAATCATTTTAACTATCCTACAGAGCATACCGTTATTTTACAGCATCAGTTTAACATTTCTTTTCATGGAGGATGAGAGAAAACATCCTGAAATCTTTAACTTATGTTTTCTTCCTTTCGCTGACACTGACCATCTTTCTGTATTTCAGTTATGCTGCAGCCTTTTGACTACGATCCCAATGAGAAGAGCAAACACAAGTTCATGGTCCAGTCCATGTTAGCACCTCCTGACATGACCGACATGGAAGGAGTGGTGAGTTTATCGTCTTCACCATCAGCATGTTTTTAGCCACAGATGCTTAAAAACAAAATTCTTTGCATACAGATGTACCTCGGTCACAACTCTGCCCTTAACACGACTGGAAATAAATCAACTTAATTAACTGTACGGATAGAGGCGTGGGTCAGCAGCTGTCTGGATAAGAGGCTGTGTTGCAGTGCTGACACACAGGAATAAAAAACACAGTGAGCTTAGTTCAGTCATTGCAGTGTGTGTGGTCTCCAAGTCCTCTTTGCGACCACTGGCCAACATAGTTACAGTAAATCATCATTAATATTCCATTAAGTCTTTTTGGTATTCCGTATGATAATGTGACTCACACTGTATAAAAATACATACAGAAACACATAACAAACCTGAGTGACGGTTGTAAAAGAAGTGCGAGGCAGAGCAGAATCCTGGTGGGTTATTGTGCGAGCCTATGACTGTAACAGGAGTTACGTTTGAAAGCAGAATTTTGAGGTGGGTTGTTGCAGATAGAGCACAACGGAGACTGACTGTTTTCCTCCCGGTAGTAAATTCTCTCCATTGTTGTTTCACTCGAGCTTCAGGGAACACAGGACAGAACAGATCTTCCTGATAACAGTCCAGCTGTTGATAACAAAAGCAACCACACAAGTAACCCTAAGAATTATAACCTATTTCGTAAGTATTTGCTAAATACAGAGCTGTTGAAAGGCAATACACAGAGTCTGGTCAAAAAAATAGGAGTTCAGTTAGAGATGCCTTCATCGGCTTCCTCCTAGACAGAGAAAGTCATGTTGGTCATTAAATTATGATGTGACATTGCATGTATTAGTGCCAGACAGTGCAGAAAACAATTACTTAAATTGTTAAATCTTATAATCACTAAAACTTAGACAAAAGTAGCAAAGGAGACAATTTTATAAAACCCTTATCCCTTAAAAAATGATAATTAGGAATGAAGGACAAGGCATGGACAACTTATTATCCCTCATCTGGTATTTCTGCCCAGTGTCCTCAGACCCACCGACAGCAGGAAGTTTATTTGAGCTTTCTGTCCTCCTGTGAAGAGCTATTATCAGCAGCCAGCAACGTCTATATATTGTCATTGTTGCTGTTACTCCGACATACTTCAAACTGTCTGTTCCTTTGTCTCTGTCCTTATAATACTTGTTCTTTGGCTATAACAGCTTAAAAGCTGATCAGTCAGACATACAATAAACATGCAACATATATAAACACATAGAAACAGTTCTGTTTTTGTTTTGTTTTTTTTACTTTTTACAGATTGTTGCAATGGTCCTTTTTGCCTTGATTAGATTATAAAGTAACAATGTGCTGATTTATATTCTTTTTCTTCTTGTTTTTGGTTCTTTCAGTGGAAGGAGGCTAAGCCGGAAGAGCTGATGGACTCAAAGCTGAGGTGTGTTTTTGAGATGCCAGTGGAGAATGAAAAAACGGTAAGCACATTAATATTGCTCCACTCCTCTCCTGGCCTCTCTCTCATGTCAGTTGTCTCTGTCACTACACATTTTTATATCAAGAAATCACGATGAATGATACGTCTCACTGCCTCTGTCATTATTTTTAATATTACAGATGTCAGCAGGGTGCCACAATGTATTTTTTGAATTGTTGGTTTGACAATTATTATTTAAATCAAAAAAGATTATGCTTTTTTGCGCCTTGCTGTACAGAACATTGCTCACGGTTTCTCTCAAGGAGGGGTGTCATTATTTATAGATGATGTTTGTTTGTGTTATCAAGCACTCCCACTCTGTACTGATCTGCTGATTTGCCTCCTCTTTCTCCATCTCTATCCTCTTTTATGTCACCTGTCCCATCTAAGTCTTCATCTCTCCTCCTCTTTGTAGTGTAATACTATCCCAAATTCTCTCTCGTTCTTTGTCTCTATGCTGTTTCTACATTTTTAGCAGTCTCCTTTCTCCACCTCACGTCTCTCTCCCCGCCTCAGCCACAATCTGAGGCATCAGCTACCCCTCACAGGGGAACTTTGTTCATGCCGACATGTAGTTTGTTATTGTTGTGATTCCTCTCAGACCCCATGCAGCCATAGAGACATTATCTCGTCATGATATAAGCCAAGTCTACTGGCGTCATGAACATGCTGATGAAAAAGGACCTGTAGTTGTTGTTTTCAATTCATTATGAGCCGTGAGGTACATACATATGGTGCCGAGTCAGCACTGAGAACCACAGAGTCTGTTAGAGGTAATGCTGACAGAATCCAGCTTGATTCACTCATGAAAGGCACCACTCGATGAACTCTCACACAACCACAGAGATGAGACCCTGTGCTGCTGCACCGAATATTAACATAAAAAAGTACCCGTGTGCCAGCAAAGTTATTGGTCAGAATCGTCATGGAAACATCACAGCAGCAACAGACAACTTCTCGTGATGTAACTTGTCGCCCTGTAACTAACTCACAGCATGACATGGAGTCCAACAAGATGATGTCGTCCAGCTTGCTGAAGTCAGATTCCTCTGCATTGCCTGCAAAGTCAATGAGCTCCACCCTTGATGACGGGGAAGTAAAGAAGATCATGGAGGAGTGTAAGAGGCTGCAGATGGAGGCTCAGAGGCTACGGGAAGAAAACAAACAGATCAGGGTGAGTGAGATGACTCGAGAAGCACAGTCAGCTTCTTTCTTTTCTTTTTTTTTTTTTTTTTTTTCATTTTAATGGATTTTCTGAGACAGTAAAGACAGTGTCACTGTCGTCTAAGTCTCACAGATCCAATCCTTGTGTGGAGGGTTTCCTCCAAGGAAATTACTCAGCAGAGGTGGTAAACTAGCACTGGTAAACTGATACACATCCAGATAATCATTACAAACTTTAAATTAACTTTAAATAAATGCAGACTGTTGGCTAAAACATGTCCTTAGCAGAGACACTGTTAAGTTTTGCTGTATAGATTTATTTTAAAGTTAGTGTATTGAAATGAGTAACAGAAAAAAACACTGAAAACTGCTTGGAGATATTTATGCTGGATATAAGTCTGTTTTAGTCAACACATCAAATGGTCAGCTGTATGTAGAAGAAAATGCATTTGAGATTTTCTTCATTATCAAAAATTAATCAACTAATTGTGTGGTCTGCAAAGTCTAGAAATGATTAAAAGATGGTGAAATTCAATTTCTCAAAGCCCAAGCTGACATTTAAATCTGTTCTGTTGTTCCACCAACCGCCCAAAACCCAAGATATTTCATTTACTATGACACAGTCAAGTCCCCCACCACACACTCTCCCTATCTCAATCATCAAATTCAGCAGATGACATCATTGAACATTCAGTCACTTTTGTGTTTCTTGGTTATTTATTCTACTGACTGATGTTCATAATTAAGATAAGACCATTAAGTCATTCACACAAATCAAGTTGCGGTTCCCTCCGTCTTTATCTTTATTTGAACAGAAACAGTAATTCAAGATTTAGGTTTGCATTAAATGCAACCGCTCATAATCTGTAATCACTGACAGACCTCAGGGTTTGAAGCTCATCAGGCAATTTTGCAAATCATTGTATGACATCAATCATACCCGTCAGTGCCCTAAGGTTTAAATTGAGTTTTGTAAAGTTTGGTGGGAAATGAGTCACATGCGCGCACACACCACAGACGGCAAAGAGAAAGTCGTCCTCCCCTCAAGCACCACCACCCCCTCCCCTTTAAGTTCTTGCCAGAGGCAGAACGACTGTTGGCTGCTCCTGCGGCTGAGATTAAACTAACAGAGAGCCCCTCCACCCGCTGCTGGGAAATGAAGTGTGTTAAAGCTTGGCGCCTTTTACAGTCCTCCGGGGTTTGAGTCAGATGAAGATTTTAGCAGATCCTATTTCTATAGTCTGGTGAATAAATACTGTCTTATCGTATTGACTGATTGACAAACTGACCATCTCTTGTCACTCACCTGCCACCGCCGCCCCTCTTACTCTTTCCACACACTTTCACCATCACTCTTTCCTCATTTGTAAATTATTTATTTTACTTTTATTTGTTTTTTACATGTTTCGCTTTTCTCCCCTTCTCCCCTTCCCAGGAGGACGACGGCCTGCGGATGAGGAAGAGTAACATGATGTCATCTCAGCACTCCTCAGTTGGCATAAAGAAAGAGGAGGGATTGAGCGCCCGCACGGTGGCCCTCGTCGTGCTCTTCTTTGTGGTGGGCGTCATCGTGGGCAAGTTGGTCTTGTAGATGGCAGCGCAGTTCGGTCGGCCGCAGCATGCTTTCAGAGGGATGAAAACAAACGCGGGATCTGGGATTTTGGATCAGAAATGCCATATCCGTTGGGTGGGGGATGATACTAGATTTGATTCAGTCTCATTTATGTAAAAAATTTCAAAAGTAATGTATGAGGAAAAAAAAGAAGAAAAAACGATTGATCATCTTATGAACAAACCTCCTGTTACTGGTCTTGCCTCTACGTAATCATCACATAATCATTCTGGCCCTCTTTCCAAATTTTCATGGTTTCATGTATACAGATGACTGGTTCTGTGGAGTGGGGCGGGATCAGTGGTAATGGAAACATGATTTAATGCTAGTGATTCAAACCAATGGATTTTCTAACACCGGCGAGGTAGTGTTGATGCGAGTGAGTCAGTTTGCAAAAGTGCGAATGTCATTTTAGTGTATTGTTGTTTCTTTTTCTAAATGACAGAGGCCAGAGCCTATGTATATGTATACGTAATCCCCCCACTGTACAGTATATCCAGGTGTTCCTTCCAGCTAAACCCCCTTTAAGGAAGGGATTAACCAGAGAGATGATCCACACAGTCGGGGTTACACACAGGGCTATCAAACTGACTTCTCAAATCGGAGGCTTTTTAAAATCGGCTTGTATTTGATTGTAGAGCAACCTTGATCAGTGTATGAAACACTATACCATAGGTATTTTCTTTCCTCGTGACCTTTTTATTTCGCTCTACCTTACTTCTGTCACATGTCACACAGTGCTCACCACATCCCCAGTTGTCAAAGGGGGGTGTTTGACTGCATGCGTTCACAGAGTGTTGGATCTGGACATTTGAATCTAATTTAATTGCTTTTATAATGGTGATAAAAATGTCATTTGGCTGTAGGTTTGCACAACTTCATTTTCTGATTTTTTTTCTTTCTCTTCTCTGTTTTTGTTGCATTTCTATGATTTAAGTAAATTTTGTTGTTGTTAGGGTTGAAGCATTTGAATATTGCAGCTACCAGAAATTAGCTCCAGACTTGTTGGATTTGATCATTTCTGTAAAGGTTCTCTGGATGAAAGTCTTGCCTTGTGACCTGTTTGGGCAAGTTATTCTCAGGCCAAGATGGAGGTATATATATGTATATATATAGTACATTAACATATATATACATGCGCACACGCAGAAAGCATGCATACATATAGTGAGAACCCACAAATGGACAGAGGGTGCACATAGAGGGTACTGGTTATGTGTTTCCTTGACAACATCACCTACACCAAGGTCCTGTTACCGTGTCCAAACAAAGGGACCTTTTTCTTTTCCAGCTCTTTTTTGTTTTCTCATATTTTCCCACTGAGCCATACATTTGTTGACATTCTGTGTTATTTGGGGCAAATGTATGTCAGAGATCAGCGGAGCGTTTAAACTGCCTGCTCTCCACCGTCAGTGATTTTGCCAGCTTTTTTTTTTTTTTTTTTGTCTCTCTCCACTGCAGGCCCATGTTCAGTTTCTGGTGTTTGTTCAGCATTTATCCGTTCCTTATTAATGTTATATCCTGTTTGCATTTGAAGTCGTGTTCATTTTTAATGCACAAAAATGTAGAGTGTTTCTCTTCTTTGATCTTCCTGCCGCATACAAGGTTTTTGGAGTGGTTTGTTTTGTTTGTTTTTGTTGTTTTTCTCAAAGGGGGGGGTAACATGCAGCCTAGTTTACGACCTTGAGGACAGACCACACGATGACATTGTACTGTTCCAGAGCGAGTGGTTATTTCATGTCAGAAATAAATAAACACAAAAACATGCACTCAAATTTTTTGAATCTCCAAATTTGCATGAGGAAAAGACAGCAGTGGAGAGCGTCATCCTGCTTCGAAATATTTAAAGAGAAGGACATATTGGTCATATTTTTATTTCCTTGTATCCACGTCAAATGAGTAAGCAGTATGTATTCTCCTGTGCTATGCTGGAAGAAAAAAATGACAAAACATTTTTCATGTTAACCCGAGTGGAGGACAATGGCTGGGAAAGAGATTGAAATACATATGAGCTTGTGTTTCCACTATATATCTCTGTAAAGTCGTTGGGTTGAGGATGACTTGCTGCTTAGAGGGAGGGCAGAGCAGACCTGAGCTACAGTCCCATCTTGGGTTATCAGACCTGGGTCACATAGTACTTACAGAAAATCCTTCTTGTCCAATGAATCCTGGTTGGACTATGAGAACATTTTTAAAAAACATTTCCAAGTCCCAGAATATACTGTTATATGACGACATGACGAGTTTACCTGTATAACCCACCATTGTGGTACTCCAAGTAGGATGAAACAAACAATAATAATTACTTGTGAATACTAATTGATCCAGGCCCGGTTGTTTGTAAAACACACTACACACTGACCTGTTCTGGAGTCTCTGACCATCACCGTGATCAATGTAAGCAGTCGGGAAACTGTTTTGTATGTATATAAATAAATAAATAAGTCTATCTGAGAAAAAGATTAATATTCCTAGTCAAGTAGTCTCTCTGGTGTATAAAAACAACCCAACCTGGTTGGACTATGTAGCATCTTAATAAATTAAATGAATAAAGCCCCTATCCATCTGTGTGAAGTCATTTCCTGTTATCCAGACAGGCTACAAAGTGCACATTTATATATATATGTGTTTAATCATGTTTTATTTTTAAAGGGGGTCCTAAGAAAAGTTGTAGAAAGGTGAGATTCAATTTCTGAGGGAAAAAAAAGATTCTCATTTTGATCAAAATTGCTTGCCAGACTATCTTTGATAATGTAAGGTAAGATAAGGACAGCACAAGCCCCATCACACAAGGAAAAGTATTGCTGTTACTCCCTACACCTGCTTCTTAAGAGCCAGACCTGCTGCCACTGACATCTAAAACTATACTGGCTTGTTAGTTGCTACCACTTTGCTTTATTTGGCAGTATAACAAGTAGCAGTGGGATAAGGGTGTTAAAATATATAGCTGCAAGGAAATTAATTACCCCTTGGATTTCTACCCCACTTATGCAGTGCGGTGTCGAGTAAAATAAAATCCTGGTGATTCATCCATTGTTATTGTATCAATAATAACCAGACAGTTTTGCTGTCTGCACCTCCTGGGCAGCGGCAGCAGAGGAAGGGAGTTTGTGTCAGCAACCCCCCCACCACCCGGTGTGCACCTGAGCCGGGCAGCACTTTGGCTGTTTGGCTTGGCCACAACCAGTCACAGCTGCAAACTCACGAGTGGAAACCAACGAGTAATAATTTACGTTTCTACATTCTGTAGGGAAATAATTCATTTCCAAGGTAAATCACGAAGGAATGTTTCAAAATCCTGGAAAGATGAAAATAATATGAGATCCTGAGATTTGCCACTCACCCGAAGAGGAGGTCGAAGAGGTAGCAAGCAAGCAACTTAGCAACCTGACGTAAGGTTGCTAAGTGACCAGCAGACTCCAGGAAGTTAATGGTTCTGGCTTCTGGCAAAAGTCTTTATGAAACTACAACCTTTTATATTGTTTTTTTTAACATATTGGGTTTAGTACAAATTATCCTATTCATCCTGCAACACTCCCGCATAATTTCAGTGAGTCTGGTCTTCATTGAGGTCTGCACAATAAACCTGATGTCTTGCTGCGCTTTGACATTTTAAAACATATAAAACATTTAATTATACACCACCTGAACACACTTCTATTCTTGGTGTTAACTGTGTGCCATAACTGCTCTTGGCAACACGATGAGTATTGTGTTACACTGTTGTTAAATCACACAGAGAAAACAATCTATCTCCTGCCTCATCTACGGGTTTTACATATTTGGCATGTTTATATATACCCTTAATTTATTTTCCTTCTCAAAGTTGCACAAAGTGAAACAAAATACTCTGCACAGCATATTTGTTTGGCACATAAATAAGCCAGAAATTTCATGCAAATTTTCTCCTCACAAAAGGTCCCTGTAAGAGTTTTGGGGCCATAAGTGTTTGAAAAGGATTTGCAGCTTGCCAGAAAGGTTGGAGGCAGGACAACTGGCAGTGTGGGATGCAGTCTGGAAGAATCGGCCTGTGGTGGATCACTTCAGCAAAAACCTTTTCAATCATTCTTGTGATCTTAACCTTAGAACAGAAACATGACTTGATTGAACAAGCCACCAGAATTGACAGATTGCTCTTAGGGGGGATGCTCCTATCAAAATGAGTCCCAAAGGCAACAAATATGTTAAAGAGGCTGTCTCATACTGAATGATGCACATTGTTCATCTGTTTTTATATGTGGCAATAGAGAGTATCTGTTGTATCCTGCAGTTGTGGAAAGTAACTAAGTACATCTACTCAAGCACTAGTAGTACTTCCACTTCTGTCTTTCTATTTGGTCAAACTTCATACTTCTGCAACACATTTAACACATTGTACTTTATTCCTATATATTTTTTTGACAGCTATAGTTAGTTTTCAGATTAAGACTTTACTTATGAAGCTTATGACAAGGTGTGTATACATTGTTGTAGGATAAACCACTGGCTCCCAGCCTTTTTGGTATATATCCTTACAAAAATAGCAAAGTCTAGTCGGGGCCCCTTGTCACTTTTCAGATGTCTGAGAGTTGTCAGCAGTTCCATAAAGTGAGTGATTTCCGCTCTAAACTTCCCAGATGGTTACATTTAAATGACTGTTTGAGGCCCAAAGAGGTTATTATCCAATATTTTACAAAGACGCAAAGATCAGGCCAGGGACCACTGAGCTTAACTATCAAACTGCAAATAACTGTTAAAAAAAAAAAAAAGGAAAAGGAAAAGAGTATCATAAACTGGCTCCACCTCAGCTATAGTAGTGTTTAAATATTTATATTAAAAACCCATTTTATACCACGTTTTCCCCCACTCCACCACATTTTTCTAAGCTTTAGTTACTGGTTGATTTATAGTTTAAGATTTTATGTACATGATTTCTTCATATAATATCATGTAATATTTTTGTGTAATATATATTATATGGGATTAAAGCTGGGGTGAGGCAGTTTATTTTTGGTGTCATCGGGCAAAAATTTCATGAGAAACTTTCAGCATATTGTAATTCAGATGGTGTCAGAGAACACTAGACTTCTACACCTCTCCTTGGCTCTAAATGCAAGATTTGCGAAATGAAGACAGTGGTGGGCACTTTTTGGCCGGTCGCTGGTTATTTCAGAGTGTGTGGGGCTCCTTTTGGCTGCTCTATGCTAACCCTTCTTAGCAAGCTGATTGACTATTGAAACAAATGACATGCCCCGGATTCTGAAAAGGGACCAGTTTACTCCACTGCAAATTTTCCTGCAACTGTTTTGTCTCCTCGTGAATCTTTGGTCCAAAAGACCATATCCCTGCTCCTTTTTTAGTCAAATTTAAAAATGTTTCACAAAAAATAACAAAAAAGGATAAATTGGTATTTTAAAATTAAAGTCTGCCACTTCCATCTTTCATT
>JAQFJA010000012.1:8527797-8539686 GCA_029874485.1 Naso brachycentron | reverse complement strand
AGCTGTGTCAGCTGAGTCTGAAAACCGTCAGATACAAGTCTTCATAAACAAAAGTTACAAGACAGGCCTATATCAAATTATTTTCAAAATATTTTTTAATTGTGTTTTCATGCCTGAATCTAAACCCTTTCCATGTTTTTTGACTCTATAATTGAACCTACACTAACTGATTTTGGCCACTATGAGGCAAGGCAAGGCAAGTTTATTTATAGAGCACATTTCAGCAACAAGGCAGCTCAAAGGGCTTTACATCAAGTGTAAAAATGCAAAAGAATCACATGATAAAATGACATTTAAACAGACAATATTAAAACAAGTCATTCAAAAACAGGTGACAAGGAAATAAAAACAGCTAAAACAAAATAAAAGAGTAATAAAATTCCAGAATAAAAGTTACAGTGCAGTAAAGAATTAAAAACTTAATAAAAGGCAGTAGGAAACAGAAAAGTCTCCAATCTTGATTTAAAAGCATTGACGGTTTCAGCAGACCTGCAGTTCTCAGGGAGTTTATTCCAGATATTTGGTGCATAGAAACTAAACGCTGCTTCACCATGTTTAGTTCTGGGTCTAGGAACAGACAGTAAACCTGTGCCAGATGATGTGAGAGATCTGGATGGATGAGGATAGTGGAAACAAGCTGAGAACACAAAACTGACACATTACCACCTTAAAGGTGTTACAAACTTGCTGGCAACATTCTTTCTATTACACAGAGCAACTTTTTCATTCATTTAAATCAAGTCTGGCCAAATGTCACTCTTTTTTTTGCTCTGTTTTTGGTCTCTTCCAGCTTCTAAGGAAAAGATCTGGCTCATTAGCTGCTAAATACTCCATAACATTCACCGGCTAGTTGCGAACTCCCTCTGTTCACTCTTTGGTGCTGACTATGTTCTAAACAGGGGGATGTTTGAGCTTTTTTGTTGAAACAGCCACTTGTTGCTTCTGGAAACAACGCTTTAAAAGTAGTAAGTGTGAACCCAAACAAAAAACTTGCAGGAGAGAGACAATAAGCTCAGTAAGGGAAGAGCAGACTCGGGCGATTCTCTGTGGGTTTGTCATCACAAGTCACTCCTTTCACATACAAGTAATCATGAGATCAGTTGTTCTAAAGACTCAAGAGTTCCAAAAACTGGATCGAATTATTTTGCTACATCCTTTGCTGCTTGGACAGTGTCATAGCTATAATGACTTAAAAAATATAAATTTACCTCGTCGACACCCACGTGCCATCCAGTCTTGGAGGGATGTCTGCTGTGATTCTAATTCTATCCTGTAGGTGGCGGTACTGGCAGTCCTGCTCCCACTGCAGGCTCTCAGTGAGGTTGGAGGAGGAAGTGAAGGAAGCTGTGGGCACCTCCCATAGTTTACTCCCAGTTCCAGCCACAAACACAGCTACAGAGGAAGGGAAAGTCAGTAAACAGTTAGTACATAATTAGTTATCCACCAGATAAATACAGAGGCTTCTTTACACTTCATTTAGATTTCCAGAGATGATTATCACTCCTTTGTTGGAACATGAAGAGAACGGATAATAGCTGGGAATATTCACATCTTCTCCCTGTTACTTCTAAACACAATGTTGGTGGAGTGTAAGCTGTTCCAGGCCTGTAATCTTGCTAAATTTTCCATGTAATGAGAGGAGAGTGGGTGCTAGATAGCTGTGAATCAGAACGTTGGCCACAGTGCAGACAGTTTTGGCTTATCTCTCCAATCAGCCTGCAGCTGCAACACACATTTTTTGGGGAGGGTTGCTTGGCGGCAGTAGGTGTGTGTGGAGGTGATTGTGTGTTTATGAGCGCACCACCACCTGCACGTGTGTAAGTTGTGTATCCATTTCTCTCATCAAGGTAAAGCAAATAGTGGGTCACTGACAGCAGCAAGTCAGCCGATCCAAACACATCTGTTGATAATACTGTTTAAAAAAACACTTGTAAAGAAGAATGTTCTCGTTTGACTTTTCTCAGCCACTGGCAGTTAAATGAATGCAAACGAATGCATTATTCACTCTGTGACATTTATTGATCTGAAGTTGCATATCTGCAATTTGTCTGCCAGTAACTGCTCATAGCTGCACTCTCTGCTCTGTCCACTTGTTGCACAGAGATTTTCTGCGATGTCGACATGGTGAAGGGGATTTTCTGATTACACCCACATAGCTGCAATGTGAGGAAGTCCACTGGGTCTCTTCTGGCAATGTGTGCATTTTTGTGTGTGCGAAAAATTATGGCTTCAGTTTCATTCTCCCAAAACAAATGTCAAAAAGCAAGGGGGGTGAGTTCTCACAGATTCCTCCAAGATCCATCTCCTGGTTTCGCCTCGACTTTTTCTCTTGTTTTCATCTTGAACACATCCACTCCCTTTGACTCCTAATGGCGAATTGTGGTTTTTATACTGACCTGTTTGTATGAATCAAACAAATTGAACATGACGTGTTATATAAGGAGCTTAAGAAGAGCTGGACAGACGCAGCCTATCCGTTTCCTCCTACTTCAAGTCTTAATGCTAAGCTAAGCTAACAGTTACTGGCTGTAGCCTTGTAAACAGACAAATGTGAGGATCATATCAATCTTTTTATCTAACATGAGAAAATGTGGAGCTTTTCCATTAAGAGGGAGCATCCAGCTTGCTTTTTCTTCCATATCTTCTCTCCATTCTCTCCTGTTCCCTCTCTCTCCTTCACATAGCTCTCACATTCTTTCTTTCACTTTCTCAGCTTTCCTCGTGGCCCTCTGTGACAGACAGCTTTACGAGTGAAATCTCACTCCACTTCTCTCTCATTTAACTTTAAATGCACTTTGGGAGAACATCACCTGTCGAGCCTCTGGTTGAGCCGCAGATCATTTTGTTCTAGTGTGACTGAGCAGATGGAGTTGAAGGAAAATGGCGATTTGGAATGGAAAGTCTGTGATGTGGACTTGCTGATGCATTTTTTCTGTGAAAGGCTCCAAGATGGCGGCTGAGTGATCAGCGTTTATTAAACTCGTTAGTGTCAGAGGGAGGATATTTTTGGTTCCCCTCAGTCTTGGAATGCTTCCCATATGCTGACCACAACCACAGACATGTGTGCAGCTCAGTCATTTCCAAGCATCCTTCCACCTGACACACACACACATACAGATGTAGAGCTTGGATTGTTTGAACCGTACAGTCGCAGACCACAAAACCAAATTTAAGGTCAAGACACATTTCTCCTCCTTCAAGCAGCCTGTCAATTTGTTGATATGATTAATCCTCCTCTTTCCTGTCACAGGCACTGAAACATGTTTGCAATTTTCCCCATTTGATGATGTGTTTGTTTACGCTTCATGTCACTGCAGCTGGCGAGGGGAACCCGGTCAGTTGGACCCAGCTGCACTCCCACGGGAGTGCTCGGAGCAGAAATACTAATCAGGATTAATTAATTTCCACTCCGCCTTGCAAGTCATCCAGTCGGTCTGTTTTGTGTTATCCATCCTTTGTAACTGCAAGCAGTTTGTTGCCTAAGTGGATACACACACACACACACACACACACACACACATTGCAATGAGTGGACAGAGAGGCAAGGGTCACAGTATGTGATGTGGAGTCACTGGGGTTGCCGAATTACAGTTTCTGTTTTTGCCAAAGCATTTCTATAGTGTTTCTTGAGGTCACTTGTCATTCAGCCCCTTTCCCTCTCTTGGATCTTGTTCCAGTTGGGCATATGGTTGCATTTACTAAAAGAGCAGCCATAAAAGCAAAGCTTAGTAAAACAGAATTGCTCATCGTGTGTTTTTTTGAAAGTATTCTTCTACAAAGGAGTCCGCTCCAACCACAAGTGAGGCAGTGCTGTGATACATGTGATAATATTCAACCCCCATCTCAATTCAGAGGAGATGGGGGACCATTTTAGTTGATACACTGCCTACACAGGCAGTCAGATATCATTAGTTTCACCCTGCAATGGTTCCCACTGATTTATTTTTCAACTATGGGCTCTAATACTTCCCACTGATGCAGTCTGCACCTCTCTTTCACAGTAGTGAATGCTCAGTGCATCTCTCTCACTCTCTCTCAAGAAAAAAAAAAGAAAAAAAAGAAAAAAGATTTCATGTATCTTTACCAATAAAACTCACTGTAAGATGGATTTTATATAGATTCTAAAGTAAGATTGTACTCACCATTGCTAGTTTATTGGGTACAGCTGAAGCTAATGCAATCTAACAAAACAGTCATGTAGTAAATCCTACATTCATGTAGCTTATAGGATTCCCTTTTTGTTGGATCTCATTTAGAGAGATGTTGATTCGAGTGTTTGGAGACAGTACCGCATGGTAATATGTATTGTACTGTGTTATACTGATGAGTGTTTTTACTATTTGAACTACTGTCATTAATATAAATGAAGTTCAAACTCATCAGCATAACTGGCCATTGATTGACAAAATGCTTTTGATTAGAACTTCTTTGGTGTAAATATTTTACTCCGGTCGTGTACACAACAGTAATTAGTGACATCTGTGAGGTTTTCAGCGAAGCTGACAGCAAGTATTTATACAGTACAGCCTCAGAAATTGATGAAGTGCAACAACAAACATTCGCTCAAATTAACTTCGACTCAAAATTTACAAAAGTCAAACCATGTTACATTGGGATCAGTCAATAGTTCACTAAAGCATCATAGCCAATAAATAATAAAGTCAACTACAAACGTATAGTGAACTTGTTCCACATTACAGGAAAAGTTTGTATTTTCTTAAGCCTGTCTCAAGACAACCTGTTCTAATGTCAGGTGCCCATATGAGATTAAAACAGGTCATCTTGCTGTAATCACTTTTCCAGTTAAAGAACCAAACCAGTGTTACTACATGTTGTTGTCTGTTGCCAAAATCGGCCTCATAGGTTACATAAACCCAACACGTTCTTCCTAAAATTGCTTTGTTTATGAGATATTGTGTTTGTTTACATTTTGTCCATATTCAATAAACATTACAGAAAGCAAAAATATGTGACTTTAGTTGAAATGAACGTCTTCGTTAAAATCCTTCTTCATGCTTATATTCAAGCTAGGAAGGCAGCACTTGTAAGGAACTATTTTTCCAGGCGTAATAACTTTCATGTCAGTGGCTCCCTCTCATTCTTGCTCAGAGACTTTTGACCAAATAAACGCAGATGCTCTCTTTGGAAGGGTTCATTACCTACACCTAGCAACTTTCACGTGTTTCTATACCCTGTTTCAAAATGAATGGCAGTGAATGGGGTTAAAAAATGCAGTCTGAGATCTACTAAAGTAGATACTAAAGACTTAATATCAGGCTTCAGAAGTCTGACTTAATCAAATCAAGTCCTTTTTACAAGACTTTCCCTCTTTGGGTTACTTTCCCTTTGCTGCAGCTCCACAGAGAAACAAATGTTTGAAACACAATACTACTGAAGCATGACTTCAAATAAACATTGGAGTACATTTTTTGCACAGAACGAGGATAGTGAATTTTGTTCCCTATCACTTACATCGGAGGCTCATTATGAAGGAATCTCTTTATGGCCTGTATAAAGAGAAGGAATGATTAGAGCGAGTGAAGCCCGCAGAATGAGACACAACCAAACCTTGAAGTCACTTAGATTGCCATAACAGCACATAAAAGGAGGTTACAACCAAATATTTGGGCCTGGGCTGGTTGTATGTTGATGATCAGCGAGATGGAGCAATCATTTACGTGCAAGCTTCATTTAAACAGTGAGCAGGATGCAATCATTGCGCACTTCTGCTTGCCTCAGGTAACCTAATTTCATTTTCAAGAGCAAATGAGCAACACACTCTAGACTACACTTGTTTGTCTTCATGCACGCAGTATTGAGATTTTCCCACAAGGGGTCAGTGCAGCAGCCTGTCACCTATGTGTGGTCTGGACGGTCATTCTGTCATCACCACCAACACTGCTGCTGCCACTGGCTTTTGCTTCAGCAGACTGATGAGCAGCCAAAGTAATCTACCTGTCTTTGAGCTCCTGTGTTCGTCCTGTTTTCACACGCACACACACATGCAGGCACATTCACACAAACACACTGCACACATTGATGTACAGTAGACTGCAGAAGGGATACCATTTATGAAAGACCTCCAGGCTGCACTCTGTTTGTTTGTTTGCATTTGTGATTACGGTTTGGCAGCCTCCGCTCTCCTCTCTCATGTCTCATCCACAGTGCCAAAGTCAAAATAAAGTTTTATGTACTTCTTTATTTGGAGCTATCCTGTAAAAACACGAACCAGATCCAGGCACTTTTGATTCAGGACTTGCAGGAGGAATCAAGTTCTTGACATTTAAGTCAACGCTGTGCCTCGTTCATTAAAAAGAGAGACGCCTTCGTCTGCTTCGTAGCCACCTCTAAGGAGACTTTTAATGGAGAATCATTAAAGTTCCAAAGTGGAGGCAATAAAAGAAGAAAAGAAAATATCTATTTTGCCCCAGAAAAAATGTTGTTGCACTAAAATGATGGCAAAGCAGGACCAATTCCTCCATGTTCCAGTGTTTTAACCACTTCCTCATGTGTTTCCTACTTTTTTATTACATTCTCACCCTGTTTCTTTCAATGTGGATACCCACTGTGTCCTTTAAAGACACTTTCTCAGCTCTTTTTGCCTCAGTGCAGCAGAACAAAACCCCCCAAACTGTCCCTGAAGTGCCCGTGCCCTCCTGGCCCACCTCCCCCTGCCCTGATTACTGCTCCCCTCCTCTGATGAAAAAGCCGTGATGTTTTATGGCTCATTTCTCCTGGATGGATTTCAGATTCCACCCTCCTCTTTCCCCATCTTTGTTTCATTTTTTTCCCTTCTCTGTGTGTCTGTCAGTGGTTGATGAGGTGAATGAATTTGGTCAGAAGGATGAGGGGTTAGAGGAGTGTGGGGTGAGGTGTCTTCATGCACTGGAATGACAAGATTAGTGAGGTGCATGTGTGAGAGTGTGTGTTTTTCTGTGTGTGATGCTACAGTAGCTCAGAGACCCGGCTCATTCCACATATTTAGAAGACTGCTGTACATTATTCACAGCTCACAGCTGCTTTTCAGACACTTGGAGTTGCTGAGTTGTCCTGCAGATCTTGGATGAATGTTATAAAACAGTGATTCCCAACTTGTGTTTGGCTTGTGAGCCCTGTTATTGGCTGTCTGCTTGGAATCCCTCATCAAAAGTTGCATGTCTTGATAAGAAATTGTTAGCACTGAGCAACAGGCAAAGCTGTTCAACATTTTGCCAGAAATTCAGAAAAAAGTACAAATAAATGCAGAAAAAAGAAAAGTGTTGAGCAAAATCAAGCCCCTAGATTCACAATGTTACCTCCTTACACCAAGGTTAAGAATGAATGCTTGAATTTCTATTGGAAAAGCTCTCACAATGCACATACAGAAGCCTTTCGATTGATGTATTGGTTTCATTTAAATGATTTTAAACATAGTTTTCCAGAATTCTCAATGTGGACAGTTGCACATTCTATTCTGTTTTCTGATTTGCAGATGCTTGTTTTTCTACTTAGAAATAACGGAGACACATATACATGAATATTGCAGCAAGGAACAGTTGCTTAATTTCTTTTCTTTTTTTGCTTCTCTTTTCTTTTTTAATATTTATACAGCGAAAATCATTTTAGATGTCCAGCCACAATGTAATCTCTTGTCCATATCAGTGAGCCAATAGGCCTACTTCCTATTGCAGATAATGTTTACTGCAGAGACTACTCAAATATTTTCCCCTTTTATTTTAAATAAGCTTGGAATATGTTCTGCTGTCTTATGTGGTGATAAATAAACAACTATCAGGAAAAACTGTAGGGTAAACATTGCTCATTAAAAAGTGTAATATCATCTTACTAAATACTCTACAGCAAAGGTAATCAGATACATGTCTCTTTCAGTGACGTTGCAGCCCTGTCAAACAAGTCATCAAAAAAAATAAAGCAGCAACTCAACAAAGAGTATTTTAAGGCCATGAAGACCTTTTAACTGATTATAAAGCAGTCTTAATTTAATACTGATGCTTCACATCTTACCTACATCAGCAAATGAGACCATCAGCTAGGAGATGGGGGATCACTCTCCTGTCTTTTACAATGTCTTTGCCCGGTGCGCTCTGACAGCGGAAATGCTACAAAAAACTTCACAGCACACAGACCGAAGGAGACAATTTGGTATTTTCGAGTATGATCGATCTGTTGTTCTCTTTTGTACTATCTATGGTTGGAAGCAGGAGAGGTTTTTTTTTTTTTTAGATAATTTCCATTTTTGTGTTCATGTCCGAACTGGTATTGTGTTACGACAGTAAGCAGTACCGCTTTTGTCCACACGTGGTGCTACAATCGACACAAAATATAAGTTTCTTAAAGAGGCTTTAATACATATAAAATAAAGAGAAAATATTGTGGTTTAATTAATGCAGGTGAAGCTTATGGTGGTTCCCTTGCAGCTATAAAACAACATCTAAACGTTAATAAACTTTATGGAAAAAGGGCCTGAAAGAAAACAATGAGGGCAAAAACCAAAAGAATTGTGAGACTCCAGTAAATCAGGAAACCTGCTTTGCTCCATTTTCAAAACATAAAAACGACATCTGGATGAGGCAAGCAGATGATTATCACCTGTGTGACAAACTTGCACAGTCGTTGCTGCAGCACAGTCTCCAGACCTTCTTGCTGCAGTACTGTTTGTGTCTCTCTTCCTTCCCTCCACCCTTGTCGCCAAAGTCAGGCGAAGGTCACGTCAATTTAGATATTTTTTAAAAGAGCATTAGGTCTGTTGTGTTATTCTAACCCTGAGTCCCCTGATTTTTTTCGGGCCCTTGCCGCAGCATCTCATAGCGGTCTTTGTGACGAGGAGTCTCCCTCTGTCCCCGGGCAGCACATGGACGACTACTGTTGTCTTTTCATCTCAGTGTAAGCTAGTTAATCCTGCGGCCTCGTTTATTTAGACAAGGGATCAAAAGGGGTTTGCCCCGCGGACGCTGCTGCCAGTTCCACAGCAACAACAACACACAACGTCCTGCTGCATCTCGCACCCTCATCACAAGGAAACCAGCTGCCACATCAAGCCACCATCCACAGTTTCCACAATAGCTCATAATAAGATGTTCAAACTTCATTCACTGCCGGTGGAAGCACAGTGGATTCCACCTTTGGGTTTTTGGTATTAGATAGCGGAGACAGAGGTTTCCTGATTATAATAGCACCTGACATGCATTGTGGTGTCAAGCAATTGAGGCAGTTAAGATGTGCAGTGGACACAGCGGACATGGGAAGTTGATGGTCTGATGATGTTTTTAAGCTGATGTTACATCGTGTTCACCTTATTCCAAAAGCTCGGTTTGGAGACATTTTGGAAGATCTGCTCGGTGGCTGTTTCACATACTTGGAGAGTTTTCAAGTTGGAACAGGACTGAAACAGGATAACTGCATCCAAAGCTTAATTTATATAAATATGATCGAGGTTTCTCTGTATGAAAGGATCACAGAATGTTTCCATCTAGTCCAGGTCAGTTCAGTTTAGGAAACACAGGAAAAAACAGGAAATTCGTTCATCCAAGGATTTAGCAGACCTTATCCAAATAGTCACTGTGGTCTCCTCCATAGAGCACTTTGGTCACTTTTATCTTTCTCAAACACTTCATCAAGTGAGGCAAAACTCCAGTGTTTGTAGCTTTGAAGTCAAAGTTTGGGTTCAAAGGAGGCTCAGTAAATTACAAGCAAGAGTTGCTCAAAAGTTGTGAGTCAATATTTTTCCTTTTAGCATGCAGCATTATGGCTTGCGAAGCTTTCCACTCGCATAAATGTCTTTACACCTGTCAAAATTAATCTGAACGCAAAAAGTAATGGTCCCTTTTATTTTTCATGCAGCTCCAGTCCTTACAGCATCTGTTTAGGGCCAGTGACTCAGCCTCGCCTGTCTCCTCTACTAGACTTGAGCTGTGAAAAAGAAAACACTTCCCAGATACCAGTCTGCCAGTCTACCATTGAAGCAGCTAGGGATGGAGGGGTGCGGTGGGGTCAGCGCTGGCTGGCTGGATGATGGTTTTAACTCGGCTGATGCGTCCTCCTGTCTGTGTCCCACTGCTCATTACCCTAAACAGCACTGATGGCCAAAACGCTGCGGCTCCGCGATGGAGACTGCAGCGGCTGGACAATCGGCTCCAGCACAGCAGCCTGAGGTAAGGTCAGTAATGGCTGTGTCCTGTTATTCTAACCATTAACATAATGGCGACATTAGTTCCAGGGCCATGCTTCCCTGCTCCTAGGGAACCATTGTTTAAAGGCACCAGCCGGAGCTCTTTTTAAGACTCCTCCACTGGCTGCAGATCCGACTGATGCTTTGAAGACACACAGAGGAGGAGAGGGGGAACACAGACAGGCTATTCATAAGTCTAACGTCAGCTTAGGTTGTGTTTTTTTGTTTACAAAGTGTTGATCCATATGTTGAACTTTACAAATCATTTGAATTGTGACAAATTGCATCCTGACTTCCTTGTAATTATGAGTTTGCCTATTTTAATCTCTTCCTTTTTGTGTCTATGTATGGCCATGTGTTCTTTAAGCTAAATCCGCAAGTGTTCAGCTGATTTCTCACATGAGAGAGCGTTTATGTCACTTTCTGAGTACTGGAAAATCTTTAGATTAAAGGAGGAAATCTGACACAATCTTCTGAGATTAGATTCTAAAAACAAGATTAAGGCACAAAAAGTTAGTCCCATATTGGGGATTTAATCATTTAAAAAAGTAAAATTCAATTTTGATTGGCATTTTTAATTCTCAAAGTGAAACACCAGCATCAGTTTAAGCTTTCTTGTTCTTTGAAAAAAATTATCTTCAAAATTTGGATCAGAATCAAGCTAAATGAGGCTTTGTATCAATGTAATAAAATGAAATCTGCACAGATTCACTGGACAGAACTCTGGGGATTATTGAAATGATTTACGACAAACTATATATTTTTCA
Organism: Naso brachycentron; assembly: GCA_029874485.1. NCBI lineage: Eukaryota > Metazoa > Chordata > Actinopteri > Acanthuriformes > Acanthuridae > Naso > Naso brachycentron. Next base: position 8,528,751 of record JAQFJA010000012.1, on the reverse strand, counting down.
AAAAACAGTTTAGACAGCTTGAGGACTTAAAAAACACGCTGTCATCCTGCAGACAGTCTTGACTCACCTTGCCACAGCCACAGCAGCCAGACTCCCCTCAACAGGTGACTGAAACGTCCATTTGACATGTTTCCTGCTCCCGCACACTTCATTTTACACACTCTGCTCAGATAGCAAACTTTGATCCCCAGGAAATCCAACACACAGAGAGACTCCTGTCAACAAGAGACGATCATTTCAAAAAGAGACAAGTCCAGTAATCCCTTCAGATGAATCTCTGGTCTCCTCTTCAGACACCAGGGAATGTTTCTTCTCTTCTTCTTGTTCTTCTACCTCCACTTCTTGGCTTCCATGGTCTGATAAGAAAGTTCGTTGGAATCACACGCTTCATGCAATTTCTCCACACTGGTGCTTTCGTTAAGTTGGCAAGAGGGAGAGTAAATGCTCTCTCTCTCTCTCTCTCTCTTTCTCTAGTTCTCTATCTCCAACCCCCCTCTCTCAATCACACACGGTGGCCTCACTACTGTGCAGCGCTGTGGATCTGTTCCACTCGTTGCATGTGCAGCGTGTGTGTGTGTGTGTGTTCATGTGAGCAGGAGTATTTTGTGTGTATGTACGCACTGCTGTCTGGCTCTTATAGTTTTGAGCTGAGAGGAGGGAGTAAGAGAGAGAGAGAGAGATGGAGGGAGGGCAGAGATAGAAAAGTTTCAGTGTATGTGTGTGTGTGGGTGTGAGTGCGGAGGAGGGGGTTTAAGCTCTAAACTTCCTAAAGTGAAGGCTCCAGGGAGCTTTTAGAGCAAGGTGCAAAAGGGCAGTGGTGAGTAAGAGTTAACGCTGCAGCCCCAGTGCTCAAAAACACCACACCTGATGGCGAGTTTAAATCACAACAACTTGAATTTTAACAACATATTTTCTGACTTTCTGACCCCCCAGCCATGCAGATGATTTAGTTTT
>JAQFJA010000012.1:8503881-8514167 GCA_029874485.1 Naso brachycentron | reverse complement strand
TCTATGGTTGGAAGCAGGAGGATATTTTTTTTGTAGATAATTTCAGTACTTTGTGTTCATGGCTGACCTGGTATTGTGCAAATAAATGACATGTTTCTTTCACTAATTTTCAAAACAAATAAGATCTTTACGACAGTAATCAGTACCACTTTTGTCCACATGCGGCACTACAATGACAAAATGACAGTTCCTCTGAGGGGCTTCAGTTAAGATTTTTATTTTAAAAGTTACACATTGACTTTTTTGCTGTAGATGTTTCACTTTTTCTTCTGTTTCCAAAATAGATATTTTCTAGATTAAACTGGCTGCAATTTATCTTGTTCAGCAGTTTTATCAGAGACGGTTAATACTGAAAGCAAGACATCTCGCTGAGCGTTCATTTACCGTATCAGTGTCACATGGTTTTCGTCACGGCTCTGCCCCTTTAGGAGACCAGAAGCAGTCTTGAGTCCATTCATTCTTATGGAAGAAATGAAGGTGATCACAGCTTATGACCAATTCTTTCACCCATTCGTGCCTAAGATGCATATTGGACCCGTTTTTTTTCCCAAGACAGGTATCTTTCAAAAATTCTGACACTAAACTGGCATTTTTCAGGCACACACATCAGGAGAAAATCAACTTTTTGAGACATGTCTCTGTTATAGCAACACAGTCTTGTGAAATTTGGGAACTGGTGCTTCCCGCCTTCTTTCTGAATGAACATAAATGGACATTTAAATGGTCTTATAGGCAAAACTCTGAATTAGAAGTTAAAACTTAGATCAAACAAATATCATGCAATGTCAAATCTGTCTGCTTTAATCCCCTCAAAAGACGTTATGGCACTTCCAGATGAGGCAGAGGGATGGTGGTTTCTACCTGTCTCCATGGGAGACGTGACTCCACCCACTTAGGAGAAGGGAAGTGTATATACCATTTCACACCACTGGCAAAGCCTAGAGTGGGGGATCTAGTGTTAATAATTGACTATCTTTGTTTTCTTCTTAAGCCAAACTATATTCATTTCACTTCCTTACCTTACTTTTTTGCTATTCTGCACATTTCCCGGTGAAAGGACACAATTTTTTCATTCTGATATTTTGTTCTTGCGATACATGTCACTTCAAGCACAAACACATAGAAGTATTGTTTTTTTACATATTGCATAAAATTTGAATTGTCTTCGTACAAAAGTCTGTTAACGAGAGCAGAAGTTTATAGAGCCACGTGTGGAAAGGCCACTGTGTGTTGTGACCATGTTGACTGTCAACTGTTAATAGTATTACACAAGATCAGAATGCATTTATGTAACGGAGACCCCATGAGCACTCTGTTTCTCCGAAATAGCAGGGAGGTTATGATGTTGCTGTGTTTACATGTGCCTTGATCTTAAGGGAGGCAAAATTTGGCTTTAGTAGCTTAAACATCAGCTCTGTCAAAAGTGATAAATGACCCCTGATATGTCTGGATTTGTCTAAACACTGGCTCAGCTTTATCTTGATATTAACAGTTACAATTTTTACTTGCAGAGCTCCAAATCGGATCCTACTGACACCAGTTCTTGCTGGATTTTCTCTGCAGCTTTCTTCTCTCTTTCAACTCCAACCAGCAGCAATTATTCATTTGGCTGTTTGAGCAAGTGAGGTTTCTAAGTCTGCAAAGCAAAGCCTCTCTGTCCCCTGGATTTTCTTAAGACTCAGCAGGTGATAAGGAGCTGAAGAAAGCATTTTGTTGAACATACACTCACTTGTTTTCGGTAGAGAAGAACATCATTCCTTTCATTTAGAGACTTGGAAAGAGGAAAGATGGAGTGTGTGTTTGGTTTAAGGCACCTCTGAATTGCTGACGCCTTGTCTGATTTTAATCATCATTGCCTTCATTGTGTGCCATTCTAAGTCTGTAATTTAGTTTGAGATATTGACGCTGACAGATGTGGTGAGAGCAGATAAGGACAGAGTGATAAGCAAAGGAAAGGATGAGGACAGGCAGCAAGACCAGAGGAGACATTGTGTGAAGGCAAAAGCCCTCAATCTCTTTCTCTCTAATTTCATACCTGCAGACAGGTGCTTGGCAGGGCAGAACATGCATGTGAGTGGTGGAAGAGGTGGGCAGAGGGAGGGTGGAAATGAGGAAGACCTTTGGAGGGGATCAAAGAAGGTCATGCTATTCCTCCCCTTCTCCCCTCCTTGCGCTCCCCCTCCTCCACTGATCTGGAAACGATAGATTTCATTTCTGCTTTCGCTCCTGAAGAGGGGAAGTGGTGTCAGATTTCCGAGGTGGGGCCTGAGGATGTGATGTGGAACTAAGACCAGAATGCGGGACTTGTTTAGATCGTCTTAACACTCGACTTCAAAAGTGAGCGATGTCACGTCTGACTGACAGAGAATTCAGGAGGGGCATTATCTGTCAGCCATAACCAAAAGTTCCATTACTAAGACCAACACCACAATTTGTAGGCTACATAAGATTTAAGTCTAGCGTGTCTCCACTTTGCGTGATCTTTATTTGCGTATATTTTTTTATCTATGGTTTTACCAATTTATTAAAAGATACAGGAAGAAAATACCAAAGAACATTATAGAAAATTGACTGTCTTAAGCCATGCTACTTGACTCCAGGGATGGAAACGTCAGTCAGTCAGCAGGTCCACTGCTCTGATCCAGACTGAAACCGACAGATTGTCATAAAGTTTTGTGCATAAACTTTTCATGGTCCACAGAGAATGAATCCTAAAGATTTTGGTGATCTTTTGACTTTTTCTTTAGCGCCTCCTCCAGTTTTAACAAAATAACAGCAGTGTTAAACAAATATTGATTGCACACATGTCTAGATGAGTTATAAAAACTTTGTCGATCCCTTACTTTTTCACTTGGCACCTCCATCAGGTTAAATGTCTAATACTTATACATTCATGATAGGGTGCCTGCATAACTAATAACATAGCATCAGTCTTAGCTGTACGTTGTGTTTTGTGCTACTTGGGCATATGAACATGGTAAACATGTTTTATTGTGAGCATGTTGATGTTAGCAATTAGCTTTAAAGCACTACTATCCCCAAGTACAGCCTCACAGATCTGCGATCGTTTTCAGAAGAAATTCAGAAATAACCACTGGAAATCGGGGCTTAAAAACATGGGAAAGTGGGCACCTGGTGACTCAGTTGGTAGAGCAGGCGGCCCATATACAGAGGATTTGTCCTCACCGCAGTGGCCATGGGTTCAATTCCACCTCTGGCCCTTTGCGGCAATGTCTTTCCCTCTCTCTCCTGTTTCCTGTCTACTCTTCAGCTGTCCTGTCTGAGATATAAAGGCACAAAAAGTACAAAAAAATATCTTATAAACAAACAAACAAAAAAAAACGTGGAAAAGTGCTAAGTGGGAAGAAAGTAACCAGTAGTCTGGTTCTTCTCTCCAGTTCTCTTGCAGCAAATATAATAAAAACTTTTTTGTTGCTTTTAAGTTGTTTAGTTGATTGAGAGTTTTTTCCATTCCATGTTCACTTTGTCAGCCCCATGGCCTGACTTTTTTAGCATGAGGTGCCTCTGTAGAATTTGTGTGTGATGTGAGAAAACACCCCAGGACGTGGAGGTCGGGGTTGAGTGTTGGGTCACACAAAGGACGTTTGGCCAGGAGAATCGCCTCCAGAACCCTCACTACCAAATGGTTTTGTTGCCTACCTGACCAAAATGTGGCTGTTTCACAAAGTTAAACAGGTTTTAAACAACTGACTCACTGGCTTAGATTGTTAAGTTTTATAACACAAAACTGACTTTGGGCTAAAAAAGCAAACCATCTAGACTTTATGTTTATTTGCATTTATCATTTTGTGAAGAGTTAGGGTTGTAGTTATCTCATGAATGCTGCAACTTTACTTTCTTTCGGAACGTCCTGTTCTGAAACAAGTATGTCATCCTTTTTGTCCAATAATGCTGTTTTCTCCAACACGTTTCTTTCGGTCGTTCATACTCAATTGTCCTACACAATGTTTTACTTCACCAAGCTATAACAATAGGCATCTTATTTCAAGGCTTTATGGTATTTAATTTATGCAGACGCCTCTGCACAACCATAATTCCCATCTGTAGAGTCTTTATAAAGCTGTTGGATGATGTATATTTATGACTGCAGTTCCTTTATGATTTCTGTACTGTAAAGGAATAACAGCCTGGCAAGTAGAGGTGGAGCCCCCAGCCATTATTTACTATGGTTTTGTACCTCAGAGACATGCAGCCGTGATACGGGACAGGAGGCATGCGGGAATTAAATTACACCCGAAATTTAGTGATCCTTCAAAAGAATGGGCTCCCTTGTTGGATAGGTTTACCTATGTTTCGGCGATGGAGTTCCCCCTTTGGAAAGATCTGCAGGAGTAAATGGCAAAAACAGGTCGGAGGGAGCAAGTGAAAAATTCCAAATTAAGTGTTGAGGTGGTTTGTGGGTGCAGTGTGTGGTTGACATGTTGGCTCTTGTGTTTCGGGCTCAAAAAGACCCTGCTGTAGGTTTGGTTATAGAGGGAATGGCTGATGCCTAATTACCTGTTGAGATGTGGTTTGGATTGAAGCAGTTCTTTTGACAGTGTGCCTTTCTTCCTGATGAGGAAATTATAGTCTACAGCCGGGCTCACATTCTCTTGATTTGCATGTTGAGGTCTTCACCTGCTCCCGTGTTTCTCTGCAAGTTCAAATTATGCAGTGGAAGAAATTCCCCTTCATCAGAAGTGATGTGGGTTTATTTTCTCTGCTGCCTGGAGGAGGCGGAGTCTTTTGAACCTCAAATTCACACATACGAAATATTTTGATTGTGTGTGATAATAACACCCCGCAATACAGATGGATCACAGGAGCAGACGCTGCACCTCCTGACTGCAAAGATAATCATGTTTCATCATCTGCTGTGTGTTTCCAGAGCTGAGTTATGGTGATATTTTGTGCAGGAGTGTGTTTGAGGAGTAAACCACTGACGTGAGATCAAACGGCATATACGTCTGTGTGTTTTTGGTGCTTGTGTGTGTGTATGTGTGTGTGTGGAGGCAAAGGGGGCAGATGCAGGGCAGGGAGGATTATCTGGCTGCCCTTGATAACACACAGGTGGTTGATCTTGGGGCTTAGGGTCTGACGCTGTCCCTCAATCCACCACTTCCTATTCTGTACACACACACACACACACACACACACACACACACAGAGCTACACGAACACAATTCCTGTCCTGGGAGTTGCAATATCATGGCAGAGCTCATGTTACTGTCCAGGCGCACAGCTCTGGGTTGTGGAGAGTTAGGAATGGGATGAAATAGATAGTCAATGTAATATTCTGCCAGTTCGTGCAGAGGTGAGGGGTTATTGATGGAGGCTTTGTTGTTCGAGGGATACGTCTTGACTGCCTTAGGATTCCAGTTTGATTTACAGTTTAACGGCCCATTGCTGGAGTAATGAATAATGCCATTACAGAAGAAAAAGTGAGGAGAAAAAGAATTTTATAGCACAAACAAAATAAGCAATCACTCTCCCCACCTCTCTGCAGCACATTCTTAAGTGACAACAATTCATCTTCAATTTCACACCAGAGTTTTTCAGCGTAAGACCCCATAAAGTGCCAGAGTGAAGTAAAACTCTTCACGGTTGCTCTTGGTGTTAGCGGTGGGGGCTAGCGAGAGAAAGGGCTGACATTTATGGATGAGGTTCTCCAACCATCTCTACTATCAGGTTTTAAGAGTTGTTACAAGCACAGAGCCCCTCTGCGTGGAGCGTTAAGGGCCGAGCGTGGGGACTGAGCTGACAGGCTCAGGGGTGGCTGCACTGTATTCACGGAGGCTTGGTAAACTGTGGCTGTGATGTGCACATCCATCACAGCCCAGCGGCATGCTGGGTTTCAGGATGGGGGTGCATTCGTTATAATGACACGGCCAGGGGGACACGAGGAGGAGGGGGGAGCTGGGAGGTCAGGATTAGGGTAGTGGGGCAGAGCGGGCTGGGGTCAAGATTAGGGTGTTGGGGTAGAGTGGACGATGTAGATGAGGTGGGATTGGGGGGCGGCTCAAGATAAGGAGATTTTTGTGGGGTTTTAGAGGGATAAAGCTCCATGGTAGCAGTCTAGCCGCTGAAGAAATGTCACTTGTTCTTTTACAAGTCTTTGCATTATTACAAGGGGATTTGGGGAGAAAGGGTTTCTGTAGATGATGAAGGAGGCCACATTAGAGGAATTTCATCGGCAAAACAAGATACAGGCTGAGACAAAATGAGGAAAAACAGTTCAGGACTTGAAAGTAGCGAGACCAGCATGGCAAACATTGCTTCAAAGCTGGATATTAAGCTGAACACCATATAGTTGCATCTGTTCACCATGCATATGTATATTTTAGGGTTGGTTTTATCTTGTGACAGCTGCTTCTCCTTATCTTTCCCAGTGAAGTTATCTGCTTTTGGCTTACATTATAGAGTACTGATTTTTTATACAGCCTCCAAATATTTTGGAAGTCTTGTCATTGATGCACCTGTATGCTGGGCACAGACGATTCAGCCACTTGCAGCTCTGTTGTCTCATGATTTTTGCTAAACTCACATGAACGGTGTGGATTGATGAGCTGCTTTAATAGCCGATGAGTGCTACTACACTGTATAGCAGCGGCCAGTTTCTTTTTTTGTGAGTGTAAGGCTAAGACTATATTCCATTTTTCTTATTGCCAACAAATCCTTTGAAAAAAAAAGCAAAAGCAACAGTACATCTTTCAGTACCTTTCCTGCTTGTCTGCACCCTATTTCTTACTAATGACAAACATGTGTAAAAATGGCTCACAGAAGTATTCTTTCACTGTTGTTGTTGTTTTTTTAAAAGACTGCACTGTTGCCCCAAAACTGCTTGAACTGCAGTTTAAACTAAAAGAGGAGTAAAGAGTGAATTTTATGGGAAGTGTGCACTTAAAAGTGAGTGTTCAGCATCACAGTGAAGTGGGATTATATAAAAAAACCAACAGTGGCCGAGTTCATCCCAATAAAGAAGTATGTCACCAAGTTACAGTTGATGTGTTTTTGTTAATCGTCTGTGACACAAAAAGCTTTGACTTGTTTGTTATTAATAAAAAAACCAAACCAAAACAAACAAACAAAAAACCACATCACCAGACTTCCTTTTCTTTTCCTCTAAATTATTTTGTGTATGCATGGCATAAGTAACATTCCATTAAAGCCCCTTTTGAGGAACTTTCTTTTTTTTTTAATTCATCAACACCAGAACATCAGTGACATTACGTGCACATTGCTCTTCATCAGTGTTACAAATAAATTGCAATTTCGAGCCTGAACCTCCCCAACAAATGTGTCAGTTTTCTTCCTGCTTAAAGTTTTGCTGGCACCTGTCTGCCCCCTCTTCTGCCTAAACTGACAATATGTGCGTCATAGTGGTCTTAAAGGGAATGAAAGTAGCTGATCTGATTGGCCATGACTGAAATTGGCTGGGACACACCTTCATATTGTCTATTCCGTCTGCTTTACCACTGTGCCATGCTGCACCACAAATCAATGGCGTTTATGTTCAGCAAATTTCCCAAAATGACTGCCACATCTACCTGTGCTCCCCACACCTAGAATTTGAATATACAGCCCTGAGTGTCTATGAATCGATACAATATCATCACGCAAAATGTCATGATATTAAGCTGTTCAGATTTTTCCTCCCAGCCCTTGTGGTGGGACCTGTGGACAAAAGAGGTACAGCTTACCGTCATAATGATAGCGCAAGCATTCATTTGAAAAAAGAGTGAGAAAACATGCCACTTAGACCTGTTTACACAAAACTAGTTCAGACATAAACAAGAAATATTAAGACAATATAAGACAAATATCCTCTTGCCTCCAACTATAGATCAAGACCAGCGGGTCGATCACGCTCGTAAACAACAAATTGTCTCTTCAGTCTGTGTGCCGTGAAAGCGTTACATACAATTTCCACTGACTGAGCGGACCGGGCAAAGGCATTGTAAAAGACAGGATGGTAAACTCCAGTCTTTGGAGGTGTAGGTAAGATGTGAGGCGTCAGTATTAAATTCAGACTGCTCAATAACTGGTTAAAAGTTCCTCGTAGGGACTTTAAATAGAGTTAAGGTTGGAAGCACCACCTAATCCCATACTGTCCAGCGGTATCATACTATTTATCAGATTGTTCCACCTCTTCATTAAAGCATCAAAGTTAATCTACCTTTTTGTTAAAAGTAGATGTATAAGCAATCAATTTATCTCTAACTAATGACAATATTAAAGCACAGATACCCTCAAGTGGGGAAAATGTTCACTGTTCCATTTCCTTTCCCTGTGCTCATGAATTTGACCCTGAATGACCTCTACACCCTGGAGTTGTGACTCTGTTGCCAGCTGTGCACCATCCGCTTAAATCATCCACATTATTTATCACCATTTCTTTGGTAGGACCTGAAAATGTCCTCAGAGTGATTTGCTGGATTATTCTGAACACGACCTTCTTTCTGGAGAGAGGGATGTTAGTATTTTAATGTTTATTTCAATCTATTGAGCACCACAAAAAATGTATTTATTGTCCATTATGTCAGGGTGGCAGAAATTTCTTTGGTATGGCTATTTCCTATTAAAGCTAAATGTGAAAATATATTTCTTCTTTCTTTTCTTGTAAATTGAGTGAATAAACAGTTTAAACACTTGAGAATACATGCATCTGACTTTTCATGTATAGACAACAATGGAAAGATTATTGTTGTGTGTGGCTGCTTCCCTCAACCACCCTGTAATTTGGGTTAACCAGGGTGTCTGGTGTATGGGCGGGTCAGGGGTGGACAGGGAGGGGTGATGCTGACAAGGAACATCAAAGGAAAGAGGAGGGAAGGAGAGAGAGGGGACACAGAGATTAGACTGGTTGGAAAGAATGAGAGAAAGTATAGGTCAGGAGCTGGGCTGCATGGAAAGCATGAAAGAAAACAACAAGTCTGGGCTAATTATCATGTTTCCAGACCTTATCAGACTCTGGCATGTAGACCTTACCGTTGGCATGATGGGATTCCCCCGTGTGAACACAAAGCATCACTGCATTTGGGATAAAACACAGATAAATTCCTGCCAAACACAATCCTGAAACCTGACAGCGATCAAGGTTGATATGGAGGGTGCAGAGGCTTTTATAATCCTCAGGGAGAATTGCTTTATCACAAATTCCATCTTGGGACCAGTGGGCAGTCCAGTGTGTCAGTCACACAGACAGTCAGGCTTCTCTCCGGCATCCAAACCCTCCAATCACACATAATGACTTCCATTTGCCTGCTGCAGGCGGAGGGAGATTTTTTTTGTCCTTCTCAACATGAATCATTTCCTAGACTGAACCTCAAATAACTTAAGTCTTCAATTCAGTTGGAACTGGTCGGTTTTTTTATAATTTGAACTCTAAACGAACAAAAAAGATGCTTGTAGTTACATCCCAGAAGTCGTTTTGGCAATGATTTGTCACCACTGATAAGAAATGCATGCAGCTTTCTATTTTCTGAAGCCAAGATTAGAAGACGAGGAGCAGGAGGAAGAACAGGAAGAAAGGGATAAAAAAGAAGAAAGACAAGGAGTTAGAGAAAAGGAGGACAAGGGGAGGAGAGGAGAAGATTGGAGTAGAAAGGAATGTGACGAGGAGAGGAGCAGGAGTAAAGAGACAAGGGGAGGAGCAATAAGGAGGAAGAGGAAGAAAGGAACAACAAGAAAAAAGAGAGGAGAGGTGAAGGAAGATGAGTAAAGGAGGGGAGGAAGAGGAGAAGCAGAGGACAATGAAGATAAAAGGAAAAAAGAAAATGAAAGGAGTAAAGGAGAGGTAGAGAGAGATAAATAAAGCAAATGAGAGGGAGAAGAGGAGGAGAGAGCAATGAAGAGAAGCAGTGAAAAGGAGAAGGAAGACAAAAAGTAGTACAAAAAGCGGGAGAGAATATGAGGAAGAAGACATAAAGAGATAAGGAGTAAAGAAAAGGAAAGGAAAAGTAGTAGAGGAAGAGGAAGAGAGGAAAGGAAAAGCCAGGACAGGAGGAAGAGAGTACAAGAAGAGGAAGGGGAGAAGGAGAGGAGTGCCAGGTGTAAATCACATTGAGATCTTTGTGTTTCACACCCCACTGCAGCTGAAACCCAGCGTCCGCAGCTGAACATCTGTTGTGTTTGGCCCTAGCCTTCCCACCGCTCCTCCCATCTCTTGCATATAAGAGAGGATGAAGGGGAGAAAGGGGAGACCTGGAGGTGTGTGTGTGTGTGTGTGTGTGTGTGTGTGTGTGTGTGTGTGTGTGTGTGTGTGTGTGTGTGTGGGGGGGGGGGGG
>JAQFJA010000012.1:8399548-8411783 GCA_029874485.1 Naso brachycentron | reverse complement strand
TTCAAATTCAAATGAGCTTTATTGGCAAGAATGGTAATTGACCGTAACTGCCAAAACATGACCGTACACAGCACACACACGTAGGCCTATATATCATATACACTTACACTTACACACATCTGGTACTAGATAGGAGTTAATAAACAAAACAAAACAAAAATAAGATTACAAAGTAATCTGTAAAGTAAACACAACTAAACACTTGACAGACTTCTCAGTGGGAATTATCAGCTGCTGGCTGAGTGACAGCTTATTCTGCGGTTGCTTAGCAACGCCATGTCAGACATGATGAGGATTGCTGCACTGCTTTGAATGCTCTCAATAAAAAATATAAGACCGTAAAATAAACATAGTGCAAATCATTGTCGTGTGTTAAGTATAGCAGCGTCTTGCGTGGTTTAAAAACGGTGGTACGCGCTCCGTTAAAAGCTAAACAAACGGCTCTAGGACCCAGGCGCGCGGCAGCCACCAGACACCGGTTGATGAGAGGGTCCTCTCGGTGTTACACGTCTAATTTCACCACAAAGAGCGGTTGACCGCCCCGGACGGAGAAGTCGGAGGCAAACCCACCAGACATTGACGGTGGACTACATTACATTAGAGAAGCGAGAGCGTTTTTCGCTTTCTTTGTCCGTCCGCGTCTCCCCGCACCGTGGCAAGAAGACCCGTCGCTTGTCTCACCGGCGACAACCATGAGCCAAAGGTTCACCGTCTCCAAGAGCGACGGCGACCGGCGCCCCTCCGACATCCAAGGGGAGGTGAACCAGCTGTTTGAGGGAGACGAGCCTCCAACCAGCAGCGGCGCGGAGGGGGAGGATGCTGCCGGTACCGAGGTGGTGGTGGTGCTGAAAGGTAAACAGACACTTACCGGCTTCCTTCACCCTGTTTGTTAGCTATAGGCTATATATGCTAACAGTGCTGGTGCTTGGCTCCTGCTGGGTGACTCCACATTGTCTATATGAACAGATGTGTGTGACTGGAATTTTTTAGTGGCTGCACAGGGCCAGCAACAGAGGCTGTGGAAAGTGCACACATTTCCATTTTTCCTGCAATATTTGTACTGTTAGAGGTAACTTGCAGAAGAGATTGGAAGTTGCGTGCATGTAAGTCAGTTTTGACATAATGAGTGGCTTAGTTTATGTCTTGCTTTCATTTTATATGGTCTATTTAAGTTTGTATGACTCACACATGTTGATACCACTGTTGCATACATTAAAATATGTGTTTTTTCTCCTGCTCATTGTGCACGAGTCAGTTTACTCAGGTTACTCCTGAGGGCATCAGTGTAGTAACCCATAAATAGCTTTATGCTCCTTTTTTCTCTTTCTGAATGACCCAACTTCATATGGCCACATTTACAGGGTTTATATTTTATCATGTTGGATCAGTCAACATGTCATGCTCTGATGTAAATATGTAAATTAACCGCTTACTTGTTTTTGAAAAGGATTTTTTGATCTTGCTGCTTGCCTTCAATATACTGTACTAGTAAAACATTTTGGAAGGTGAAGGCTTGCAAAGTGTGTTTTCTGCCTCCTTTGTGGCTAAGTTAACTTTAAATAAAACCCTAATTTCTCTGACCTTCATCTCTACAAATAACTTATGACAGTTTCCCCTAGCGCTAGTGGTTTGTTCCTGTCACCAACTCACCTTACTGAAGTAATCAAGGTCCTGTCAGTTATTGTTTGAATTGAGTTCAACAGTGCAGAACAAATTGTGGTAAAAATTCCCATTGGGTTTGGAATGGAAGCCTTCAGCATTGGCAGTGATTAGCATTAGAAAAAGTGCAATCATTCAGGGCCAGTCGAGTGCAAAAAAAAAATTTATCTGCAGAATTAATCAATACATTTCATACTATGTTCAGCCCATAAAGGCTGCTGCAATAATAGTACTTCACATTAATTGACTGGGCTCCTGATTCACATAATTTCCTTTACTGCAGCGCTAGATTTGCTCCTCTCCTTAGCTTCTGCATTGAGTCAATTCTCTGTTCACCGCTCAAAAGCTGCGTGCTGCATTGTTAGGACAGTTATGCACGCTGTAAAATACACTCGCAGTTACAGATTTTGTCACACTTTTAGGTCTTTTCTGGAGTTACACCCCTGCCTTCAGTCCTTACATGTTATTGTATACTTACCCTTCTCAATGGACTTATTCGATTTTATTCTCATTGTCCTAAATGTTTAATAGTGCTGATGGATTTCTGCTGTTCTACTGTCACAGAGATGAGGAATGAAAGCTTTTATTTTAAATGAATGCTCCATCTTTGCTACATGTGGCTGCAGAGAGTGTGCCACATCTCGTCCCGTGCAGGTAAATTAACATAAAAATGCCTCCTCAGCAGTTCTCCACTCGAATGCCCCAGCGTGTATCAATCATTCCTTTGAACATTAAAGATGACTGCGCGGGTCAGTAGGAACAAATCTCACCACCTCCTCGAGTTCCCCTTACGACACGGGGGTCACTATACTGAAGGACTTCCCCTCGTATCTGCTGTGCTCTGACTGAGCTGCAGCCATGTGGAGACTGGTGTCTCTGCATCCCCTCTGCTGGTTGTCATAGCGACACAGTACATTTTTTGCCAGAGTTTTGTCACACAGTTTTGCACTGACATGAAAACACTTCAGACCAATCAAGCACCATTATGAAATCAATGTCTCGCTGAGATGGTGTGATATTTTCTCTCTGTTAGTTGTTCTGTGCTCAGAATTTTTTGATAGAACAAAATGAAAAAACAGATGATCCTCAGATTTGTACACAGTGATATTCTGTAGGTGGTCAATAATGTGATTAGCTTTACTGTAATGTTGTATCAGGACTTTTCTTTCTTTTCTTTTTCTTTTTTCTTTCTTCTTTTTTTTTTCTTTTTCTGCGACAACATTTTTTTCATTATCAGTGGGTAAATAAGTAAGTAAAGTTTATTTAATATAGCATCTTTCAAAGCGCAGTGTCACAAGGTGCTTAACAAATAAATTATTTAAAAAACATCAGACCACAAAAATAATAGTAATTAAAACATTCTGAGTAAACCACTAGATAGCAGCAGGTGAGATAAATGCCAATTTGATTAAATAGGTCTTAAGCTGTTTTCACAGAGATAGCATCATGTATCAGTAACCTCCTGTAATTTAGATAAAGTGCTTGTTTGATGCCTGTGAGTTTTGATTGGCATTAGCCACGTTCCTCACTTATTTGTATGTTAAAAGAGAGTTGGATACACAGCTAACAACAAGCTGCAACACGTAGAGTGATGGGAAACAACACTCACTAGCAACTTGAAGTGTCTGATAGGGTTTTCTATCATGATTTTCTGTCAGCCACATCATAATGCTCTGGAAAAAACTAAAACAAGCTTCTTCTTCATTTACCTAGTTATCAGAGCTACAGGTGGCATGTCCTGCCTCTTTGAATATATGATTGGTTGCTGGGAAATAAGCAACAGTGAAAATACCAGTCCCTTTCTAAAAAGTTCAGAGAATTTTTAAGCAGGAAGGCCCCCGAGTAGCTGCACAAAAACGTTAGAGCTATTTAAAAATTGATGCTGATTGCAGTGCTTTTCCTCCAGTTGGCCACATGCTGGCGTATACACTCCTCCTCATTTGGAATAATCAAGAAAGAAGACTCACCTGCATATAAAAATAATGCTATAGGGACACAGTGTCACACAAGACAAGACAAGCAAAATCTTTTTATTTCTGATAATAATAGAATTTGAAAATATTTGAAATTTTACCCTGATAAATGACTCAGATTATTTATCCTTTATTGAAATATTATTTTTTGGTCCAGAGACTATTAACAATTAATTGACTTATCTTTGCAGTTTTCAATCCATAGTGATGTGTACAGCAGTGAAGATGTCATCAAACATCCTTCCACACTGTACGTGTGTTTGAGTCGGATGTGCTGAAACTGAGGGCTCGATGAAATGTTATTCATACTTAAAGGGTTGTGTTAAATGATGGCCGTATCAGACTACACAAATTCAGCCAGATTTTGACCCGATTGCATCGCCACTCCTGTAGTGTGACATAATCTACAGTGCGTCCAGGATGCCCCTTGACCCCAAGTCGACTAGACTAACATGTCAGAATTTTTTTTTTCATTTCCTGTGTAGCGTGACACCCTGACTGACATCAGTGATGTGTGTCCCGTTGCTGACCACTAGGATAACGTACTCCCTGGCGGTCATGTATCATTATCATGATGATTACTACATTACTAGGGATGTGACGATACATCGATGTGTCAATGCATCGATTTATTTTCCTGCAATAGCTAAACAGCAGATCGTCCTTCTAGTGTGACTTGTGTTTTCTAAAATTGTTTTTCAAAGCAAATCGATTGTATCGGTGCTCAGAATTAGTGCCTTGTATTTAGGACGTCAAATGTTGTTATGTGGACATGGTTTTCGCAGTTATGATGGTGAATAGTTTTAAACGTTACTTCTGTTCGTTCTCAGACATTCTGGACATGCGTATTACATCAGCAGCGTTGCTTCAGATAATGATGGATCATGGCAGGGAAGCAGATTTTCAGTCTGCGTTTGCAGCCCACACAGACTGAATAGAGGCCTTGTACAGAATGTTTGTGTAGTTCAGTGTATCAAGCTTTTGTGGTGTTTTACCTCCTCCACCACTGCATAGACATAGATATGTTCTTTTCCCCTATTTTTGGCAAAAAAAGTTACTATTTTAGTAGTCATTGAATCATATATGGTATCGCTAAAAATGAGCCCATATCGTTCTTGTATCATATCGCCAACAGTGTATCGTAATAAACATTGTATTGTTGTGAAAACATATTGTTACACCGCTATACAGTACTATCATGATATTTCATATCACATTCTTAACCTCAAGTTCTATTTAAAGGATAGAAAGCCCATATCGTCAGTCTCTTTTGTCTTTGTTTTGTTCTTCTTTTCAAGAAGAACAAACAAACACACAGTGCTTCTACTTTAGCCATGATTGACACCCCTTGAAACGCCTCCCTGACCACCCGTGAACTTGCGCATGTTTGCAGATAATGCCATGATGACAGTGCACAATGACATGTCGGGATCATTCTTGTAGTTTTGCCAGTCAGTAGGCCGAGACAGGACGAGAATTGATTTGTGCAGTCTGACGTGGTGGCAGGGTTAGGGGTGAAAGACAAAAAAAATCTTGTTGTCCGATGCAGCCATAAGACTGTGAATGTGTGTACAGGTCTCATTCTGTCAGTGCTACAATTCCATTGTAAGCAATTTTCTTCACTCTGATAATTTCAGTGTCAACCAAAGCTCCCATTCAGTCTTGTTCTTTTCTAAGCTGGTGGAAAAAAGCAATTTCAAGTTTTTTCCCCCTTTGCCTGAGCCCTGTGATCCTGTTTATATTGATTCAGAGGGAGGTGTGAGCTCAGTCGGCTCAGCCAGCCCGTGTAGTTGATGATGACTGGCCGCAGCAGGAAGGAAGATCCTCGTCTGTCTGCCAAACGCCCTGTCTGCCCTTGACCTTGGAGCAGTGTCAGGAGATATATCTTCATTAGATCAGTTGGGCTCAGTGGAACAGGCTGCAGATGGGCTCAGAATGGGCTGTGCGTTTCTCACCTTGCAGGTGGTGAAGCCGGAATGCTTTGAAACTTCCATGTCATTCTGAAACTTCTTTTTTTCCAGCATTATTATTTGTATTGAAAATGTAAGCCTGGACAAGATGATGACGTGTTTAGTTTTGTGTGTGTGTCCATCTGTCTGTGTACTTCTGTCTGTCTGTCTGTCTGCAGCAGCTGATCTTGTGTACCATATGTAGATGCTATAGATGGGGTTGAGCATTGTTTGGATTTTTTTCGGTACCGGGACCAACTGATACACTTAAAACAGTTTTGGTGCTAAAACAATGCCTAAATTGATACCCTTTTTTTTTTTAAGCACAGAATGACACTGAAATTAAAGAACACCCTATTTTCATTTCTCAGGTAAATTTGAACTTGAAATTGAACAATATAATGCCGTTTAAGTATACTTAAATGTGAACAAAACACTTATATTAACATTTAAAAGTAATTATATAAGAAATAAAACGCAGTTAAGTAAGTAAGATAACTTACTAATGTAAGTAAGTAACATCGGTTACGCAGCGCCAAAGGGCAAATTGCATAACCAATCACTCTGTCAATGAAGTGCCAGGAGGAGTATTTCCTCTCTGGCAGTCAAGATGGGTAAAAGCCTGTCTTCTTCTTCCTGTTCTCGTTCCTGTGTATGCTGTGCCAGTGCAGGGGGAAGTGCTTCCTGTCCTCCCCTAAACAGCATCCTCGTCACTGGTTCCAGGTTAATGTTGGCTGATTTCGGGTCGAGCCGTGACTTGTTTGAAACACACATATTTTGGCATGGTTTTCCCTTTGGGGTTGACGTTCACTCAGCTTTGATTTTGGGAAAGTTTCTACTGCGCAAGACGTACCGACTTCGCTGTCAAATTGGGTAACTGTCAGTCAATCTGTCCAGGAACACGAGATCAAAGCGGAGTCATTGCTCAAGACAGAGAAACGCATAAAAGACGCTCATGCTGTGCTGAAAATTTTAGGAATAAATCATCTTGTGCCTTCCTTTGCTGGTGTTGGGAAGCTCCAAATGCGTGGTAGGGGAAACACTAATGCTAAGGTCAGACTACAGGATATCAGCCCAATAATATCCCGACTGGGAAGATGCAGGGTGTCAGGTGGGCTCGGAAACAGTCCATGAGCATCAGGCGCGAAAATCGATCATTCCATCTTGCGTAGTGTGTTATAATGGACGACAACCAACGCCGCATCTAGGACTAGGCTTGCAGTCAATCAGAATAGTACTGGTGAGGGCTGAATACCAAAACAATAAGCTGAAACATGATAATAAGCTCCAGACAACAGAGAGGACATGGAGAGTCATTATTACACGTAGTATAGATCCACGGTTTAGAAATATTGATTCGAGGAACTTTAAGATAAGAGCTAAATGTACTAAAATCCTTGGGCTTGCTCTCTGTTACTGCCTGTTAAATGCAGTTTTTACACAAGTAAACAGACCTCCATTTTTTCAAACTGTTTTGTTTTTCCTAATCTATTATTTATGCATTCCTTGCTCAGGACTCCTGCGGTTTCCAGCCAAGCTGTGATTGCATATGTGCAGTGTACTTGTGGTGTGGCTCTATTAGCAGAAGGGCTTAGATCTTAGATCTCAGACATTTGACATTAATAACCCAGTTTGTCCTCAGTGATTTGGTTCGTGAGCAGAGAGGCCGACTTGGCTGAGGTTTAATCTGTGTCAGGATGTTCTGTTTCCTTTTGGGCAAATGCAGTCCACAAGACAATGACGCAGCATGGGAGCACAGTGACAACAACAACAACCATAATCACAACAACAGCACGCTGCCTAATAACCTCATGACAGCAGCAGAAAGTAGAGACTAAGTTTTTTCTCTCCCTGAGTTGTCTATTTCTGAGTGAAGATGTTAATGTGTGTCTTTGTGTGCCATTCAGCGCGTTTGCCAGTTTCTAAATCTATCCTAATTCTGTATTCAGAACTATTTATGTGTGTGTCAAGGAAACAAATGGAATTGAGGCATAATAGTGGGCTGTTTCCAGTGCACTCACTTTCACTCTAATCTAGTCTTCAGGTTGTTTTTCCTTTTTTCGACCAAACCCAGAGCAGGCATTAATTAAAGCTGCAGTAGGTAAGTTTGGGGTTAACATCAAGAACTTCTTTGTGTTCTAGTTGGGAAAAAATGCCATAATACCCATAGACAGGTATTAGCTGGTGATGTGGTCTGAGAATATCGCAAGATTTCTGTGTTTTTTCCATGTCTCTATATTCAGGATTGATAAAAATCTAAAAACTTATTGCTCCTGTTCTATTTGCCCAATAAGTGACGCTCTCTGTACTCTATCCTGATTGGCTGGTCTACGCTGCGCCTCTTAGCGACAGGTGACATCGGTATGAGCTGATTAGCTGTTCATGCCTTACACTCTGACTCGCCTCTGCCAACAACAGAGTGTCTGCACGCGACACCGTCAGTTGGCTCGAGCTCAAGCTGAGACGGACCAGTTTACTCCGCTGCAACTTTCACTGCAACCATTTTGTCTCAGTTCAAACTGGACTTAAAGAGAGAGCGACAACAAACAAAATAAGAACCGTCACAACCAGTTACAGCGGAGTTGCTTCCCAACGAGTCTCATGCTACAGCTAATGCTAGCTTGGTGGCTCGTTAGCAGAAGTTATCTACTACAACTAAGGCTGGCAGTGTGCTGTATTTTAATTTCTCTATTGTCAGAAAACAAACAAATTAAATGATTTAGATTATCTCTCAGTGTTTTCATATTCTTCCAGCATATTTGTGGCTCTCAGTCTCGAACTCATTGGTTCCAACTGAAGATGGAAATAAGGTTTGCTGATATTATCAGCTGATATTGGCCTTTTGCTGATGTATTGGTAGCGGTGGGAACATATGTGCCCTGATATGCAACGATATTAAAACTGGAAAAAATGCTTGAACAAGTGATTTAAATGATGACATATGCAGCGGATACTACTTAATAATATTGGCCGATATATTAGATATTGAAATTTTTTGCTCCCTAATTTCAGTATCGCATTGGTCCCATGAATCCCACGTCGGTTGGGCCCCAGATGTACATTTAAAAAAAAAAGTCGCAAATATATGCTTTAATTTTTTATGTATTTATTATTATTATACTGAAATCTTTATCCAGTATGCTGCCAGCGATTGTCCTTCCATGATAATGGGTTTTGGCTGACCAGACGGAGGATTGTTTGTGTGTTTATTCTGGCATTTCTGCCCCTCTACTGTAATGAATGCCATGTAAATAATAGACAGCCTCTTTGATTCGGAGGTGCAGTTCGATGGTGAACACAGATATTGAGTCACAAAGGCCTTTTGTGGATGACTCCTATTGTGGGCTCAACATAGTGGGGTGGCTGTTGAAGTCAATCCTGGGAAGAGTGTGGAAACCTGATTAGGATTTTTATGGAGTATTTATCAACCCGCAGAGAGCTTTGTGTAGTCTCCGCTTTTCTCGTCATGAAAGGAGAAATGTGGTGCTCATGTATTTTTGACTGCACATTGCATTTGTTGTTGTTGGCCATCTGTTTCCACAAAAAAGAATAGGTTTACAGTGTGAGTTTAAGTTTGGACCACAACTAAATGGTCTTGATCACTGAAAGTTATAGAAGGCTGCAGAAAACAATGAAAACATTTAATGAAATGGGTCTCTGCAGAGCTTAAATCAACAGTTTAAACTCTCGATGCAAAGATCCACTACATCCTTGTTTATTAGTACAAACTTTGGACCAGTTGAAATGTTTATAGTGCCTTTTGTTTCTTATGTGCTGTCATGTTTATACAGATGTGCCTGCAATGTTGGTCAAGGTTATTTGGATTCTTTTGAGCTCTAATAGAGGTCTGTGTTGCTTGGAAAAATACACATTTCAAAGTGCTGGTTTACAAAGCTCTTTTATAACTGCCAAATATACTGGAGCTAATTGTGTTTGACATTTAGTTTAATACGAGCCACCTTTGTAACAGTGGAGTGTTGATTTTTTTTGCAAACTTTTCCATGAAGTGTTATGAATTTTCATGTCTGCCCCCTTGTGTGATCGTGTAAATACAGAAACAGAAATACCTAAAAAACAACGAAAATGGGTTTTGATAAACAAAAAAGGTCATCAGTCCAAATCTTTGGTTTCATAGCAGTTTAATGGGTTTTAACTTGTTCTTATTGAGATTTGCTCAGACTTTGTCCTTTAACTCTTGTCTGATCCACTATCTCTGCACATTCAGGACGATGGAATGGCAGCAGCCATCAGATCTACTGCATGACATAATGAATACATGAAATTTTCTGATTGATGGACCTGCTCTGTGTGTATGTGTGTGTGTGCGTGTGTGTGTGTCTGTGTGTGATAGTGAGAGAAAGAGAGAGAAAGACGCATAGTGAGTGTTAGTGGATTGTGTCAGTGGTGGCAGTGGGAGAGGTGTCTATGGAGGTGACTGTTTTGTTTTCATTGCACCTGCACAACTGTCTCAGTCGTACTGCTGTTGTTGATTAACACTGTACATGAATTTATCTTGTGTTTTGACTGGGGATGCAGGTGGCGACTAATTTCCCTGATGGATAAACCGAAATTTCAGTGCAAATATTTGACCAGTCTCTTAGCAAGAACATACTAAAAAAACATCTAAAATGAGCACAATTTAGTCTATAAGGTTAAAACGTTTAAAACAAAAGTTTTGCATGTATTTAGGAGCCATTTAGCCTAAACATTCTTCAAGACGATACACGTTACCAAGCTGTTAATATAAATGCTGTTGTAATGAGCAGCACTTTGCTTTGTTTTATTGTTAAGATCGCGTACATGAGAAAACATGAGGCTGAGCTCCAATCAAGACGTTACCGGTGCTGTGTGTTCAGGCTCAGTATAGCCCATAAACTTGTGAAAGCCTGTGTCTTCAATAAAACATACTGGCAGTAGATCACGGGCAGTCATTTCGATGATTAGTTGCATTTTCTTTTCTGACCGTTCGGCATCACAGTGTCTGTGGGTTGGAGTAGCAAATGTTGTAACACCTGTCTGCAGAGTGTTGCTAATAGTAGTTTGCTGTCCTTGCAGGTTTGCGTCCACATGTACACACGCGAGCTTTTGTGTGCACAGCCAACACATGACCTCTCTTCTTTCTTCTTCATCAAAATACTGCCAAACCGAGCAGATCTTTCTTCTAGCCACCATCTCTCTTTGTCCCACTTAAGTTTTGCTTTTCCACCTGCTGGAGTGAACAGGAGGAGGGAGGGGCAATCGCCTGCAGTGGAGTCTGGTTGCATAACACTGAGATGCAACAGTTAACCAGCGATTTACATTGTTAATTGAATAATTTTAAACTGACTAGGATTTCTGGTGCCGACCAGTAAGGGAGATATGGGTTAAAAAGTTTAACTGACTACTTTCAACTGTGTTGTGTGTCGAGCTGCAACAATCAATCGAATGATTGATTAATCGATCGATAGAAAATTAATCGCCAAGTATTTTGATAATCGATTCTTTGTTACAGTCATTTTCAAACAAAAAAGTATTTAGTAATTAGTAATTGCTGATTTCACCCCTTAAATATGAGGATTTTTTGTGCCTCTCTGTGCCATTCATTCTAATAAATGAGGAGTCGTATTTTGGAGGGTTGTTTGGACAAAAGACGCAATTTGAAGACGTCACATTGCACTTTGGGAAGATGAGCTTTTTCCCACTTTTTCGACCCTTCATGGAATAAATTATTGATTGATTAATCGTGAAAATAATCATCAGATAAATCGATAAGGAAAATAATTGTTGGTTGCAGCCCTAGTTGTTTCGTGTGCTCACATTGAAGAGGTTTGATTGCAGGCGTTCCAAGCCAGAAAAATAAAGACACAGAGCATCTGTCTATACTAAATAATGTACAGTCTTGATGTAGGAAACCTCTTTAACCTTTCACTAACCTTTGTCGTCTTCTGGTCCGCCTGTCCTCCTGCTGTAATGCCATTAAAATGGCCGACATTTTCTCCCTCAGAAGAACCATTGATTTGTAATCTAGCTGGCTGTTAAATGCTGTAGCTTCTCCGCCATCAATCAGCCTAGTTTTTGCTTTTCCTGTCATAGTAGGGCCGTCAACGCAGTGTAGATCAATACAACTTACACCATTACCAATGCATGTTCAGTCAGTCTCTAATTTTCCAAAGAGCTGTTTGAGCTGAATCAAATGATTGGAGGCTCCTTCAGTGGTGGAACACTGTCCACTTAAACAGAGTGGTGTGGTGACATTGAACAGACAGCAGAGGGCAGCCAGTATATTGCTTTTATGGTAGAGACACACAAAGCTAATGATGTATGTGTGGGTGCTGACTGAGCGCTTGAGGCACGGTGTTAAAACCTAAACCTCTTGACGAATATGTGACAAGTTTATCTACGACAGACATATATTGCTTCAACAGTTTTTCTTGCATGTACAGAATGTGTTAAAGTAAATATAACTTGGAAGGCTGAATGTGTGAAATGAATTACTCTGCAGTGACCCAGTCAGGTGTGTTTCTCTGCTGTGACAGCAGGGGGCAGTTGTGTCCTATCCTGTCAGCATCTCTGTATATTCCCCTCAGTCAGAATTGTGTGGTTGAGAAAACCTGAGATAAGAGAGGGATCAGAAACCCAGCGAATTACACAACAGTCTGTGTCGGGTGTGTGACG
>JAQFJA010000012.1:8327385-8349113 GCA_029874485.1 Naso brachycentron | reverse complement strand
CAGTTCTTTGAGCAGAGCCTGATCAGATTTACAGTCGAGAGGGAGAGAATAAGACACATGGGAAATCTAGTCGAGCTGAACTCATCAACAGAAATGCTCGAGTATTGTGCTAACAAACTGCATTGTCAAATTGTTTCACTATGGCTCTGCAGCAACACTGTGTGCCAATCAGCCCCACATTATGTTTATGGAATACATTTTAACGTTTGCATATTTCATTTCCAGAATGGCTGAGACAGAAAATCAAAATACATTATTAATGACAATGCAGCTTCAATTAGATTTATTGCATACACAATCGCACAAAGATTTGACTTAGGAGGGCTATTTTTGGCTGATCGACTGTGAACTCTACACTTACATAAATGTCTAAACCAAGGCAGGCTTTGTTTGTGTGAAGCAAACACAAACCTGTTGTGAACGTCGTCATTTGAGGATGAAATTGCTGCTTCAGATGTGTCTAACACGAATGCTGACTGAGCCCTATCTCGCTGACATTTTTGACAGATGAAGAAAGCCTGTGTATTTCATTATTTAAGTGTAAGAGTCTTCTCTCACTCAAAATATTTTTTGATTTTAGACACTGAGGGAATTCAGAGAGAATATTACGGATGCTGTTTTATTTCAAAACTTTTGACGCTCCTCTGGCTGCATGCTCGGGGATGAGTAGCAAAGAACCGCCTTTTAAGCTTCCTGAGAATATTTGTTTCTTGTTTAGTTTTGTCTTTGTTGCTTTTGTGTCCAGTTTTAAGGATAACTTGGCTATTTTTGACCTTAGCCTGTTAAAAACTCACCTCTTTTTTAGGCCTTTGCTTGAGAATAACATGCCTATAATGAATACAGTATATCTCTGCAACTACAAGGTCTGTTTTAATAATTTTCGTGTCATAATGAAGTGGATACTTGTGAAATCTGTTCAATTGTGTAAGAAACTGTATAGGGATGTTTATTTATGTTTTACATGTATATTTACACATATTTCATTTTTGCCCCAACATAAAATACACTTTTAGAATGAATATTCCTCTGAAATGATGGAGCTGAAGCTTGACAAACTCTACAGAATGATATTAAAACGTGTAAAAAAAAAAAGGTACAGATGTTTTAGTACATAGACAGATGTTGTAGAAAGTGGAGTAAAGGAATGCTTACATCCAAACCATAGCAAGCGATACACTTGACAGGGGAACATACTGAGACGAGTAATTTTCCAAGCTGTTCCACCTGGGAAAAATACATTTATTGTTGTTTTTCCAGCACATTTACAATTGCCCCACTGTGCATCCACTTTAGCTGTAGAATGCTCAATACTGGACCGATCAGTGAAATGATCGTCTGCATGTCTCAGGTTTATGGGAAACATCCCACAAATAGGGTCTAAGGTCCAAAAAAGTGAGGTTATCCTTCAAGTTTTACTCTGCGTCCAGGCCCTTTTTCTTGGCTGCTGAATGCTGAAAAATGCAGCATGCCCTTGTCAACATTTGGAGGTGCTCAGACAGACCATAATGATCTGGAAGGAGTCCAAGTCACCACAACACGCGAGGAGATGAGACTCTGCTACCGATACTGTAGGCTGGAAGTGGGGGCTCAATTGCTTTATCTCATCTTCTAACAACCGAAGCTGCTCAGGCTGCTCAGCATTGTGCAGTGAGCAGTTTAACCTCCATGTGCCCTGAAGTGTTGGACTGAACTAAAACTGTTGCTTATTTTGAGATCAGTTGTGTTTATTGTTTCGAACAGACAACACATCAGATTCATTATATGGAAAAGCAAGAACTTAAAAACAGTGCACATGCAGTAGATAGTAGTGCTCAATCGAAACGTATTTTGTATGCAGGCTAATCTAATATTTGTTTGCCAATATTTTCGGCTGATATTGTTCTATTGCAGACAGATCAGTTTTGGTGGAAATGTTTCCTGATATGTGCTGATGTTGAAACAGTTTTCAAGGCCAGAAGACAATGCTTGGACTAGTGATTTAAAAAGTTGTAATAGTGTCGTTTGTCCAGCAGAGGGAGATCCGTTTATTTAGTAACTAATGAGTGAAGCGTTCACTGTTCATTGCACTGATGTTTGGAATATAGTTAGTTCAAATGTAAGATATCCTGCCTCCATTACATATGTTTGTCACGAGTATTTGATGACCACATTCAGCTGATATTATACGTATATAATATCGGCAGCTATATTGGATATTGTAATTTCCTCCAGTATCAGCATTAGCCCCAAATATCTCATATCGGTCGGGCCATAGAAGATATTAGATTAAATGAAAGTGAATAATTAAGTTGGCAGCAGCATGTAAAAAAATACCTGCATGAAGATGAGTGGGTTAATAAGTGTCCCATGTCAGTGATGTCACCAGTCCAGGTAATTCTTGGGGATTTGGGCTGATATCGTTCCATGTACACAGTATGTCAGGGTCCTTTTGATGAGGGACGTTTAATGTGACAACTTCGAGTGAAATGTGTCTGCTTGGTTCAACCAGAACCAGATAAGAACCAGAATCAGTGTCTTTTAAATCCAAAAGTCCAGACGTATTTGTTTTTTTAATTTAGATTTAGATTTGGTGGAAGGTACGGATTAGTTTGTCATCATCTCATCATCATCTTATGGGCACGAAATCCTTCTCATATGTTGACTTGGTCATTAGAGAACTTTTTTTTGAAATTTGAAGTGAGTTCTCTTTTCTTCTCTTCCTTTTTATGCCGCAGCTCACATCTGTTTGCTCCTTATATCTCTTAATGGCCAGCTCCATCTTTTCCGTTCCCTTCCCTCTCCTCCTTTTGATGACACAAGGTCAGGGGAGGTCAGCAAGCCCTGCTCGAAACATAATTGAATTTCTTTTGACAACGGCCTGTCATCATTAAAAGTATGTGGAGTGTGCAGGTGTATCTACTTCATTAGTAGCCTCTTGAGTAGAGTGGTGCAGTCAATATGACCTTAGCATGGATCTATTTAGCAAAACATCACTCAGCAAAGACTGTCCTGTTCCTGCCCTAAGTTCATGACATTTAAATGAGCTTGCAATTAAATGCCTGAAAATGTAAATTTAGTCTTTAATGTTTCAAAAGAACCCTTTTGAAATTTGTTCCATCAAAGGTGATTAATTGGCAGGAGCACTCCACTGAGAGAAGTGACATACAAATGAAATTGTACAAGCACACATGGACGTTCACACATGGATGCCCGCTCGCATGCATGTAATCATGCACAGATAACAAGTCCAACTTCAGGAAAATGTGTGATTCATACATCTGCATTTAGTCATAAAAACCTCTAATTTGTCAAAATACAGTCGACTTCTCTCTCTCACTCTCTCTGGCTGTGTCTCTTTATCACACACGCACCGCCAAAACCCCACAGTTGTAAAAGCTACACTGTTAATTTTTGTTTTAATTGCATGTCGACTAAAGCGCCCATAGGCTCAGATACATTTGCTTTTACACTCCCGCTCACCAATGCAGCCATTCAGTGGAAGTGTCCCAATTTTCGTCTCTTTGTGGTCTTACAGTACATGCGTTTACGCTGACTCCACCTCCCATCACTACAGCCAAAGAGTTACTTTTGGCAGTTCCTCATTGTTGTAAGGGTTTGGGCTAATCCAATAACAGGGGCCTGTTTGTTGACAAGACACTGTTAAGTTGTCAGCAAGCCACGCTGCTAAAGGAATAAGAAAGCCCTCAAATCCCTGAGTGAGTCAACAGTACACGCACAGAAAAGTGCCCAAAGAAATTTTTAATTGCATTAATTAGACTTTTTGATGGCTTGAACTGAACCTAAAAGAAAAGAAAAAGGAAAAAGGAATTGCAGACTTTGGATTTGTCTTCAGAACGCCTTGGTATATGAGATATGAGTGAAACGGGCCACTACACTGTTCAGCCCAGGAGCACCACGGATAAATGAATTCCACTATTTAGAAAACAAACCTCAATTAGGTTTTATTTGATTCCTTTTAATAAAGCTAACCATGTTCTTCTCAGATCTATTTTAACTGGTGCTGCTCCTAAATTCCTGAGTGAATAAATAAAATGTGCTCCAGGGCTTTGATTCTGATTTTTTAACCTTTTTTTTTAATCACATAATTTTAATGTTTTTCAAAAATACATTATCACATCAACTTTCATGACATTCCTTTGCCATAACTTTATGTAGTCCCATGAAATAGAAACATAGATGACTGTAAAAGTGTAACTTGTGTAACTTGTGTGTAAAAAAAATGAAAAAGTATATTTTTCTGATTTAATCCTGCGTCCATGTGCTAACTGGTCATGTGTCTGTATGCCACTACATGAGTATTTCTCCGTCAAAATTCTTTTTTGAAAGTCTTTTCTCTCATTGGAAAACATTTTTAAATTTCTGATTACTCATCTTGTTTCTAATGTTTTGTCCAAATAAAAAATGCTTTCTTGATTCTTTTATGCGTCTCTCCTTCGCCAGCAGCGCTGCAGCTTTGGCAGTTGATTCAAACAAAAATGGCCTGACACCAAAAACATGATTAATGTTCTCTTCCACCGTTTCATCCTCGTCTGATTCGTTGGTAAAACTCGTAGGTGTAGGCAAAGGTGGTGGCCAGAGGCCCTTCACAACAGAGATGAGGCTGTCATCATTAGCATTAGCTGTTAGCTTCTGTCAGTGTAGCGGTGGCGGAGGGCGGGCGTAACGCATATTCAGCCCTACTGATTACTGTGAACATTAATCAATATCCCGGACAAGTTTCTGCCTAAAGGCCTGTTTTTACCAGAAACACGTCAATATGTGAAAACAAATTGCACTCTGACTCCGGCTTCACTAGGCCTTTAACTTCTGTGTGTTCTTATTTGCTATTGGACATTTTTGGATCTAATTTTGGCAAATAAACAAACATAAAGGTTCTGATCAAAGCGACATACCTGCTTTATTTTGTAACCTTGCAGATTGTGTCTCTTGTACTGGTTGTTGTTGAAAATCTCACCTGAGTGAACGACAGAGTCTTTTTTAAACATCCTGCAGTCTGGTGGACTTCAAATGTGGTTTTGACTGGCAGATGAATGCAGTGGACCAGTTTTTCTAAGCGTTTAGCAGACATCCTGAAGTAAACACATTTCTTAGCCATCATCTGTCTGACAAGTACATGTTCTCACCTGTGTCTTTTTCTATTTATAGGTATAAACCACCGTCTCTCTGTCCTCTCTCAGCTCAACAGCAGATTTTCCATTTTCTAAACTATCTGTCGTGTCCTGACTGTAAACAAAACAAGACAAACAAGACAAAGTTGATTAACAACTGATCATATAAGATATGCTTTATACAATATGCATAAAATAAAATCTTACTTAGATCACTTCATGGCTGTGATTCAGTGCATATTGACCTGCTGATTTAAAGGATACAAATTCTTGCACTGTGTTATAAAGGAGCCCTATTTCAAGGTCTGTGTTGCCAGACAAGACGTTACATTGCTTGACAGTGTAAAACAACAAATTACTCAAATATCCGGTTGGATCTTTGCCCACCTTGTTTCCTTCTTAATCAAAATATCGCTGAGATTTGGCAGCGGGTTAGCTTACGTCAGCAGGTTTTGACTGTGTGCAAAATAAGTTTTCAATTCATCCCACCAACTGGCATGAAACGGTTATATCAACGTGCAGCTTCAGAGTGTGCAGAGTTAGTGTTTGGTGTCCAGGCTGTGACCTCTGTTTGTGGAAAAATCCAGTCAGCTGAGCATTGAGAGCTTAAATCGTCTAATCTGAAAGGCAGCGTTAGAAATGTGTTGCAGAAGGGTCAAGTATGTCATACATGGATGTATCAGTAAAGCTTGAGTGGCTGGCAGGTTGTGCTCTGTTTTTATGCCTGATCAACTGATTTGTGCTTCATTTGCTGATAAATTTTTCAATGGATAAGTCTCACTTTCACATATACAGTTATCTGGACAAAAACCAGTGACAACAGTTAAAAAGGCTGACAGTGGGGAAAATAATTTTAGGGAAACATGATGGTGCAAATCTTTTTTTGATTCTAATATTTATTATTTGTGGACCAACGTAGGGCTGAACAAATTTGAAAAAATATCTAATTGCGATTATTTGGACAGATATTGCAATTGCGATATGATTTGTGATATTAGAGGGAATGATAATTTTTACATTAATGTTCTCATTTTCATTGAAAAACATGTTAAAATGATCATCGTGTGATTTTTAAAGGGATCTGTGCCAAACAAAGATGTTCTCTTCAGTCTGTCGATTATAATGTGTAGACCAGGACAACTCTGCAGCACCACAATATTTGAAATAAAATGATATTTTGACACACATTTCTCCTTAAACAAATATTGCGCCCACTGCGATTTAAAAATTGCAGCAGTCCATATTGC
The DNA here is from genome assembly GCA_029874485.1 of Naso brachycentron. Taxonomy (NCBI): domain Eukaryota; kingdom Metazoa; phylum Chordata; class Actinopteri; order Acanthuriformes; family Acanthuridae; genus Naso; species Naso brachycentron. The sequence goes on along the minus strand of JAQFJA010000012.1, from coordinate 8,342,758 downwards.
GATTTTGATTAAAACACGATTCATTGTGCAGCCACGGACCACAGCATGTAAAGCATTAATAGCCTGAGCTTTTGCAGTGCTCCTGCTGAGATGGAGCTTCTTTTAAATACTTAAAATCCTACATAAAATAAAAACGACGTAAAGAAGCAAAGGCTAAAAGTCTGTGTGCAGCTTGACAGAGGGTTGGTGTCGACAGCAGTAAACTGAGTTAACCATTTACTAGTCTTCCATTCATCCGACTGACAGCAGTAAAGACTGATCTTTGTGAAGTAAATGACTTGCCAGGAGTGACTGTTGCAGGGCGGGACTCTCATTCACAGCAGATTTGTCATGTGGAGCAGTACTACATCTACAGACATGAGCTTCAGTCTGAAAGCAGAAATGCATGAATTGGATCGCTTCATCAGGATCGTTTGTACCATCAGAGTTTCGTGTGTGAAGCACATTCATGCTTACACATATCAGCAAAGTGACCATGATGGCAGTAAACAGAGCGTTTTATTTCAGTAATACACAGGTCTTTTTACTTTAAAGTCGCTTACCTCTGAAAAATCAAGAAAAATATTCCTGTGAAAGTTGTCAAATGAGAAGTTTGGGGTTTTTTAACCCGGAAACGGCTCATTTCAGCTGCTTCAGGAACAAACAAACAGCTGTTTCTGGCTTATTAGCTGCTGTTTAACTTCATATTTTAGTGTCGGAACCTGAGAGGACACCATTAAACATACAGAGATTGTCTCATCTTTTAAAACCAGCGTTTTTCGACGGATTGTCGAAGCACTTGATATGCCACTATGCCTCCGTTGTTTCCAGCTAGCGGTGACCGCAGCAATAAGCTTCAGCTCTCATGACTGCACCGTTTGACACAGTCATGCTGTTGAACATTGTATATCATTGTAAATATCCTTATTATAAGGCTTAATGTGCCAATAAATGAACTTCTCCTTTAGCCAGTAGAAAACAGTTGCATGATTTCATGTCAGGCTCATGCACATTTAACAAAACAGAAAGCTTGCTTCCAACTAAACATAGTGTCTTCTACATTAAGCAATGATGAGTGTTCAGGAAGCCGACTGAATGTTCCAGCTCTGTAAATGCGGAGGCTCTCCCCTCATGGATATTATAATTTAATCTGTGCGTGTCTTTGGTTGTTACAAACAAACTCCTGGCTGCTGTGTGAACACCAAGAGCGAGAAATGTATCTGTACACACAGCTGAGTGAAGAAATTTACTGCGAAGCTTGAAGGTCTGAGTTCTTTGTTGGGGTAATTTTGCCTTGACAAAACCGGGTTTGTTTCTGACACTGCAAATAATTTTACTCACTGGAGCCGAGCGTGCGGTTTTATTTTTCCTTCTTCTGTCTTTGTTGAAATCTATTCTGTGCATCAGTGCTAGCATGACTAAAAACAAGATTAATTGCTTTCATATCTCTGGTGTGGGATCAGAACCGCTGCACACACACACACACACACACACACGCACATGCACAGTGTCTTCATATTACACACGTTTTTGCACACGGTACGCCGTGTACCAGATCAAAATGAATCTGCGTGGATCAAAATGAGACCGGTCTAATTGACAGTGAGGCTTCAGTGCTGTGCCGACGGCGTGCAGCATGCAGGATGCTCTGAGCTGGAACCAAACATCTCCACACTCTAAAGCGTGGATTAAAGGAAATAAATGAAAAAGATAAAGAACGCTGCTCTGTATTGTCTGCTGCACATGCACAGAGAGGTGGCTGATGCACCCTATTGCTGATACATTGTGTCTTTTCTTGTCTTAGTGCATGGCTCTCTGTGTTCATCATAACTGCATACAGATGATGTTGATCGGCTTGTTCATCCCTTCAAGGAAACAGATGCTCTATTTGCATCTGACATTAAAGTAGGGTGTGAGTGTGCGGCTTATTACAAAGCCGACAGGAGGAAAAGCTGATGCATAATGCACCTCGGTGGACAGAAAACATCAGAGCGGTGAGGGTACCGCCTGCTCACTCATCTCACAGCATCAATTCCACTTCCCCAATCACCTCTCTGTCTGACAGCCACGATGAGAAGAGGGAGTCAGGGAGGGAGGGGGGACATAGATGGAGGAAATCACACTACTGCTTGAATATGCAATCAGTTTGGCAGCTTCAGTGACTGAGCAACATCATCTGAGCGGGAGAGAGTGAGTGTTTTTTGTATCTGTGAGTGGGAGAGATCGAGATCAGGAGTGAGAAAGGCAAAGAAGAGACGGATAGAAGGATAGAGGGAAGGAGGGAGAGAGCAAGTGTGCAGCTTTGAGGCGTTCCATCATCTACCAAACTCCTGCAGCTTCCCTCTTCCCTCCTCCTCCTCCTCCCAGGGAGAGGGAGAGACAGAGCAACAGAGAGAGGAAGAGTGAGAGAGGGAGCAACAGAGAGAGAGTGAGAGAGTCACGCTTACAAGCCGGCAGAGAAGAGACGTCAAGAGGAGGATCTACAAAGGGGGGGAAAAAAAATCCTTGTCTCTCTTCTGCTGCCTCTCTTTGTGCATCCTACGGGCAGCAAGGAGCAAGGAGGATCCGGCTGGCATATTTTCTACGCTGCTTCCCCGCGATTTCCGAGGCTGTTTATCAGTGGGTGGAGCGCAGGGAGAGCCGCCGAGAGCTCGATCGGTGACATCGCTCCGCAACAGAAGAAGAGTACCGTAGAGGAGCCGGGATGCTTAACAACCTGACCGACACAGAGGAGGGGGACGGGGGAGCGCAAAGCCAGGGTGAGTGATGGGATGTGTCATGCAGCCACACACACACACACACACATACACGCACACACACACACACAAGCGAACATGCGTAATCAGGGCCATTCACATGGCAATGCATGACACACAGAAACTGTACATCTGCCCACACAAACACATAGAAACATAGAGATAGAGTATATATATGCATTATGTAAAAACCTCCCACATCACAGAACATGCAGACTGTAGGTTTACACATGCAAACCTGATGAGAGTAAGCGGTCACTGGAAGAGGGATTTTGTGTGTGTGTGTGTGTGTGTGTGTGTGCATGTGTGCGTGCGACTGTTACAGCATTGTACGGTGGTCGGCCTGCTCGCCTCCTCTGCTGCTGCTCTTACTGCAAGGCTGTTGTGACAGGAATAGTAATGGGCTCACTTCATACGATAGAAGGCGAGTGTAAGGGCATTACAGCACTGTCCAGCACACACCTGCACTACCACACACACACACACAAACACACACACACACATACTTACAAACATAAAATCAAGCATACATGCACGCACAGTATGGTGCATTTGTCAGTGCAGCCGTGCGAGGGTTTATTCACTCTTAATGGCAACCACCATAAATACTCCCACCACATATGGCGCTCTGTGGAAAGGCAGTATGGGCTTGTGTACACTTGCACAAACACACACTTACACACAGCCACTCACAATTACAGATATCAAGCCACCATTGCTGCTAATCCCGTCGCCCCCAGCTGTCAAAATCAGCCCTCCGTCCAATCCCCATCGCTCGGCTTAGTCCTCAGTCACTGCGGGCTCTCTGGAGAAACCTGTAGGTTGCTGCTTTCTGCAGAGCTGTGTGTGTGACTGTTCTCCTTCTAGAATGTATACTTCTAAGTGCTAGTGACAAGCACTGCACATTTCGGAACAGTATTAAGTCATTAATGCAGGTAAATTCGGTTCAGCTACCGTTTTCATACATTTCTCCCTGAGGGTAATTCTGCGGTTGCCTGTGCAGAAGCTGCAGAACGGCAGATTTCTTTTTCCTCTCTGCTGTATGTTAAGGAGTCTTGTAGCTCTGCACACATCTCTCTCTTTCTTAAGGCCCAGCCCTCTGTCACTTCCCTCTTTTTTTCCCTTTTTCTCTCTACATTTGTATCAGCTCCTCTCTCACTCTTTTCATGTTTCCCATTCTGACTTTTGCACGAATCTCCCTGTTGTTGTCAGTCGCGGACTGTCAGCGATGCACTGGAGGGACAGGTTGCGGATGAGAGAACAGTCACTATGCTGCTTTCCTACCTGTGAGGGCTTAATGATAAAAATAGACCGGCGCTGGGAACATGAATATTTAACTTAATGCGGGCAACTCTTTTTTTGTGTGTGTGTGGGGGGGGGTGGGAGATTACAATGGTGCACAGAGCAGGGGCAGCGGTCGCAAGAGGTTGAAGCATTACTTCGTTGTAAGTGCGACGAATTGGAACCATCAAGGGCAGGTTACCAAGCGTGACATAAAGCCACAGAACAGTGGCATGCAGAACTGTTAAGCTAATATGATTACTTGAGTGCCGCTGTCTCTGTGTGTGCGCTGCTACCTTTTAGCGCTGTCGACTTTACCGCCTGATTCACATATGTGCATCCATGTGTGTGCAAAGAGGAGTTTTAAAGTTGGCGTGCATGTTCATACTGTGTGGTTGGAGCTCATTGCCTCTCCTGCTATATTGCGATGTCAGATGTCTCATTTGTCAGGCTGTTCCTTTTTATCTCTGGGTTAATGCATGAATATAACCTGTAACATGCATGTGACGTGTACAGAGCCGTGTTGGGACCCTCAGGTGAATAAATGCCACCACAACCTCTTTGCAGCACATCTCTCAATCTCTCTCTGTCTCCCCCTGTGTCACACTCTTCCAATCTCTCTGTTTTTGTCACTCTGCAGTAGCAGCATCTCTTAGGATAGGACCTCATTCACACACACACACTTCACACACACACCCAGACACATACATTCCCTTTTATCGAATCACAGCTCTGCTAAGCTAGCTGTGCAACAACCTGAATAACTCTGTTTAGTCATCAGTACTATGCAGGGTAGCTCCAGATAGGGAGGGCTTTTCGCCTCTTTACAGTAGGAATGTCAGAGGCTGTCGCTGTCCGCTCTCCCCCGGTGCTAAAAGCCCCCCCTCCCCACCTCTCGCCTGACTCCAGCAGTACGTATATCCAGCAGCTCAGGGCTGCCTTGCACTGTCCAAGGTGCTGATTTATAACCTTCATTACACAGCTGGGTTACAGCCTGGGAGAGGACAGCGCAACGACTTACATGCAGCATCAGGGTTGTGGTGTGTGTGTATGTGTGTGCGTGATTGTAAAGGTGTGTTTTTGCGCTGCGCACCCTTTTTTTTAAGCATGCAAAGATGAAATGCGTAGTTCTTAGAGATATTAAAAAAGGTGAAGTATAAATTTACAGATAAATGGACGCATGTTGCCTCACGGCCACATTTACATATCCAGTGTCGTGTTGCTCTTCCGCCTCAATCACTACGTGTACATGGACGCAAATATTTCAATATTAACCCAATTAAGACAATACTCTGAACAAGACACTGACATGTAAACACCATTTTCTGATTACCTTACTCTGAATAAGGTTGTAGTCAGAATAAACAATAATCGAATTAAGACGTGGAGTATTCCAGTTTTAGTCGCCTTGTCATTATTATTATTATTATAATTATTATTATTATTGTTTTTTTAGATATTTCTTTGGGCTTTTGTGCCTTTGCTTTTTGATAGGACAGCTGAAGAGTGGACAGGAAATGGGGGAGAGAGAGGGAATATGAGGGGATGACACGCAGCAAAGAGCGCCAGGGTGAAATCAGACTCGGGCTGCTGTGGCGAGGACACAGCCTCGGTATATGTAGCGCCCACTCTACCAACTGAGCTACCAGGACACCCGTTATGTCACAATATTGTACACATGAATACACCTTAATTGTACTATGCCGCCCTATCAGAGTTTTTGTAGTGTTTTGCAACAGCGACAGTTTACGACAGTCAAACTGCTTGACGATACATACTCTAGTTTCTGGCAGCAACTTTATGGCTAGCTTCATAAGAAAAGTTGACCGACAGCACTATTAAAAAGAATTCCCAACGAATCTGGAGCAAGGCAGAAACTATCGCCATGTTAGAAATTTTGAGAGAAATGGATATCATGAAGTTTTTGGAAAATTAGAAAATAAAAACTCAAAAAGGTGAAACGGTAGCATCATATTCAACCGCTGTATTGTTGTTGTTGTTCGACTTCCGGTTTCATGTCAAATCCCACAAGAATATCGGACGTATGACGTGGGGTGGGCGTGCGTCTCGTGAGTCATTAGTTAGACTATGCTCGGTAACATGTAAACGGGAATATGAATGGAATATTCTAAAGGCAATGTAAGCATGTAAGCACCTTATTCGAAATATTGTCTTATTTAGAATAAGGTAAATAGTCTGATCATTGCCGCCCATGTAAACATAGTCATTGTTAATTATCTACACTTTTGCAGCAGTGACGAGGTGAGGAGTCTGCAGTGCAAGGAAGTGGGATGCAATCAAGAGTTGAAGGGAAGGTGAAGTTTTAGTCATCCATTTACAGCACAGAGAGCGTGCAATGACGGAGTGTGTCTTTCTTTTAGCTGTTACTGTCTGAAAGATGTAGTGATGCAGGGCGGTGGATGCCTAAACGAGGAGGAGGTGGCAGAGCTGTTGGTGTCGGCGGCAGGTGTGGTAAAATGTTGTGTTTCTGGTTTACTTTAATCCACACTGAATGAGAGAGACGTGGTTTATTTATCTCTTTATTGTGTTTAAACGTAGAGGATAATTTGACGTATTTTCACGTAACATCTATCACTTACTGAATTTGATAAGTTCTGTCGTCATTACAGTGATAAGCTGCAGTGTGAATATTTTTTCAGAGCACTCATTGTTTACGGTGCCATATTAAGAGGGGCTGTCAGTGTTAAACTGCCTCTGTTCTTGTTAGCAAGCAAAAGTAATTTCATGCTACTTCTCCAAATGTTTGTTACTGTCTGCAGTTTTTCATTTATGTATTCTGCCGCTCATTAATGTGTCAGTTCTGTTTATGCGCTCCAGTTTAATGAGGGAGTAGTTTTTGTAACGTGTGCATAATTGAATATTGCTCATGAGTTCTGCCTGGACAGTGTTTGGCTCTGCAGGTCAGCTGACTGCTGCTGATAGCCGGCTCACTCCAGACGGATCACACTCTGGAGGCTGGTTTGGAAAACATTCCAAACATTATTGCCCCTGTTAGATAAGATAAATTTTTATCAGTCCCATTGGCTCTGAGAGACTGTAACCAATGAGTCAAGATCTGATTGGACTAAACTCCAGACGAGATTTTCTGAGCTTGAGATACTGTTTGACTGCAGTAGAACTGACACTGCTTTAACGCAGTGGAGTCTCATCTTCTATCACTACTTTAAATTCTCTTTATCCCACATTGTATAACATGGGAAACAATTTAAACAAGATGAAGTATACAGCTCAAAAGTATTTTGTCACTGTTGATTGTAGTCGAGCATTGAGACGTACCGCCATGTTTCTTTCTCCCTCTTGCTCTTGCTGCATGTTTGCTGCTTTAGCGCCCCGCACTGCAGATTGCTAAAGTCACATATAATTTCATATGACTTGGCAACAACAGCTACTCATAACACCTCCAGCTACATATTTGCTGTAGATGCATTGCCACTGATTTAGTATCACAACGTGTCACAAGCACAGACGGACAATCAGATTACAGCGAGGCTGAAATTGACTAGAGGCTCTTGTAATCAACTAGTTTGTTGGGCAACTACTGTGCAATCCCAGTATATACACAAATGAACCATGAGCAAAAAAAATGGTACCAAGAAGAAGACACCAAAAAAAAAAAAAAAACAGAAGATGAGTCCTGGTTATTTGGTGACTGACTCTCATGGTTGTTGTGGTAACAGCAAGTCTGGCATGTTGCTGAAGCACTCCTTTAGCAGCTGCTTTGGCAGCACATGAGAGCAACTGGTTGAGTCCATTCACACACATTACAGCCAAACAAACATCTGGTTTTAATAAGTCAAAAAAACAAACAAACAAATAAACAAACAACAACAAAAAAACAGCTGCTGTGATTGAAAGTGATGCATGTCTGTCATCTGCAGCTCTTCCTTAAAACAGCTTTGTGTAGCTGCTTTTCTTGTTCCACAACTTACTACCTAGCACAGTATTTAAATTAAATTTTATTTTGATGCACACAAACATTGCCTCCCCTGCAATTTTAAAATTGCAGTAATCCATGCTGTGATTTCAAATAAATTTTGATTAAGAGCATCTTAACTTAACTAACATTTTAACTTTAGGAAACAAAATAAGCTGAAAACGTGACTGGTTGTGACTTCTTCCTTTGCTACTGTTGACTGTCTTTCACTTCACCTGCTGTTGGATTTGTGTTTTGAACTAAATAAGCTGTGAGGATATTTGTGTTAAATACATGAAACCATGGTAACTGCTCACATGTTATTCAACCTGCAGTATCCCCAACCAATCCATCCATCTGGAGCTGCAACAATTAGTCTAGTAGTTGACAGAAAATTCATCAGTTCTTTCAGTTTCATCAAGCAAAATGCCGAGCATTGTCTGGTCCAGACTTCACAATTGTGAGAAATTCATAAATTCTTTGTTGTATGCAATAACAAACTAAATATTATTGGGTTTCGGTCTGTTGGTCAAATGAAGCATCAAGCAGCTAAACAACAAGAAATTCAAATACATCTCCTTGATCTAACGGCATTTTCTGACATTTTACAGACCAAACGATTGATGGATTAATTAAGGAAATAGCCGACAGATTATTTGATAATGAAATTAATCGTTAGTCGCAGCCCTTCATCCATCCATCTGTCCATCCATCCATTCATCCATCCATCCTCTCAGCCAGTCTCTACTCTTGGTCAGGGCTGTGAATAGGGTTGTAATGATGTTTTAGTTATGGCTGACTGCATAATACTGCAAAATGCTCCCCTGGGCCTTCTCCTGGGGAGGCAGTTGTTGTGCATGCTCAACGTCATTATTCTCTGTCTACCCACTCTGCAACTTATCTACTGCGAATGGAGAGAGAGAGCAGAAATGCACTGTAAGTGAGAGAGATTGCTGGCTGATACAGAACCACGGGCACTTGTTACTTAGAGAGGTGGTTCTCTGGCTGTACACACAAAAAAATACATTTTCAGTAGCTTAGCGCTTAAGTGTTTCATCTCCACATGAGTAAGCAGACACATAGGCCTGTTGTAGCCTGCAGTATTGAACTGGATAGGTCAACTTTAATACTTTAATGCAATGTCAACCAAGTTAATTGCATGGCAGAACAATGCTGTACGCTGCATTCTTCATTAAACACTAGAGATGTTACAATATCATTTTTTCCCTCCTATTACCAAATCTGATGTCAAACTTGTGTGTTGGCCAATACCAAGTAGAGATCTGATACCTGCTGATTGAAAACATAAAATATTTTACTGATACCAATATACGATACATACACACTTTTTGTTGTTGTTGTAATTGTAGAATTTACTTGTCAGTCTTATTGGAAAGTCTGTTTGTTTTGGAAACAGACATAAAACGAGACAAACAACGTTTGATTCTACCATGAGTGATAAATGTATTCTTTTTCGAATATAAACACTCATTAATGAAAAATAAAAGTAATTTTTATTGATTACGTGTGCATAATATGCATAGTATATTTTTAACAGTAAGAACCAACTTCATATTCATTTTTGAAAGTTACAAACAACAGCAACCTGGTGACAGACTGTGAGCTCTGTAGTGCATAAAATACAGATGTGCCCCTTTTTATACTTTCAAATTAATACTAATTCTCTGAATTAAACAACAGGTTTGCAGGGTAATGCCCTGAGACCCCTGAGAAAAACACATAAAACTCAATTCTTTCAACTGCAAAAAAATAAACTAGCTGTAGTTCAGACTTAAAATTTCAGTCTGTAGAGCCAAATTTAAGTACAAGAGATGAGGATAAATTATAAATAAATAAATAAATAAATAACTTTACCTTAGGTAGGTCAGTTCTGCTTAAAACTGCACGAACTTCTTAAACTATTATCTGCCGATACCAATGTCATACAGATAATATTGTGCATCTCTATTTTCCGATACAACCTCATCAACTTCATTGGACACACAAGTGTCTTTTGGTTGGACAAACTCTGTGTTGTGCTATAATACTGACGTCCAATTTAGTTTACAAAATGCTGTTTACATTTAGTTACAAGCTCTCTCTTGCCATTCCCTCGGAGCTCTTCACATTGTTTGGTTGATCTAAAGTGCCACGCTCACAAAAATCACCTGTTCATGATTCAGTGCGATTTCTCATTGGTGTACCTCCCACTGTCGTACAAACTGTCCCTGAACTCCAAATATAGATTGTAATTACGTGTCACCTAATTGAATTTAATAAAGGTAGGAATTAATGAAACATGGACACAGTGGCTTTTGTAACGATGGGGCAGATGAATTGGTTTTCTTACTAATTAGAGTATAGTTACCATTAGTAGTGGGTGTCCATGTATAATGGATGGGTATTCATTCATTGGTTTGTCGATTATTAACGGGAGAGTATAATCAGCAGTGAAGGGCTCTGCTTCCCTGAAGCTTGCTGTTGAGTCACAGTGTTGCTGATAAAAAGCTCGCACAAAACCATGTACAAACAGGGGGGTCATGCACACACACACAAACAAACACACACACACCAGCATCAAGAGACCATTAGTCATACATGCTCTGCTTTACTACATCTTTCCTCGTCTTAAAAGGATGTTTTGCATCTAGTCAAATGTGAAACTTAAAGGCAAAAGCAGAATCGCTGCCTTTCTTTCACTTTAATATGTTGATTACATGACTTGAACTGAAACGCCACAACAGCACAAACCCCAGGCACGAAAGGTTTCTGAGGTAAAGGATTTTAAATGAGTTGGTGGTCCCTAAGAGAAATAGATGGTCAGGCTTATGGAGGTGGAGAGGAGGTCAGTGGAGGTAGAGGAAAGAGATGAAACAAGCCAAAGACACTCAACCATGCTGAACACAGCAACGTCTGTCTTCTCTCTCACCACGTCCATCAAAGTTTACTGAAAATTGTGGCTTCTCTGTTTTTTCTGCATTATTACCACTTCATGAATAAACTACACATGGCAAAATATTTTAGTGATTTAAATACATAAGAAAAAAAAATTAGAGTTTTTATCAAGGTATGCGTAATATATGATGACACTTTTATTAAAATCCCTCCAAGGAACTTTCATTTTGTTTTGATTGTTGTGGAGCATGTGGACAAAAGTGGTGCTGCTCACTGACGTAAACATCTCGTCCAGCGTAGGGATGCAGGCGACTAGTCTGTTAAACATTTGAACGCCCACTCCCTCGCTAGTCAGCACCAGAAATACTAGTCGGTTGCAAGGAGGAGAGGAAGCTTCTACTAACAACATTCAACAGACAACGCAACTCATCACTGAAGTGACTGCCCGTGATCTGCTGCCATTATGTTTTGTTGAAGCCAAAGGCTTCTGAATACACAGTATCGACTAACCTTATAGACTGAATTAGGCTCAATTTAGATGGTTTTCTGAATGTTTTTTTTGTTTGTTTGTTTGTTTTTTGGCTTATAGACTAGTTGACAAATCACAATGAAAATTTCTGTTTAACTGTCTTGAAAATTAGTTGCCACGTGCATCCCTAGTCTAGTGCGAGCATTTGTTTTGGAAGAGAGTGAAATAAACATGCCAGTTATTTGCACAATACCAGTTCAGGCATGAACTCAAAATACTGAAATTATCTAAAGAAAAAATCCTCCTGCTTCCAATCATAGATAATAAAAAAGAGAACAGCGTATCGATCCTGCTCGTAAACAACAAGTCGTCTCTTGCTGTCTGTGTGCCGTAAAGTGTTTCATAATGTTTCTGCTTACTGGGTGGAGCAGACAAAGGCATTGTAAAAGACAGAACTGTAATCTCCAGTCTCATCGCAGATGCTCTCATTTGTAGATGTAGGTAAGATGTGAGGCATCAGTATCAGATTTAGACTGCTTCATAACCAGTTTAAAGTTCCTTGTAGAGAGCCACTTTACTACCCAGCCAGGTTCGACAGAGTTCTGGATCAGTAGGTTAACGACCATGTTGGGCAACCTGTGCTCATAAAGTCTTTGAGAACATTATCTTTTAAGAAATAAAGAAAAGTAGCCCATAAAATGGCCGCATAAACATTTCTGGTAATCCTATTGCGCGGTGGCACAGTGTCATAATAACATCAGTGTTAAACAGAAGCTTTTTACATCATACTTAGTGAAGACCTTTGATTCAAGGCCACCAGTTTGATTTAAATAATTGTTACAAATCAGCAAGAGCAGGCAGAAATACATGTCTGAGCAAGAGATGTGAACTCCTTTCTTGTGTGGCATAACTGCTTATCGCTTTGTCTTCTACTGTCTCAAGCTATTCTTACTGAAAGCAATGCATGTAGACATGCTCTGCTGGGATCCTCACAAGGCATGCTGGGAAATGTAGAAAATCAGTAGATGGAGAGACGAGATGACACGCACTGAGATAAGTAGATTTCAGCATCGACCCACAACTCTTTTGACTGCATTAAATACATCACGGTGTCAAAAACGGATATTTTAGCTCTATATGCAGGAGGATTTATTCCTTTAATGGTCTCACAAATGTGAGCTTTTCCCGAATGTTTGCAGGAGGAAGAAATCCATTTGGTTCAGGTGCACCTCAGTGTGTGAATCTGCACGCAGCAGATAAAGTAAATCAAAACGGCTGCAGTCGAGCTGACACACAGCGGTGGGGGAGCGACACATCCTCGCTCTCCTCTGGCTCGTTATTGAAGAGACCGAAGTCCTTGATGAAGTCTCTCAATTCCCAGCCTATCTGATATTACTGTGAACCGGCCTGTGCCAGGAGATGGAGCCACAATGAAAAGCCTTGTATTGATTTGCTCTCACTCATATACCTATTTGTGATGATTTAGCTGGTGTGTTTTTGAGCCCGGCCTCAGAACCACGATACACACTCTGCTCAGTAGCACAACAATCAGTTGCTGCGTTAACTTAAACAGAGACTGAACAGAGACTTCAGGTCTGGCTTTTACTTTGTGTCAAACGACAAAGAACTCCTGTCACCTTGTTTTTATGTGTGCTTGTGTGTTTAAGGCAGAGCCTGGCTTCATACCATTCTATCAAGCTGTGTTCTTTTGGCTCAGGAGAGAAAAATAACCAAGTAGGTAATGTGGATTGCCATGGTTACAGTCTGGGCTGTTGGAAATGTTCCATGTATTTGCTAAATATGAACCCTTTACACTGAAGTTAAAAAACAAAACAGCATGTTCTGCTTCTCTCCTGCCATTCATCAGGTTTAAGAGGAAATTCCTGCTGTGGTAGGTTCACTTTCATATGGACCATACAGTATTTAAATTGGGGGATTTCCCTGGTGGATAAATCATTAGAATTTCATAAAACGCAGAGAGAAGTCACGTTTCTCTCTTTTCAAGCTGGCACGTTACCTCTCCGTCTCTGAGGAAGTTTAAACAATCCTCTCAGCTCCATCTTTAATTGCCTAGGTAACTGCCAGCCAGCTGAAAAATGTTTTTTGTCTTTCATCTGAAGCGCAGTTGTTCCACAGTATGCGCTTGCCATCACGTGTGCACTTGCCCCTGAGCATGTGTGTGTGTGTATGAGTGTGATCCTTCGTAATGTATGTGCATGCTAATATTGGCAAAACAAATAAGAGCCGCTCTCATTGGCTGAACTGCGAGAAAACTGTTATTGAAGTTGGCCAGCAGCAGTGAAGAAGCTCATTATCTTGTGTGTGTATGTGTGTGTTTAGAGATGGGTGGGGCGATGTGGACATACAGTTGCTGCTGTGTAAACACCGGTATTTGTGTGGGAGGATCCTCTGTTGTACAGCATGGCATTGTGGGATTGCTGTGTCTTTACACTAGAAAGTGGCCTAATTGGTGGGCATGAGTGGGCAGAGGGACTGAAAGGCGACCGTGAGGCCAGCAGTGAAGGTTTCTGTAGAAGCAAGGAACAGCGCCTGGCAGCGTTGGACGCAAATCAAACGCACAGTCTTGTAATTGGGCATGGGAGGGAGGTCCGGGAGGGGCGCAAAGGGGGATCAATCCCCTACAGTCTGCTTCATCGCCAGGATTCTAATTCTGGCCAGCTGTAAACCAGTGGAGACACACACACACACACACACAGGACATAACATTTGAGATGGACTGGAATTGCTAATGAGGCAGATGGGCAAGGCACCACCATCATGCCTTTGCATAAGATCTTCAGTACACAGATTGAAGTTCAGATCATGCAAGTGATTCAGCTTAGATGATGAAAAAAGTTACCACTGATTAATTACTGATACAGTGTAGTAAACAAGTTAGAGTAATAAGGCAAGGATTAAAGGCAGTGGGGATATATAAAGAAGCAGAAATATGAGAAAAATGGAAAAAATTAAAGCAAATTCAAAGATTAGTTCATTGTAGATAAAGACACTGAAACTAGATTATCTTCATAAATGAAACGACTAAGTAACTGTGCAGTTTCTTGACTTGGTCCTGATGTCGGACATCCACTTCAAAATAGGGCTGCACCATTTTTAAAAAATATCTAATTGCGATTTATTTGAATTGATACTGCAGTTGCAGTATGATTTGGGATATTAGAGGCAATGCTAATTTTTACATCATTATTCTTATTGTGATTAAAACATATTCAAATGATCATGGTGTAATTTTTGCAGGGATCTGAACCAAAAAAAGACTGTGCAGCACCAGTGTTTGAATTAAATGGTATTTTGGCGCACACATTATCCTCTGACATAGTCGCGCCTCCATGTGATTTGATAATTGCGGTAGTCCATGTTGTGATTTTGATTAAATATTTGTTAACTCTTTATCATTAGGAGGAGGTACATTAGCCATAATGTGAATGTTGATTAAAAAGAAAATCAGAGATCATTAATAAATGAATGAATCATTTTGACAGCAAAATATACAAAGACATGTCAGTCTTGGTTTTGTAAGTCCCCCATCATGTTCTCAGATGTTTTGGTTGGACCAACAGTCCAAAATACAAAGAAATCTACCTTAAATGCTTTTTTTAAAAACAGTGTGAAGAAGAAGACAAGTGCAGTGTTAAAAATCAATGGCCTTTTTTAATCAGGATTAGAATTTGCATACATTTTCAGATACTTACTTTGAAATAGACATTCCTGTTTGGTAAATTTTATGTTGTCGACATGTATTTCAGATCCAGTTAATGTTTTTTATCAGGGCGTCCTGGTAGCTCAATTGTTAGAGCAGATGCCCCATGTACAGAGGCTGAGTCCTCACTGCGGTGTGTCATTCTCTCTCTCTCTCTCCCCATTTCCTGTTAGGGATGAGCCGATACGATATTTGGTATTGATGTCATCAGACCTGATTTATTAGCCTAAAGGTGTCAGCACAATACAGACTAGCAGCATGTGTCACATGGCTAATTTGAATGGCTAGGTTAGGTAAAGTGCTTCCATACAGATGCATGATCTATAGCTTTGTTGTTT
>JAQFJA010000012.1:8230821-8241333 GCA_029874485.1 Naso brachycentron | reverse complement strand
GATGTGAGGAAATTAGAGAATAATTAGCCTGCTTGAAATTTTAAGCTAATTCCCCCATTGCATTGAAAGGGGAAAATGATGGAATAGCTTTGCCAGGTTGGTAGAGGATGACCACTCAAATCACAGCTTTTCCTGCCCTGCAGTAAACTCTGTAACATCATACTCACAGTGATAACACTGTCACAAAAGCTACTCTCAAGAGGAAGGCGATGTCACTGTGCAGCGAGTGCAGCAATGCCACGATTGAATTTGACCTCTTGATTAAATTATGGTGGTAATACATAAAAGATTTGGTTCCACGTTGGTCTGGTCCAAGGAAAATTGGTGCCAACATTGGAAATGGTTCAATGATGAAAGGCAAGGAGCCAAAGCAAACCAACAGCACAGAGGCATTTAAAACCAATCACTGATGTCTACTGCTGCGGCTAATATTTCTTTCTTTTTTATTTTGTTTAGCCAAAAAAAGATTCCTCTTGTCCTCTAATCAGAGTGACTTACCATTTTGTTTCCACTCAGCATTTATGTTGAGCATTTTATTTTTGGTAGTGGGAATATTTTCCTGGTCTGTGGTGACTGTCCTATCAGTCTCACAGATGTTATTTTTCTACATCAGGGAAGATGTGATAGAAGTTTCTTCAGCTTTAAAAAATTGTTAACCATTTTTTAGGACACTAACTTTCTAGCTGAGTTAGATGAGAAGACTGACACCAGTCTCATGTCTGTGCATAAACTATGATGCTACCACAGGCAGCAGGTTAGTATAGCCTAACAAGACTAATAATAATGAATAACTGATAGCTGAGATAGCTATTTCTCCCTGTTTCCAGTCATTATGCTAATTTAACCTACTCAGTTTAGTTTTAGTTTTAGTTTATTGTTTATTTGGGAGGAAAAGTGCAAGTTAATGAACATTACTTAAAGCACAGCAACGTAAAGTGTAGCCATAGGCTAATTTCCATCTCCTTTCATTAGATGTTCTGTACAAACATGAAACAATATGCATTAGTACGAAAATATACATGTCTGCAAACTTATCAGGTAACAAAATTAACAAAATACAAAAATGGTAACAAAAATAACAAAAAATAAATTCAGGTAACAAAGATAAGTACACATTATCTATTGCACGCTAAAATACCCTAATCTACACATTGCACATATCGCACTTCATACTCTTAAACACACAGTAAATAGCGCCAGCATTCAGAGGAAGGCTTTAAATTTGCAGACAAGCATGCAGAGATGAGAGTGGTACCAACCTTTCCACCTTTCTATCAACTAAAAAGCATATTAGGTGTATTTTTGCCTCACAGTTTGACAATCATAGAGGGATGTTCAAGAGTTTATTTATGCAAGTTGACAGCAACCTGTGTTGCTGCATCAGTCTCATCCATGATTGTTGCCTGTTTTGGCAACAATCATGGAAGTTTAACAGAAAAAAATGTATGTAAAACAACTGATGCAAAGACAGGATAAAGTCCAACCAATTTATGGTTCGTCTCTCGACTCATGATTGATTTGATGATGATTTCAACAGAAAAAAAATTGTCACTTAAGACTTTCATTTCACGTCACATACCTGGAGAGTTTTGTTATGTCATGGATGACGTCATATTTCTATCGCAAAATGGGATTGTGAAGTGTAAACGTAGTCATGGAGATGGTTTTAACTGAACTTCCAGCTAATATAAATAGGATAGATATAATGCAACTAGTTAAACAAGCTGGCTGGAGGATGGTGTCTGGTTACCATGGAGACAACTGACACCTTTCGCCGAAGCATAAGTTGAAAACGTCACACTACTCTTTCATTCCTGTCGAGCCACAAAACATAAATTTGCCTCTAGAAACTCGGTGTAGTAAAATCATTAGTGACAAGCATAAAAATGTGCTCCTAACAAACTTCTGTTTTTGGAATAGGCTTTATTTGCATGGCATGTGTTGCCAAAGCATACTTGCGATTAAGAAAACAAATGACAAAACAAAAATGACACAATGCACTGCGACGTGCCACAGGCCTTTGTCAAAACAGAGCTCTTCTCCTTCAGTTTATTTTCCACCTCACTGCACTTCGAAGCTATTCTTTTCTCAAGCTGTGCGCTCCTCAACGTGAATTCTGATCAGCTGATGAAATGCAGGAATCTTTCTCGATCTTCGTTCCTCTCCTCCTCCTCTTCCTCCTCTGCCTTTTATTTCCACACTCTTTCCACTGCAGTCCCCTGCGCTGCATGGACTGTTGGGTGATTAGGCAAATACAGCATCAGTGAGCGATCAAGACACTGGTGGAGTAACGAGACCATTCCTTCAAACAGCTCTCATCACTTTGGTTCACTGTTATCAACATACCAGAGTGTGTGTGTGTGTGTGTGTGTGTGTGTGTGTGTGTGAGTTTTCTTTCTATTCTTCTGTTATTCTCCTTCTGGATGCCTCTAATGGATATGCAGAGTTTGATCATGCCTGGAGGTTAATTCTGTCTTATGGGTCAAAGCTGGCTTAGTTTCCATTGTAAAATAACAATCCCTGCAGAATTGTAAGGAGCGGATCTGGAGAAGGCTGATTTGAATATGTTTCATCCTTCCACCCAAGCCAAGAACACAAACTGATGCTGCTATTTTGGGAAGCACTAACAGTTCACAGTGAAGCAGGAGATTTGTTTGCCTAGTGATATGCTGTTCTTAGCATCAGATCAGTTTCTCCAGCCAAATGACCGTAATGAGCCATGACTCCCTGCTTCTTCTTTGCTATTTTATTTCCTCTGTGTGATGATTTAACAGTTTTGGGTTGAAACAAAATGATTATGTCAAAAAAAAAAAAGAAAAAAAGAAAGAATTCCCCGTGCTTATGTAAGAGCTCCGCCATGAATCATCTAAAGATGATGACAGATACTGACGAGCTAATTAATGGTCTACCGTTTTATATATGATGGAACTATTCTTAGATTGACTAGTAGTAAAAGTGTAATAATGGCAGTTAATTTCAAATATTAATACCACGCTTGAGTTCCTTAATTAAGCTGAATTAAAATAGCAGACCAGAATTACTTGTGTGGCTGCTTCAAGCTCACGCGGAGGACTGTTAATGTGAGCATCACATGTTTTCACACTTCACAGAGTTGTCTTTCTCACTCACCTCATGCTTTTCTCACCTCTCTTTTATTATATTTCAGCTTCATCTTCTTCTTTTTTTTTAACCCAGGGTGAAATTTATTAAATTCAGCAGTAAACAATGAGCTAGAGGAGAAGGCTTGTGACCTGAAATCCACCAGTTTAAATCCCCAGACAGGCCGAGGAAAAGTGAGGAGGGAAAGTGGATGAGTAACACTCCCCAAACAACTACCACCAAGATGCCCTTAAGCTACAACGAGATTGTATGGAATTGTTGTGAGAAAAATGCAGGTGTGCTTTTTTCCTGCATCTAAACAGGGGGAAAAAAATAATGACATAACACTTCTGCTTCAGATCTACATAGTGCCCAAAGCGGCCATCTTTCCCCTGGAGGGCCTGGAGGGTGCCGAGGCAGAGGCCGCCCTGCTGAACAACATGCGCGTGTACGGCACCATCCTGCTCACCTCCATGGCCACGGTTGTGTTTGTCGGGGTGAAGTACGTCAACAAGCTGGCCCTGGTCTTCCTGGCCTGCGTCATTCTCTCCATCCTGGCTGTCTACGCCGGGGTCATCAAGACCGCCGTCGATCCTCCAGTATTCCCGTAAGCAATGACGACCACCAGTCCTACTGAAAATAAATTTAGCCACACAAGACTGACTTTTATGACTTTTGATCCACCGTGCCTCGGATGTATGTGTGTGTGTTGCTCTTATGCTAGTTGCTCTAGACGAGTTGCTTTGTCTGTCTTTTCTGATGGTCTCATTTGTCACACTTCGAGATTTGTTTTAAATGTAAGGTGTATTACAAATAAAATGTATTATTGTTTATTATTATCATTATTATTATTATTGTTAAGACAATTCAAGCACATGTGCTGGTTTGTAACCACAAGTCCCTTTATTTACTAGATGCTAAAAAGTCATCTGTGTTGATTTCCAAATGTAAAAATAAGTAAAATCCCAGCATTCATTTGGTTTGAATTGAAATACTCAACCTGCTTTAACATTTTGTTTCTGTTCATTCAGATTTTGCTCAGTGTGCAAATAGTAATGATTAACAATAAAAGAAATTAAGCACTGTTTTAATGATTGCCAAAGATGTCTTAACTTGCAGAAACTGACTAAATTACGTTGCCAATGATTTTATTTCATTAAGCATTTCTTTAGAACCTGCTTCACCCTAAATAGTCAAACTGTCTCATCATTGAGATGCTGATGAATTCACAGTTATAAACATAACCTGGACTTTTACTTTTCAGTCCACTTTAGCTTATTTTAAACCTAGAAATTATGACCTGCTTCGACCTGGAAAAATGACTAAATTAGCATTTTGGGGGAAATACTGCAGCATGAGTCAAAAGTTTGAAATCAAAAACAAATATTCTTTGACTGTTGTTGTTAAGTTAATATTTATTATATAGCACATTCAGAAACAACCTCAATTAACCAAAGTGCTATACAGGCTTAAAAATACAGAATACAAAAACAAATATGAGTTAAGGTTAAAAATAAAAACACAATGAAAACAAATAAAAGCATAATAAAATTTTGCCAGTGCAAAGCGGTGAGTTTTAAGCAAGGATTTAAAGGTGTGGTAATGTTTTTTGTTGTTGTTTTCTTTTTAATCATTGAAGCACTGTTGTTATGCTGAATGTAATCAAATCAAATTGCAGAATGTAAGACTTTGTGATTTAATATACTGAATGTTGATGATGATGTCAAAGCTAATTGCTTACACCAAGCAAACACACACACCAGCCACCTCAACAATACTCCGATAGACATTTTGTGCTTGTCTTTCCTCCAGTGTGTGTCTCTTGGGCAACCGCACTTTGGTGTGGAAGACCTTCGATGTGTGTGCCAAGACCATTGAGACAGCTAATGGGACAGTCACCACCCAGCTGTGGAGCATGTTCTGTGACTCACCTTTCCTCAACGCCACCTGCGACAAGTACTTTGTAGCCAACAACGTGTCTGAGATCCAGGGCATCCCAGGGGTAACCAGTGGAATCCTGGCAGGTCGGTTCATCCACTCTGGATCTGTGTGATTATCATACAGCGAGAATACAAACACACACAATTATGTACAATACAGTAGGTATGGGTTCTGTCTCTTGTCTTAACATGTTGCTGAGTCACTGATAAGTTACTGGTGGTGTTGACATTCTCTCAAAGGAGAAAAACGTCTTGTTAAACTGCACTGTTCTGCAGAGGTGGTCTTCAAACAGCATCTACAGCTGTGCTTTGCATTTCTTAGCCATTTTCTGAGCCTCTCATACATGGTATGTATGAGAGGCTGCAGATTTTTAAGGGGAAATACAATATTTTGTACATATATACTGTAATTCACTGACATATTTAGCTCAGATCGCTTACATAAGAGTAAAATATGCTAGTTCACAATGTGACACAAGCTTAAAAAATATGTGTTAGGTCACCAAAAAAGAAGCTCTATGTAAATGTTTTACTACTGTACAGGTCATGTCATTCTGCAACATTTGTCACTATGCAGAATTATGGTTGTAAAATACTGGAGAAACTGCTCTCTTGCTCTCACTATGCTTGTGCTATCACAGATGTAGCAGCTGTATGCAACAAATCTCTTGTTGGAGGCCTGAAAAACTTTCCAGGAAATGAATGAAATGATGAAGTTAACTAAGCCAAAGCAGAAGAATGTAACAGATCCTGACTGCAGCAGCACTTGCATTCTGAGCCCTGGGCCAAACGAAACCTTAGGCAACATGAAGCCCAGAGCTAGCTTAACCGTGTTTCTCTCGAGCAGTAATTACAGGGCTGACAGTGAGCCTTATACCAAGGATTTGAAAGTCAGAGCCCATTATTAAGAAAGTGCCTATAAAAGGTATTCATCCTCCCTGCAAGATATCATGTTTATAGTTTTATAACATTGATTCAAGTTGATTTATTGTCTTTCTTCCACATTAAATCTACAAAAAGACTATTTATGCAAAAACATATTTTCCTCTTTATAACTGTAGTTAATTTGCTTCATAGAGATTTTTTACTTTGTCCCCAAAGGATTTTTTTCTTTTCATTAGTGTTTTTAAAAAAAAAACAAAAAAAACCCCACATTAAATCTGCTTTGATTCAGTGTATAAATGGTAAAAGTAAGTCCAGGTAGTGTGGGACTAATTTAGCCCAAAGCTAACCTGAGTATTAAAATTTCTTTCAAAATAACTTTTGGAATGCATTACTTTTTCATGTATTGCAGCACAAACATTAGAAAACAATAACAAAAGCATCAAATTAACTGAATGTAAAAGTAGAAATGACTGATAACTGGATAGCTAAAGTAAACAAGTTCTATTTATTGTTAAACTGCAAATTTTATAAATTAGAAAATCTAAATTTTGTCTGGTTTCGACGACATGAAGCATTCACCCAGTTCTTCCCTTCCTCTCCTCCTTTCCTCTGCAGAGAACCTGTTTGGGAATTATTATGAGAAGGGGGATCTGATTGCCCGAGTAGAAATGGAGTCAGTGGAAGAACAGGACGACCCGCTGACCAACGCAAACCGCTACGTGTTGGCCGACATCACCAGCTTCTTTACCTTACTGGTCGGCATCTATTTCCCCTCTGTGACAGGTGAAAATCACTGTTTACTCTTAGTTAATTTCATTAATCTTTTCGGTGTCTGATTAGTGTGACTGTTTTTCTTCACTCATGATTTTTCAGTCTAGGGGTTACTGTTTGTTTTGTCGGCACTCACACACTTCTGCAGGACACCTCTGAAATCTGTGTTATCTGTGTGAAAGAATTGCTTGACATTCAGCTGCTTCTACGTGAGTGTAAATCTACTTGACCTTGATGGTGTTTACTTCTCGGCTATCTGCTCAGGGATCATGGCTGGCTCCAACCGCTCCGGAGACCTGCGTGACGCCCAGAAGTCAATCCCTATTGGAACCATTGCAGCCATCACCACCACCTCCACTGTCTGTATCCTCTTACTACTGCTCCCTGCAGGATAACAGGCGCTACTGACCAGGACATTTACAAACATGCCTTTGTTTTGCACTTAATTTAAACATTTTTACTGCTAGTTTTTTAGGTAAATATTACATCAGTGGAGAATTGCTTGTTTAAAAGCCAAGAAAGCAGACAAAAATTAGATCATACTTCTCAGGATTGATTTTGTTACAAAAATCCTAATTTGACCTTTTAATATTAGGCATCTAAAAGTGCTCCTAAAATATTCCAGCAAGATGAAAAGTCAGATTGTATTTTAAGTTTAAGTAATGACAAGTCAGACAACAGACATGTTGACAGGAATTGAAGATATGTTGCAACAAAAACTCACTGATTGGCCTGCAGGGAGCACAATAATTAAAGGTCAACATTTAAGGCCATAACTGCCACAATGCCAGTGTGATTTTGACGAGAGGTATTCTGTGGCAGATTGACCCAAAGTATGCCTGTATTATTTTAGGGAGACACGCTGACTCTTTTGTTAAACCATGGTGGCATGGCAACTGAGTCAGTTTAGTGTCACAGGTTCAATGTGAGCTTTGTGTTATTTTTCTCTCTGACATCTGAGTCCTTCAGCATGGTCTTATTTTATCGGATTTCTTCTGTTGTAAAAGATGCCTGCACAGTTATGACTCATGTAACACAAAGGATTACTGATCATAAAAAAAGTCAAGAGAAGTGGCCAGGAAACAGCTGACACATGTGGAGCGACATTTTTTTTTCCCCTTAACGTTCTTATGTTGTGTAGGATAGAGACATTTCTTCATACAAAAGTTTTAAATTGAAGCTCTTATATCCTTAATAGTCTAATGAAACATTATTTGGCTTTCACACTTGTACTTCAAAGCAGGTGTGATTACTGGCTCATAACTCTGACGCAGCCATTGTGAATGTCTCCCATATATCAGCTTGGGGTCTAAACAAATGTGATTAAAACCTCTAATCACATCATTGGATTGCCGATGCAGTCATGAGTTAATGAAGCAAAAGGATATTAGTTACAATGTCACTGATCTCTGAGTTATTATCCTAAACAAAATCGATTGATGTCTTTACTCAGCAAGTGTGGTTAATTGATTTATCAGATCATTAAGTGCATCCTAAACCGGAAAAGTTTATGAAGTTCTTTCAATCACTTAAGAGGTCTCATCTTGGGAAAAAAAAAATTCCTGCTGGCTAAACAAAAATTAAATGTCCATCATTTTCTGAACATGAAACTTACTTTTCTGATAATGACTGCTCAGACATGTCCAGTGTGGTTCTGTTTGGTGCCTGCATCGAGGGTGTGGTCCTCAGGGATAAGTAAGTCCATCAGTGGTTCCCTTCATAATGTGAAATAAATTACACAATGAAAAGCACAGGTTTTATGTGTTCTAATGTGGAAAACAAGGATGAAGGTCCACACACCACAAAGCTCCCATTAGATGATTTATTGCCAGTTACAAGTAACATTTCGATGTGAAAACACAATATTTTCAATGATTACACATAAAAACATTCTCTAAGAAGCAAAAACACAACGACACAAAGTCCATAGGTCAGGTGTGTGTATGCCAAAAAGATATATACAGTGCCTTAAATAAGTATTCACCCCTCTTGAACTTTTCCACATTTTGTCACATTACAACCACAACTTTATCTGTATTTTATTGGGGTTTTATGCAATGGACCAACACAAAATAATGCATCATTTTGAAGTGGGGAGAAAATATTACAGTTTTCAAAATTTTCCAAAAAACAAAAAAAAACAAAAAACCCCTGATACTTATGCATCCAAGAGATGGCTGCTTTGTTGTCCTAATTATTGTTTGTGTCACAACAAAATGTATTTTGCACCTTCAAAGCACTGTGCATTTTGTGTTGATCAAATGTTAAAAAGACCATTTAAGTCAATTTGAATTCCAGTTGGAAACACTACAAAATGTGGAAAAGTTCAAGGGGGGTGAATACTTATTTAAGGCACTGTACATGTGTCATAATTATCAAATGCACCTGTGATTCACAACAATGTGCCTAGACACCAAATACAAAATATATACAAAAATCTACAAAAAAAATCTACAAATATTTACATAATGATTCTTGTTGTTCTGGGTATGCACACCGAAATAGCACACCTATAATAAAAAATGTGTGGATATGTCATGTGCAAACATACAAAACACACATGCATCTCATAATCATCAGTGCTCCAAATAAAAGGATTAGAGTTTAACAGCTGTCATATTACACTATCTGTTAGAGGCACCTCTGTCTAAACTAGATGCAACAGATTAAAAAAAGGGAAAATGTAAACACAGTAAGCAACAGTGGAGAAAAACATGACATACCAGATGTATGGATGTATGTATCCAGAACAGTTCACATTTTAGAAGTATAGAGTTGATGTCTAATATGAAAAATAACCTTATTCCATCTCCTCAAGGTTTGGAGAGGGAGTCCATGGGAATTTGGTGATCGGCACGTTGGCTTGGCCGTCACCGTGGGTGATCGTGATTGGCTCCTTCTTCTCCACCTGCGGGGCAGGGCTTCAGAGTCTGACAGGAGCTCCTCGTCTTCTGCAGGCCATCGCCAAGGATGGCATAGTGCCTGCCCTGCGGGTCAGTCTGTCTACTTATTTACACTCACTAAAGATTTCACATAGTGGGTACAAAAAGCACTCCAAGCACTGTTTGTGTTGTCCCTGCAGATCTTTGGCCATGGAAAGGCCAACGGAGAACCCACATGGTCCCTCCTGCTGACAGCTTGTATCTGCGAGAGTGGCATCCTCATTGCTTCCCTCGATGCAGTGGCTCCCATCCTCTCAATGTGAGAACTCAAACAAACTCTAATTTGCTGCCATTTTCAAAAACTCGTCAGCAGGAGATTTCAGAGCAGTCAGTCCCCTGCTATTTCGTAAACATGCCAAATTATATAGGCTCGGGATTTAGCTCATCGCAGGGCTGCGATTGTGATTGGGTACATAACACTGTAATATGCCACAGTTTAAATTTCTGTTTTTCTGTGTGTGTCCTGCAGGTTTTTCCTGATGTGCTACATGTTTGTGAACTTGGCCTGTGCTCTGCAGACGCTGCTGAGAACTCCGAACTGGAGACCCCGCTTTAAGTTCTACCACTGGTCAGCAAATCAGTCACAGAGAGAAAAAACAGCAGAATTGTGCAGTTTAAACAAATTTGTATCTCCAGGCCTCCATCTTAATTTCTCTGTCACTTTTTCTCTTTGTCTCTTTATCCATCTCCACAGGACTCTGTCCTTCCTGGGGATGAGCTTGTGTCTCACGCTCATGTTCCTCTGCTCCTGGTACTACGCCATCGTCGCCATGGCAATTGCCGGCTCTATCTACAAGTATATCGAGTTTGCAGGGTGAGTGGAACATAACCCTGGGAGAGATTGGATTCTTTGGCTTTTGCTAGTGTGTGTATGT
>JAQFJA010000012.1:8172638-8183310 GCA_029874485.1 Naso brachycentron | reverse complement strand
GATTGACGCTACTCATGTCTGTACAGTAAATATGACGCTACCACAGCTGCCAGTTAGCTTGGCTTAGTGCACAGACTGAAAACAACTAGTAAGTGAAGAGTGGAGGAAAATAAATGTTTCACACCCAGTTTCAAAGAGCCCAAAGTCTTCAAATATCTCCTTTTTTACAGCCAACATGAACAAGGAAACCTGCAAATAGTCAAGTTTGAGAAAACGGAGCCAGATTCAAAATGTGCTGGTTATTTTATCATGAGGTGCTTGAAAATGCAAAGCCAAAATCCACATAAATGTTACTGATATATCCTTTAAACTCAACACAAAAAACTGAAAACTTGAAGGAGAAAAGTCTTGCTGGTTTTAAAGTACCAGAATAAGATACAAGAGCTGCAATAAAAAGCTCACAAATATGCTGATTTATGCACAGTTCTGAAATAGTCATTGTATTTATTAAAGCAACATAATATTTAATGGAAAATGAATAAATGGGTTGAGTTGCAAAGTGAGCAGAAAAACCCACAAAAAGTAAAAAGAAACAAAAAAAGGACACAAGAGAGGAAATTATTACCCAGCCATGTTTCCATGGACATTAGGACTTGGCATAACCAGTGATCATACTGGAAATTTTGGGTGTGTTTGCTTCTTTGACGGTTTTATTAATCATGAGTTACTAATTATTTGCTCTTATGGAAATTCTGGTCATGTTTGTTCACATTTTCTTTCCTCTGCCCAAAGGCTCACTCAGCCCGGTGCAGTGCATTTAGTCGGACAAGTTTTGCAGAGAGTTTGACTTCAGGCTGCTCTTGCAAATGTTGGTAGTGTGCTTGCTCCTGTTACATCTACTGTACACGTTATTATATAAGTAAGCCCAGCCCCTGAAAACACTGTACAATGACCAGCAAAGAAAAACACACTTCACTTCTGCTGCAGTTGCAAAGGCTTCAACTGACACGAGACAAAAAACAGAATACTTAACGAGAACAGCGACTGCTTTCACTTTCCCTTTGTGGGTGTGTTTGATACTGGGATGAATATTGATTCCAGAGAAACTGCACAGCATCTTTTGATTTCCATATGCCAACTGAACCAGAGACGGCCTGAACTAGATGATGGGTTCAAAGCCAAACAAGTGGGAGACAGCAGTGGTGGGGCCTCAGAGGTTCACCATGTGAAACAAAACAATCCACTTCCTGTTCTGTGAAGCCTGGGAGGAGCTTTTGGCTGCAGTTCTGTTTGGACAGGCCTCAGCAGAGCCGGGACACGGAGAGGGCTGCCAGAGGCAACGCAACACATGCACGCACACATGCTTACTCACACATACATGCACAGAGGGCTGTCATGATTATGAAACTTTAGTTTATGATAAACTGTCATGTAAATAATTGCTATTACTCATTTAATTATCAGATTCTTTTCACTTTTATTAGTTTAATCATACTTTACTGATACACATCCACCTCTGTAGGTGCTGTTGTCTTTCTAAGTTCAGTGTACTGGATTGGGTGGTGGGTCCGTAGTTGGTTCTTTAGATTTGTAGTATTAGCACTTCAGACTAACACTACTTTATTGAAAACTTGACTGATTGGCTGCTCCAGGTTTCTGGGCTCTCCTTTCACATGTGGTTCAAAACCAAAATGTGCTCACAGTGGTGCTGTGGTGTTTGCTGCCGGAATGCTGTTGGACTCGGTAGTATATTAAAAGTTAACCACATCGAGAAACACTTATTAGCGCCTTCTCTGGTATCATAGGTGTCATAAAACCAGGCAAAACGAGATGACATCAGCATGTCACATCATTAAAAAAGTCCAGTCAAATCTTTAACGGTTTATAACGATCATAACAACGTGGATATGTTAATAATTAGGATTGTGAATCTTGTCAGCCTCACGATTCAATTATGATTATGATCCACCTGCCAACGATTCGAATGCAAACAATTCTCGATGCATCAATGCATCTGCAATGTGTTGAATCCTTGAATTTATATATTTCTGCACAGTGCACATGACTACGGTTTCATCAAGTAATACAAGCACTCGAATAAATCTAAACTCCTTCTTTTTAGAAAGTTCTTTCAGATGTTACACACTGTCCACTACTTATTAGTTTTCTGTTTGTGGAGCTGTGCATACTGTTCACTTACTCAAAACACTGCACCAGTGAATAGCATGACGTTATATACTCCGATATGCAGTGGGTGGCAATGTGACTTTTGGTCCGTCAGTAAAACCAACAAAGACGAGCATCCTGTTGTCTCAGAGGCAGAATGTCAACAGGACTTGACTGTAGCATAAAGTAACGCTGGCTGCTACGTTGAAGAGAGTTGCAGTAAAGGAGAAAGTGAAGTGTGTGTGTGTATGTGTATGAGTGTGTGTGTGCGTGTGCGTGTGTTTGTGCATGTGCTGACAATAAGTTGGTAGCAGCAGCTCAACATGAGTGAAGCCTTTAACTCAGCAGTGTTCTTAGAAGACGAAGACTTAACAGTTAAATCGTAGCACCACTAACAGCATGAGCTAACCAAGCTAATGGCTACACTTGCGCTACAAACCCATTTTGGTCACTTAGCTGCTGTCAGTATTAGTGGATAAGCACTGTTGTTAATCTTATACTCAGACGTTTAATGTTTGTTCGCTCATCTAAATGAATATTGGAGAGTATTTTGTGCGTCTGTTGTTTTGTGTTGGCAGCAAACTCTACATTATGCCGTTTCTCTGCATCGATGCAGAATCTTCCACGTCCGCATGTTAAAATCGACAAAGTTCCAAACTTCTTTTAGTATTGATGAACATATTACATTTCTGTTCATTTCATTAAAGGTTTTAGGTTTAAGTTTATTTATCATTCTACCATATTCATATAAAAATACACAAAATCCAATACAACAACATTAAGTTTCTCAGAACCAGGGATCCAGCTGTTTTTATACAGATGATTAAGAATTTAAACAATTATGACGATTATGCAAAAAATAATCATGATAAGCATAAATAATTGCGATTATAAAACAATTGTGACAGGCCTACATACACATGTACACAGTGGCTCTCTTTGCACCATGATAGCTTGTCGTTAGTGGCAGTGATATCGGAAGGTGATGAAGGGAAATCTTGATACATCGGCATAAAGAAATGTGTTAAAATGTCCCACTTCGTCACAAACTTCCAGAATACTCAGGCTGCCTATGACTGATGCCCTAAATTTAGGTGCTAATGAATACTGATGACAGCAACAACTGAAGAGGAAGTTTAGCTTGTTGCTTGTTGCTGCAGATTTCACTCCTGCTGTCATCCACATTAAGCCTGTGTATCATGTTTCAGCCAGAAAAAAGCACCAGTCATTCTCTCCACAAATATCAAAGTCTGATCTCCCTGTGATTCAATCACCACGTGATTGGGCACCACTTATCTGTGCCGGTATGAGTTGGCTGACCTTAGGCCTCCACGCTGCTCAATGAAAGCAAAAGGTGCGACTGAGAGATTAACCGTCCGCATGAAAAGCTGTGACAAAAGCAGGAACGGTTCTACATCAATCTGTCGGCTCTACACAACCATCCTTCAGTTCAGGGTGCAGACATTTTCATTTACCTGTCACTGTGAGTCTCCACCACACAACTGAGATTAATCCGCTGGTGCAAAGAGGAATGCTGGAACATTTTCATAAAGCCTTCAATCATTCTGAGGCTCACTGAGGACCAAATACAACAGAGGAAGCATTAACACCCGGCTACCTGCAGGATAAAAACCTGCACAGCAAAGATAACAAAATGGCACTGAACTGACTTAACTTAAGCTCGATAGTGATACGAGCTATTTATGTTTGTAATTCATTTATTAGCGTTACTCTTTTCCAGTCCTCTTGCAGTGGTTCATTTGAATGAGGCCGGCGCTGGGTCAACCTGGCTCACAGTTTTGTCAATCACATGCATGGAAGCACACACAAAGTTTAGCGTGACACTTGCAAGCCCAAAACTTGATCCAAACACAACATGAGGAGCCATTAAAATACACAGGAAAGCAAGGCACCATTACTTCCTACAACTATTTGAGCTATGCCGCGGGTTAATGGACACACCACCTCTCTCTTTCTCTAAGGAGGTTTCCTGAGGCTTAGGGGCCAACAGGAGTTATGCAACATGCTGAGCCCAGAGAGTTAGCACAGAGCAGAGCATGACCCCGACCACTAAACCACAAACCAACAAATGCTAAAACACAGACAAACGTCCAATTAATAAAACGCCTGGTTTTTTTTGAGATGATGATAATTTTTGCTGCAAAACCCCCCAAAACAAGAAAAAAAACCACAGCGCAGGAAATGAGTCAGATCATGATTGTTTTGCTTGTCTAACAGGCTGCCCACGGCTGTATCTCTTTCTTGCACTTACTCAGAAAGGTCAGAGTTACACGTCAGCCGATATCAACCAAGGCCCGACTGATACATCAGTTTGCCGATATTATTGGATGATATTGACCTAGTGTAGATATATCAGTATATGCATATATGTTCTATGATATATGCCAATGCTAAAACAGTTTTTAAGGCCAGAAAAAATGATTGGACTAGTGATTTTAAATGGTGCAAGTCCATAGTTTGTCCAGCAGAGGGCGTTTCGTTGTGTAATAACTAATATGCGAAATGTTTGCACTGATGTTGGGATAAAGTTTGGTAAATGTAAGACATCCTGCCTCAGTTGCACATCTTTGTCACAGTTACTTAATAACCACATTCAGCTGATGTTTTGCAAATGATATCGGCTGATACATCAGATATTAGAATTTTCTCCCTCCCTACTATCTGTATCAGCATTGACCTTAAAAATCCCATATCGGCTGGCCACTAATATGAAAAGGTCTTAGTGTTGCCATTACATTCTCACTCCCAGCTCATCACATGGGGAAGCTTGGTCAGGACCCCCCTTTCATCACATTTTAATACTAGGGATGAGCTGAAAATTATATTGCAATGCTTTTAGTATATATCTTGATATTTTTAAATCTCCTCAAAAGCACTTCATAAATGCTAGAACTAAGAGAGAGAATCAAACGCTACACATTTTTTGACCACATTCCCTCTCTGATGTGCCAGTATTGTCGAGTCACTATTGGCAAAAAATGTTAACACAATTCCATTTTTGATCAATAATCATTGGTAATGTAGATATAATGACTAAGTGGATAAAGTTGTCTGATAAAATGAGAAAACCTTATCATTTTATTGAGGTGCAGCCTTTATAATCAGGAAAAAAACATTTATTTCACATCACATTAAAGCAATTATCATATCTTAGACAATATATAGTGCTATATTTTGATACGATATAAAATCTTTTTATTGCATGGCCCCACTGGGTACCCTCGGTATGCGAGACGCAAAAACTTTCCACCAAAAAGCCTTTTTAACAGGCGATTACCATAACAAACAAGTCCCATTTTAGTGAAATTTAAGCACTAAAACTACACTGTTAAGCTCAAAAGGTGATTGACTTTAGCTTTTACTGGGACTAAAACGAGGGTCTTTAAAAAGTGTTGCCACTCACTAAATTGTGAGCGAGATGTGGTTGAGACGGGAGCTGTCTAAGAGCTCAGTCACACTCTAGTTGAAGATAAAAGCTTCATAACTAACAGTGCAATAAAACCGAGGCTGAATTTTAACTGTTTGACAGATTTATGCTCAGCCAGAGATCACAAGTCTAGCCTAGATCTCTATGGAAAAAAAAAACTTATTTTACTTCAGAATTAAAAAATGTGTGTCTGGTTTTAACAATTTTTTTTTTATAGAAACAAAACCTTGCAGGTCATTAAAAAAAAACCCTTAAGGCTGAAAGCTTGCAAGAATTTGCTTCACTTCCTTGAGAGTCTGTCTGAGAAATGGGCCAAAGTTCATAAGCTGGCTGAGGCTGTGGCTGAGACACAGCAGCCAGCCTGCGACACCGGCTGTCTGCACCACCTTAACCTGACATAAAAACACCTGATCTGACTAAATCTGACAGAAGGCAGCAGACATCAGATCACGTGGAGGATCAGACGTTGGGTGATACTCAGATACTAATCTCACAAGAAACCTTCAGGCTGCTCCAGATCTGACTGCAGAGATTCCTGCGTATGAGCTGTGGACTCAAGTGCATTAAACTGAAATGTGGGTGCTGAGCTCTCTTACACAACCGCAGGAAAATACACAGCAGATCAGGTCAGCCTCTCACATTCTTTGGGTGTATGTTACAAACACAGCAGCTCCTGAGTCTCACTGAGTCATGACTTTACTGGTACGCCCATGGAAATGATCAAATGTCCCAACAGTAAGCGGCCCATTAAATCAAACTAGGTATGACAGACAACTCCCTTCAGTCCTCTTGAGGACTATGACCTATTTATTCATACAAAGAAAATTAAATTTTATCCTTTCTAAAGAGGAAATAAGGAAACTTTTCTATATTTTTTTAATAATAAATAGGGTTTTCATGTTTAAGGAAGGATTTGATAGTTTGGAAAATGCATTTATTTCCTTTTTGCTGAGTTAATTGAGATACTCAAAACCATTCCGATAAACGTCTGTAAAGATAAGGCTACGGCCAGCAACCGGTTAGCTTAGCTTAGCATGGGGAAGTCAGCTGGCTTCCTGGCAACCGCACACCAACAATAAAAGCTAAACTCCAGGAAGTCACTGCTCCCAATTCAAGGAAATAACCCCCACAACACACTTGAAAATGATGCTTATTCACAGGAAAACAACTTACTAGACGAAAAAGTTTAGAATAAAAAGAGTCATAATAACTTATCTTTGCCATTAAAGGCATCTTGTCATGGGTTTTCTTTTGTTACAGTATCATAAAGGGGCAATTAGTTTAATCTGTTTTCACATTAGGTCTGACTATATTGAACAAGCAAAATATAATCTGCTAATAAGTGAGGTTTATGTGTTACATGTAAGCTGTTTCCCCTCTTTTATAATCTTTATGCTATGCTAAGCTAAATTTTATAAAAATAATATTTACCAGACAGAGGTGAGAGGGGTAACAGTTAGGGATGCACGACACAGTTATCGGCCCGAGACTGACAAGTATGACCTCATTTTTTTGGTAAAGATGATGAAATTTTAGCCGATAAATAAAGTCAATAATAGTGCTTATCCGCAGAGTAAGCAGCCATATATTTGATTTACTTAATAAAAAAATAAATAACCATTTGATCAGTCAGAGGTGTTGTTTGTCGTTAAGTAAAAAGATGTGTCAGTTAGATTTGGTCGGTGCTATGGAACATTAAACCATCCATCCAGCATTTCGTATCCTCAGATGAGCATAAATACAGGTTACCATCTTCTCTTTTAAATATAAAAATGTAAAATTAATTATCATTTATTAGCAACAAGAAGCAGGTTATTGTCAGTTCTTACTGCTGCCTGCAAAAAAAACCAATTACTACTCCTTTAAAATGAACTGGTGACAGTATGCCAAACGCTTTGACCGGGCCTATCAGAAGAGCCCCACAGCTCCAGCCTGTCTAATCACTGTGTCGGCTGGCCAATTCTCAAATTAATGATCCGCAGCCTGGTCACCTTCATGGCTTCCAACAAGCTGCAGCCATGAATTTATAAATAAAGATATAAATATGAATGACACAGTAAAGGAAGACGCCCACAGATACTCCCGCTCTCAAAGCCTATTGGGAGGAAGTAGGGCAAGATGTGCGAGTCAAGTCAGATGATGGTAGCCGGAGCGTGACAGCCAAACTGAAAGACAGAGGCAGAGGATACACCTACACATGGCTCGGAGAGAACCGACACCTCATGACTCACTTCTGTTCAATAACACAGGCCGTGAGCAGACAAACAGGACCGACTGGCTGGTTGAGGGGACTCCACTGGATCCACTGAGCCTGGACACTTCAGCTCCTCCAGGCCCAAACACAAGTCCATCTACTCTCAGGCCACAACCGTGATTACTTTCACTATTGATTAGTCTACAGATACTTTCCTAAGTGATGCATTAATCATTTGTACCATGACGTCAGACAGTTGTTAATAAATGACCATCATAATGTCACAAGGACAAAGTGACATGTTGAAACAACTCTTTTGGTCCAAACAGCCATCGAAACATCTAGTTTGGTTTCATAAAAGACTGAGCTCAACAGCAATTTTCAACATTTAAGAAGCTGCAACCAGCAGATAAAGGCATTGTGACACAACAAACTGTTAAATTTGTTGATCAGCTGCTTGATTCATTAGCTAAGCGGGTCGACATCATGTAAGTGAGGAAATGAATAGTTGATTAGGTGATAAATTAATGGACAGAAAATGAATCGACAACATTTTGTTGACAACATCAATTGTTAATTGGACAAACAAAGCAATCTGAAGACATCAGCTTGTGCTCTGAGAAATGATGGTGAACATTTTTCACTATTTTTTGACATTTTATTGTCCACATAAGTAGGGGTGCACAATATTAGATTTTTTGCAATATCCAATATGCGGATATTTTACAACTCATCTGGCAGATAATCAATACTGATACTGATAGGTATGTATATTTTTTTCCCACACCTAATTTCAGAGTTAATCAAATGCAGACATAAAATACAAAGCTTAAAATTATGTAATATTCATCGTTTGTGCAAAAGAAGAAAAAAACTTGAATGAACATTAAGTAAAACGTCATATTTATGTATGACAATGGCTTTTAAACAAAACAAGTAAGATACTTAAAACTGGATGATGCTCCCTGAGACAATCTGAACAAAAACCACAACAAGGGTAAATTTGGCCTGTTTCACACGTGACAAAGTAAATAAACATAATGTTTGTCCACAGGGAACATGTGAAACATTACGTCTACTCGGGTGTTTAATCAAGGAAACAGCAGCCAATTATTTTATTGGTTATTTAACAGCAGACATCAGCGTGCTGACTGATATCCAATATTTAACTTTAAAGCCAATATCGGCCGATACAGACAACTAGGGCCCGACCAACATACTGGTTTACTGATACTGACCTATTGCAGATATATCAGTATCTGCGTTTTTGTTCACCGATAAGTGTCGATATTAAAATTGTTATTTAAGGCTGAAAAAAATACTTGAGATAGTGATTTAAAATGGTGTAATCACATAATTTGTCCAGCAGAGGGCGGTCCCTTATTCAATTAGTAATAAGTGAAGTGTTTACTGTTTGGTGCAATGATGTTTGGAATAAATCTTGTTAGATATCCTGCCTCCATTACATATCTTTGTCACACATATTTGGTAACCACATTTAGAATACTGTACATAGAATATCGGCTGAGATATCAGATATTAAAAATTTTGTAATCCCTAATATCTTTATCAGCATCAGCCCCCAAAATCCCACATCAGTCAGATAATTCATCCAAAAATTTCATCCTTTCAGCCATCGTGTACCAGTAAGCAGCAGGACACCTAGAAGACACTAATGCACAATGATTTAGGCTGAGTTGAGTTGATATTGGTAAGATGCAAACATATTTAATACATTTTCTGGGCTGCCACTATATTCATTATCAATTATTCTGTCAAATCGTTTGTTTTGGTTGCTTTTTTCAACAGAATGTGGGAAACTAGGCTGGTGAAAAATCTCCATTACAGTTTTCCAGAGTGGGCCTTTAAATATCTTTCTTTGTTCAACTGCTCCAAAACCCAAAGATATTCAATTTACACAAATAAAACTGAAGAAGTTTTTACTTTTTTTAATTTAATAATTTACGTAAATACTCTGATACCAAAGTGGTTAACTGTTATCTAACTGTAACGCCTTATTTCCTGCTGACTAATCGACTGTTTCAGCACTTTCTGGTCGACATCAACCTGCAGGTGTATGAAGAGTAATTTCTCCTTGAATGCCACATGTGGCCACTGTATTTTCCGATACATCGATCATGAATGGGACCTCCCAATTTAAATCACAATGAAAACCATGGATGAGCTCCCGCATTAATTCAGTTCTTTCTTCAGCACAATTAGGACAAGTTCAGCCTAAATAACTGAGCCGTGTTTCACATTTTCTCCCTCGCGTTTTTTTTTTTTTGTTGTTGGCCGCTCAGACAACGCATGCTAAGAGAAGAGAGACTTGATAATGAGGAAATGAAGTGTTCCCAGGAATAGAAATGGCTCATTAGGAGATTTGCCATGCGGAGTTGCTTATTGAGGTCGCAGCAGTTGGACAGACTGTACACACCACCCGGACCTGATCTGCCGCTGTGACTTTGAAACTACCGTTAACGTCTCCAACAACGAAGCTATCAACAGTTGTACAGAAACACGCCCTGCCAAACAACAGCCACACTGGATACACTTCATTTAAATCTCAAGGATTTAAAGAAGTTACTACCTAAGCAGCTAAAAGGCGAATGTTAGTATGAGGACAAGCCACCACCTTGATCTCTCACCCAACTAACGTTAAGTGAGCTATAATTAGACTGTCGACTTGAGTTAAACAGGAACATTTAACGTCAAAACTAACAGCTTCCGTTTCATAATTACCTGTCACCAGTCAGATGAGAGGTTTTTCTAAATGTTAATCCCCGCTTGCTCTTTCCTCCCGATCGTGACACACTCACACACACTCACTTCTTACTGCAGTATTCGCTAATTTCACAGAGAGGGTGCTGAGAAACGGGGCAGGCGAGCAAGATCCTCCCACCGACGCCTGCGACAAGCTAGGC
>JAQFJA010000012.1:8152855-8164600 GCA_029874485.1 Naso brachycentron | reverse complement strand
GAGTTGTGCGTGAACAGGAACTGAGAGATAAAATCTGACAAGAGAGGCAGAGTACTTATAGCATCATAAAACAAAAATAAGAAGTGCTGAGTAGCACGAAACTGAAAAAAGGATGTGTGCACTTCTAACCTGCCTTTAAAAAAATGCAAATGACTCCATGTCTAACAACGTGGTGACGATGACTTTGAAAGGTCCAGTGTTTACAATTTAGCGGCATCTAATGGTGAAGTTGCGGACTTCTTTCATCTAAATATCCCTCCCCCTTATCTCCCCTCCAAAGCAAATAGGAGAGATATTGTAAAGATATCATGTTTAAAACAGCAGAACTCATACTGTGGAGGAAAAACAGAAAATAAGTTGTCACGCTAACATTACACACTTTTTTGAAATATCACATTAGAAATGGTGAATGGAAATAGCAAACTTCTCAACAAAGTTTCTATGCTCACTTGAGAAAACAGTTACTGTGCAAACTGGGAGATGGAAACAGCTGTGTCAAATAAATTTTAATGCAGTGAATGTTTGTCAGCTGTTTCCGCTCCCCAAATAATGATGTAGTAGAAGAAGCTGTTTCTGCCGTCTTACCAGATATTCCCTCCACACACTGAACATGGCCAGTAATAGCTGATATGAAAGAACAGTTACAACTTGCCCAATTGAAACCAAACCTCTCTTGGAAAAAGAGTTCCTTACGAGTGCCGCCTTCCTAGCTTGAATTTTAGCTTGAAGAAGGATTTTGACACAGACATTCTTTTTAACGAATGCCATCACACATTTTCAGCTACTCACTGTGATGTTTATTGAATATGGACAAAATTTACACAAGAATAAAATAACAGATAAAGCTATTTTGGGGATCTATGGGATCTATGGCTGATGATGACAAAGGAGAATAATATGTAGTAACACTGGCACGGTCCTATAAACAATGAGTCTGAGAACTAACAAATTGCAGTTCAGGGTTTAAAAGCTGTTCAAGTGTTTCCTAGAGGCTCCACTGTGGCTAAAGCGATGCTGCTGAGGCGACTCCTCAGGCGGCGCTGACGACCAGAGTGGCAGCTGACGCCTGACACTCACCTCAGGAACGCAAGACAGGAAGGGCTTGATGTAAATGTTGGAGTTGTACACCTTCAGGTCATGATCTCCCAGCCCACGAGTCACTCCGATTGTCGCCATGACACGAGCCTTTTCACCAACACATACACGCACGCGCACACACACGCACACACACACACACACACACAATAAGGTTGGTTATTGTTTTAGAATGTGATCCAGTTCGAAGAAAATCCACTCATGAGGGATTATTACGTTAAGACCTCGCTCTCTCAGACGATAATGAAAATGTTGAGTCTCATTTCTACCCAGACAGACACAAAAACAACTTGTAGAGGTAAAAATGCTTTATAAATATATTAATCTGCTTAGACAGTCTCAAACACTAAATAAATCTGTAAGCAATAAATAAAACCAACCATGAAGAAATTATGATTATATCATCACTCAGCAGAAACTGTCAGCACTGTGATAGTATCTAAGCTGTGTATGAAGTACAATACATTGTTGTTTTCCCTGTTTCTTACCTTTTTACCTTCTCCGTATATCAGTGGGAATTTCAGATCGTCTTCAACAATTGTCTTATAAGCCCTGCAGCACAACAAACAACAAATCTCAGATTAAGTCACTGAACACGACTATTTGGAAGAGAACAATTTTCAGAACTAGTTATATAACTGATATCTTATCATTGTCAACAGAATATTTTTAGTTGTCAATAGACAAAAAGCAGTATTAACAAGTCAACATTGCACTGGGTAATTGTGACAAATGTGTCAATTATTTTCTGATAGTTTACACATTAAACATCGGGAAAAAACTGGCTGATTAATTAATTAAAATTTGTTGGGATAAAGTGCTCATGAAATTAACTGTCAGAAATGTGTTTGAAAAGGAGCTCCAGCTTTACCAGCCGGTCATGGTGTGGTCTCTGTAGAGCATCTTTTTGCCCAGCTCGCTGTGCTGGATCCTACGAGGGAACTCAATGTGAGTGAACTCGTTGCCCAGGAGCTCCGGCCTCAGGAAGCCCTGCAGGGACACACAAAGTGGAGCAGCTCACATCACACTACAGAATAAAAAGCTTTGCTTAAGCCTATGTGTCTGTCACGAGTCAGGCAGGGCGCTACACACCAAAACTTAGATCTTAGTTTTTTTATGCTGAATGTCAACACATGAGACATATCTTTGTTTTTGCTACAGAATGGGCTAAATGTTCAGCTATGTGTCAAAGCCACATTTGAAATTTCATAAGCACATTTATTCAAACGGACTGAGATTAAATTAAATGCAAAGACAAGATTCCCTTTCCTATTTGAAAATATACAGCTGCAAAACATGTGCATGAAGAGTCACATGAAATACATAATAGCAAAAGAGCAGGGCTGGGCCACAAGGACAAAATGAAAAATGTCAATATTTTTGACCAAATATGTTGATATTTATATTGCGACAATACTGTAGGGACAACTATTGGTGATTTTTTACAAAATATTAACACAAAGGGATTATGGATAAATAATCATCTGCAATGTGGATATTAGACTTATAGGGGCGGGACTCTGATAAGCTATTAGCTTCTCCCGTACCCTTGTCGATCGTGTGCTGTATTGTAAAACTGAAATTGTGGGTGATGAAGTCTGATTATATGAACATGCCCGTCATAAATAAATAAATAAATAAATAAATAAATAAATAAATAAAAGACTAAGTGGGTTTGATTGTCTGGTAAGTTCAGATAATTAAATCAAGATAACACTTATGCCATATCATATTATAACAGTGTCCAAAACAATGCTCCACACATGGCTCACACACTGGGCCGCCTCCCTCCCTCGTCACCTGAGCACACACACCTTACAATGAACCGAGCGTGGACTTTCTGGACTGTCTTTAGGTCTGCTTTTGTTCCTCAAACGTGGCACACAGGCACCACTCCACTGCATTTCACATTTTAATACACTTCTTTAACCAATTTTAGATTTAATGATGATGACGTAGCATGTAGGACCTTGCTTTTAAAGTTTATTATTGAATGTTTACGAATGGATGTGTCATTTGTCAACGTTTTTTTACTCTATGTGCCTCTACAATTGCCCCTTGGAGACGAATAGTTTTTTGAATTGAGTTAAATTAAAGTGAATGGAACCTAATGTGATATCAACTCTTAAGACATTTTTCTGTAACAAGAAAAGCTCTAAGGGTGCATGTGTAACAGTAGTTCTGCAGCACACTGAAGGAACAAACTCCCTGTTTTAACACCAAACATCATACACCCACCCAGTGACTCACAACTACAACCAGCTACTAAAGCAGGCAACTGAGGAACGTGAGCTTATTTCTGTGTGATACAGGATGTCCTCCCTCTTCTTAAGGTTGCCTTATCACTTTCAGCTCAGCTTTAATATTAGTAAAACCTCATTTGACTCGTAAGGCTCAGCTGTTTTTAGTTATTTTTATACTCTTGCTTTCATACTTCGCAATGCACTCACGAGATTATTTGTGTTTCTGTTTGTAAAGTAAATACAGAGGAGAAGAATACCAAATACTGTAGCCGCTGTCTCTCTGATTCAGGCGTGAATTCATTCGTCATGGGAATAACTTCATTATTTCGTATGATTATGGCCCTGCAGAAAGAAAGAGGGAGGGGAGACAAGAAATTCTGAACAGCCAGAATCTTTATTTTACACTAACTGATCATTTGATGATGCAGTACACACAAGGAACCACAGGGGGCACAAGAAGCTACTATGTCTATAAAAAATTGCCCATGAGTATAGAGGTGTTGACAGGTTTAACTAGAAGGCTGAATTGAATTACACAATCGTTTCATTTGTCCTCTGCTCTGCAGTCAAAGAGTTTATTCAGTTCTCTCACCTGCTGTCTCCAGCATTGGCTATGTAGAGCTTCCCCATCAAATGAATAGCAGCTAAGGCACAACACCCACCAGAGATGGCATATGACGCTTTCTCCTTTTCAATTAGGTCATCCTGAAGAAAAAAAACAGGAGAAAAATCAGAGTAACAAAATCAAAAAGGCCACAAAAACCTCAGTGGTTCGAGAGCACATTTTGCTTCTCATCACCCAGGGTAGCTCATTATTTTCTTCATACATATTCATGCTCAAACAAAGCAGCAGTGCTAATGATTAGAAACGAGGAGGCTTTAAAGTGTGTGTTACCAAGGCTTTGGGTTGTTATAAGCATTATCTAAACCAGCGAGTGGCTGCAGCAGAGCGGAATATTATTTTGAGCACGAGGAAGAGCACATTCAGCCTGTTTGCCCGGTTTGAATCATTTGGATTCTTTTCCGCAAACAATAGGTGACAGAGATAAAACAAAAATACCAGTGCTAGTGACACTGCAAGGCTTTACTTGAGCACAGCAGGGCTAACATTAGCTAAAATGCCCACAATGACTATATTGGTGGTTAATGCCTGATGCCCACTAGAGGTAATTTTTTAAAGACGTACACAGAACTACAGATTAAACCGATTTTTAATACTTTAAACAAACCACATGATCAGTAAAAAAGCAGGACCACATGCTTGGCATTTATAGAAAACAACTTTTAGAGTCTGTGGCTTTGCTAGCTCAC
The DNA here is from genome assembly GCA_029874485.1 of Naso brachycentron. Classification (NCBI taxonomy): domain Eukaryota; kingdom Metazoa; phylum Chordata; class Actinopteri; order Acanthuriformes; family Acanthuridae; genus Naso; species Naso brachycentron. The sequence continues at coordinate 8,159,951 of JAQFJA010000012.1, read as the reverse complement.
ACAGTGTTGCACGATCAAACTTGATGCAAGAAAACATTGAGGTGATCAGCTCTCTTTGTCAGCTGGTTACGCTCGTGTGTGCTACATTATAAAAACATGAAAGAAGAAAAAAAACTGAGAAGAAGGAATTAGCACAAATAAGAGCACATGAAAGAGGATATATTTCAGAACGACAGCAATGCTCATTATTGCTGACTTTTCAGATAGTAGCCTGCAACATTAATGTGGTAATGGAGCTGTATTCGTAGCCCCCTCGAAAGTGAAAGGATCTTGTAGTATGTACCTGCTTGTCGGTGATCAGTCATGTAGTGAGAAAACCGCGATGTCTGAAAGACTCCCAGTTCAAGACAGACAGTTGTGTAGTGTAAACAGTCAAGAAACCTGATGATTTTGTATGTTGTGTACTGTGTTCAAGCCATTAGATTCATAAAAATACAATCATTCTGCTTTCTCCCTTTGTTGACAGTTGGAACAAAGAGTAACAGACTAGCTGAAAGAGTGAGTCTGCTGTGTTTTTTAAACTTTTCAGTAATGCTGCTGGTGATGCAAATGTGCAAAAAACACCCTGTGAAGCTTGAAATATGCAAAACACCGTTCTCTTGTTCTCTCACACAGATTGCCAGTTATCATCTGCTCACCATCTGTGTGAAGGCGGTCTCTATGACTCCCATCACCAGGCTCTCCAAGCTGACAACCTTCTCCATGTGAAAGCGCACTGTGGAGTCGCTGATAGCATCTGCGTCTTCTGGTTCCTGCGTGGCTCCCTTCTTTGTCTCTGCCTGGTACGGGCTACCGTTCTTGGCCAAGCAGATGGGAGGAACACTGGTGGGGTTCTCCAGCAGGTGGCAGATTTCCCCTAAGCGGTCTCTGATGAGGCGGTGTAGAAGCTTGGAGGCCATGATGGCGGCTCCTGAACCTGCATGTCCATCAAACACGCCCCAGAAGTGGAGAGGGATTCCTGTGCCATCCTAACAATGAATACAAACATAAAAATGTATGAAATAAATGTAGTGAAATGGTTGTAGTAATACAAAAGCAATAGAAATGTCATAATTCCTGTGGTTATGCTTTAAAAAAAAAATCTCCCATGAGATTACAACTCTGAGCAGAAGGCACAGATTTGTGAGGGTTTACAAGCTCTAGAACGGCAGCTGGTGACATTTGTGATACTAAACAATGTGTGTCTTCCATTTCAGGTCTTTCTGAACCAAAGTTGCAGTAAATCCAGGTTATAATATTAGGGGAAAGTTGGCAAGAATAAAAATCTTATTGTGAGCTTCACTTTTCACTGTTCATACTGAATAGTTCAAGTCTATGAAATTGAAGCGATCAGAACCTACAGCAAAAATGAAATGTTCAGTGAAATCTGCCCTAAAAGGATCTCCACAAAGAAAATCTCCACATCCCAAAGCTCTCGCTGATCTGCCATGATGTAATGGGTGACGGGGAGGCGTTGCCACCTTTGTGTTTGCAGGCATGTTTACAAGCAGAGTTGGCCTGACTGACTAACAGATGAGCAGGCTTTACCCCTTTGATGCCAGACTGCAGAGTGGGGGAGGGGTGCAACAGGAGATGATGTAATTCATTTATACCACATGAAGGACAAGAATGTGTGTGTGCGAGCATGTCGCAGGGCTACAACAGATACATTGACCTGAGAAGTAAATGTGTTTAGGAGGATGACGGGACTACAGTCACTGCCTCTGGCCTGTGACCAGGTGTAGGAAACACCAGTTCAACAGGACAAACCTGTACGGAGTTTTTGTTTTAAGAGAATGAATCACTGTTACAGAATAACTGCAAAACCTTTAAAGGATAAAGTGAAATGACCTCAATGCTCAGCTCAGATCTGACACTTTAAACATGCAATACCTGATTTTTTGAGCAGAAAAATAGATATATTATCACCTTTATCTTATGCTGCTGTTTGAAGCAGATTGCTGCAGAACGCTGTGTTTTAATATGCAACGAATAGATATCTATCTGTCCGTCTATCTGTCCGCCCGTCCATCCATCCATCCGTCTGGCTAACATGTAAGCAATCACTTTCCTCTTGACATATTCTGCAGATATTAAGCATTCATTTGTAGTTCTGTTTGTGGTAGTCTCATAAATTTAAGTCCATTTTTGCTCGTTTCGACCCCTGATTGACATATCTGGTCCATTAGCTGTTAAAGCCGAGGTAGGCAACGTCTGGAAATCAAGCTAGCAGTGGCATGAGACTCCTAAGGAAGCAACTCCACTGCACTCTCTCTCCTCCCTTTTTTGCGCTGGCTCGGGTTTAATTTTGAATGTTGCAGCTCTCTCTTTCACGGCCAGTTTACACCAAAGATTCACGACGAGATGAAATGGTTCGCAGGGAACAGTTGCAGCGGTGTAAACTGATCTGTCTCTGCTTGACTCAAGCCAGCTGATGGCTCAGCTTTCAGCCTGTCAAGTCATCAGAGGCCTGTTTTAAAATGTGAGGCACGTCACTTCTTTAGCAGCCAATCAGCTTGTAGTGACGCCACCTGTTGCTAAGAAATGCTGCGCAGAGCGGCAAATAGGAACACTCTCTGAAATTACCATGATCAGCTGAAAGTCCCGTCAGTGTCTGAACGTAGAGACACAGAGAGGTGCAGAACTTCAGCAGCAGAAGTCTGGCGTTCTCTCGGAGCACCTGAATTACAATATGCTGAAAGGGTTTTACGGAATTTTTGCGTGATGACGCCAATGATTAACTGCCTACCCCAGCTTTAAATGCTTTACTTTGTTCATCAAAAAGGTGCTCACCTGTTCTTTCCCTTCAGTGTTGAAACCTTGGTAGAGTTAAGGGGAACTGTAGAGTCATAATGTAACTCTTACTACAAACCAACAGTTTCACATACTGTTCTTGTAGTCATGTGATCCACCGTTAATACAAGAAGATGATTCCAGCCACTTTTAAAACACAAAATCTTGACAAATCTTGATTAATGGGGAACAAAAGCTCAGCCAAGTCCTCTACTCTACACGTTACAGAGAGTTAGGAAAAAATCTGTTTTCGTAAAGAAAACTGAAGTAATAGGATTTGATTAGATGTCTATTTTTGAGACTTTGAGGTCATCATCTTTACTACAAAACTGAGGTTAAAGAAAAAACACTGTAAAAAATGCTTATCATGTGTATTTTTTAACCACTGATTGTTTCCTGCTGCTTTGCTCTGTAATGACATATCAGGGAAGTCCTTAAAGGCAAATGATATCATAAATTTGTTGGTTTCCTAAGTACCAACATGTCTAGATTACATATCAATGTGAATTAGTTGAGATTACATGTATTGTATATGGCTTTCTCAACAGGAAGAGAAAAAAAATGGTGCTGGTGTGACAGCAAGGCAAAATGGCTGCAGAGAACCAGACCACAGTCTCAGACTTGTCTGCAAAACCACATCTCAACATTTCCCAGTCGTGTTTCTAGCAACAAACCAAAATAAGCCAAAATATGATGTTTACCTAACCCTAAACAAGTGGTTTTCTGCCTGAACATAGCCAGACCAAAACAGCACTGCCACAACATACAAATAAAAACTGAAACATTATCAGTGATTTGCAGAAACGTACAACGGCAAGATTTTTTCTGGTCATTGCGTGGATGAAACATGAGACGTTGCAAAGGAACTGGAGGGGAATTACAAGTAACAAGCTGAATTTATCAACACCAAAAAGGGTACAAAGAAAAGTAGAGAGTACCCATGCACAGATGCAACTATAATTTCAATGCACTACAGTACTATTACGTGTCCTAAGCTACAAAACAGTAATTCCAAATACCCTACAATGACATCTGTCTCAGACAACTTTGGGACTTTTGGAGGACACTACTGTCAGAAATATTATCACGAATTGCTTATTAGAGCTGCCATTAACATCTGACCAGACATTCCTTCCTTCAATGACTCCTGCTCTGATGTTCTGTTGCCCTTCACTCACCCCGTTGTCCTCCAGCAGTGTGGAGTTGCGGTGTTTGCCGCTCGGCTTCTTCACGAACAGCTTCTCACAAGAGGCCTGGTCCTCGTTCAGCATGCTCTTCCCCGCATTGATCACCCTGAGGGAGAAAGATGCATGAAAGAAAGTCATCGCATGATTTATAGTGTTTGCTCTCATTCCTCTCACCACATAAAAAACACAATACCAGCCAGAAAGATGGAGAGAGTCGAGCAGTAAGGAAAAAGTCGTCTAGGATGAAGTCATGTCCCAGAGGAAACTTGCGGGCAGGATGAAGTGTTTTTATTATGAGCTGGTGTCTGTTGAGAGTAATTGCTTTGGAGTAATGCGCTATTTCGTATTCTAGCAGCATCTATCCTAAGTGTACTGGTGTGTGCTGCAGCACAGTTCACAGGAGGTGAAAATGCAGAACAGTGGTGGAAAAAAGAGGTGAAGCTACAGGAAACTGAGATAAATACTCCTATCTATAAACATTTGGGCTCAACCAATATGTGATTTTTGGGGCTGATGCAGATACCGACATCAGAGAGCAAGAAAATTCTGATATCCGATATATCGGTCACTTACATATATATAATATCAGCTGAATGTGGTTATCAAATCATGGTTATCATGTGGTTATTTTGCAGTGCCACAATTATGTCTTAATTGTGTTTTGTTTTTAATTTCTTTCTTATTAGCTATGTGCACTTTGAAGGAGACTGCAATTTCGCTGTATGCTTGTTCAAACAATGACAATAAAGTTTCATTCAAACATTGTGACAAAGATATGTAGGCTAATGTAGGCAGGATATCTCCCATTTTAACAAGTGTTATTCCAAACAGTAATAATCACTTATCTTATTGGTTATTTCTAAAGGGACCACCCTCTGACGGACAAATTACATTATTACATCATTTTATAAATAGTCCAAGCTTTTTTCCCAGGCTTCAAAAAAAAAGAGTTTTAATATCGCCGCATATCTAAGAACATATAAGCTGAACATATATACTATTTACAATAGACCATTATTCCCTGATAGCTTCGGCAAACAGATATATCGGTCAGGCCCTGATAAAAATAGTAAAACAAACACTAGAGAGAAAAAGAGTGGACTGTTTGAGAGGATATCTACAAATAAAAATGTGAAATAAAGATGAACGCCTGGTTGTAGTCACACTATGCTACATCAGGTGGAGGTGGCCAGCTCGACAAACAGCGCAGGCCTCGTTCATCTGTAGCCTGTAAAACACAGAGGAACTAGCGTGTTCATATTCTGAATTGCTGTGCAGGGAGAGGAAGTTGCTTATGTTTGCAAGACACATGGTGCAATACTGCAACGAAAACGGAAAGATGAGAACCGACAAACACAAATCCCCTGTACAATAATAACAGGCACTGCAGACGTTTGAATAAGGTTTAAAACATACTGCAGGTTGTAATTACGACATGTTACAACTTGCAAACTGTGTCTCACCGTCAATTTAGGATGTGGACACTAAACAGTGTCAGTATTTACACTTCTTTGAAATACATGGCCACACACAGTGCATGTTGATGTCTTGATCAGCTAAATGCTCATTTATGCTTACCGGCTAGTCTCTACTGTCTTACTGTCTTATCTGCTGAGCATAGCTGCAGTGGATTTTTTGGGGGGGATTTTTTTTGCTGAAAACAGCTACCTGCTCCTACTAAAAAGACTTCTACCACACAAATCAAGCTTGATTCAAGGATCCTCTAATTGATATTCATACTTTACTGCAGTGAATGGAAATTAATGGCTGCTTCAAACTACCACCTATCTACCAATGCATACAACAGTCTAATACACAAAACCTTTGCTGAATGGTTTAGCTGTGCATTAAGAATATGCATTATGTAGTAAAAGTACAACATTCAAACATTCCCTCATATGTTCCTTCAAGCTGCTATGAGGCTGATTTGGAAAGCCGCAGTTTGGACCTCATGCTGGCATATTATGTAACATTCTCAGTTTCAATTATAGATAAATGCCACATTAGCTGGATAATACAGCATAATGCCTATTGCGTAATTCCAGTAATTCTAGCTTTGCCATTAAGATTCCCTTGGAAACTTCTGCAGAGGAGGGATTAGTAATTTATCAGTTATTAGAAGGATCATCAGAGGAAAAGACAAAGTAAGACGCCAAACTTTCAGGGAGGGTGAACCAGGAAAAACTGCAGAGTCAAACAAAAGAGATGAAATAAATCCAGAGTAAAAATCTTATCAGATAAAACTTTAGACTTTTGAAATGATTCGGCTTATTACAACCATTGTAGAAAATGGTCGCTGGCTGGTCAGACAGCAGAAAATATGAGGCACAACACGTAACTGCTGCCCAAATCTGGATTATAAAAAGCCCTTTCACTTTCTAATCAGTTGAAAGCAGTGGACAGGCACCACAGCGTCCTGCACTGGCTCCCGGCATTAGGACTAATGACAGGGAAGAAGTTAAAGTCGCCTGATTGTCGTCTAAACTCTCTGCTAAGGCCTTAAGTTGCCATCAAATACAGAGTAAGTTTTTTATCGGCTGTTACTGGAAGCATCTATTCCATCAGCTAACAGAGACCTACAGTCCTATGGGCTGGCTAAGAAAAAGGGTTTTGTTTTATAATGTTATAGATTTACATGGGAGCCTTTTAAATAAACATGTTTTGTTAAAAAGAGTCAGTTAGTTAAATAAAACAGGTGGGACATTAACTTGTTCTGCTCACTTACAGCAGTTTAAATTAGGGCTTGACAAATCTAGGAGTTTTGGAGGCGATGCCAATACCGATAAGAAAGAGAGAGAAAATAAAAATATCCGATATATATCAGCTGATTAACACATATATTCAAAACTGACTGGATTTGGTTATCAAATACTTGTGACAAAGATATGTAATGGCAGGATATCTTGTATTTTAACAAACTTTATCCCAAGGTAGAGCTGCAATGATTACTTGAATAATCGATTAATCGATCGATAGAAAACTAATCACCAACTATTTTGATGACTGATTAATTGTTTCAGTCATTTTTTTCTGTTAAGAAAGTAGAAGAATATCTGGTTTGGCCTCTTAAATGTGAGGATTTGCTTGTTTTTTGTGTCATTTATGATAATAAATGACAAGTCTTTGTGTTATGGGCT
>JAQFJA010000012.1:8088621-8101491 GCA_029874485.1 Naso brachycentron | reverse complement strand
TGAAGCAGCTGAAAGAGTCGCTTTTCGGTTCTATGTCCGTGTTTAGCCTCTTGTTTTTGTGTTGGTACACTAGAGGACAGTACTAAACATTTGGTGAGTTTTTTTGAAATAAATGTTAATTGTATTTTGTAGCTGTCCTAATAATACTGTAGAATATTGTATATGATCTTAAAGATCCTTATTATAAGGCTTAATGTGCAAAAAACTGAACTACTGCTTTAAATAATATTGGGCTTAAAAAAAAGACAAATAAAAACAATTTGGTAACACTTTACTTGAAGCATGCATCTATAATGCATTATGAACATATTTATATCTCTTTATAATTTGCCTATAGTGCAGTATAATCATAATCATAAGCAGGATTATACCCTACGCCTAACCCTAACCACCTATAATGTGTGTTCATAATGTGTTATTATGTGGTATATATGTTCGGAATGTGATAAAATTCAATATAGATGCATGCTTTAAGTAAAGTCTCACCAACAATTCAAATGAAAAAGAGAAGAGAAACAGATGATTAAACACTTTTTAAATCTTTCTTTGTGCTTTTCCTTTCGTCAGCTCTGTAATTTTCAAAACACATTATCCAAACTTTAGCTAATATGCTTTAAAAAATAAAGAAAAAACAAAAACAGGAAACTTTTACCACCAGAGGTTTGCGTGCATCACTATATCCAATCTGCTGCTTTGAGCTGTGATGTCGTTAAACAGATTCATCCCACCTCACTTAAATGTAACATAAGCTGCAGCTGCGCTGATGATTAGTCGTTGTGGAATTTGACATGGATTGGAAGAAAAAGATGCAGATGCTAATGGACAAATCAATATTCACCATTTTGAATGTCGAAGCAGACTCCCTGGTCAAAAGATGGCCGACTTGATCTGATAACAGTTCACTCAGTCCTGTTAGAGGTTTGTGCTTGTACAGCTGTGTTGCAGCGCTCCCAAACCGGATCAGATAAACCTCGCAGCCCTCTGTTGGTTAATGTTCACCTCTTTTTGTGTGTTTCGTCTGCTCCTGTTTTGTTTCTCCTGGACCTGTTTATTACAATATATGTTTGTGTGATAGAAGTGAAGGAGGCAGATGTAGATGTGTGAGAAAGATGTCATCTTCACACACCAGATGCCTGCGTGTTGGAAGCTGCAGATTTCCATCCTTCGTGTCTGAGTCATGTGCTTGCTTGTGTGTGTGTGTGTGAGTGATTGCTGGTGATGATCACATGCAAACACATACGTTTATTCTTCTAAATGTAAATGTAGTAAATGACTTTAAGGATGATAGCAGCGTGCAGCATGGTATCCCAAAGAACCGAGTCAATATTAGACAAATCTGCTCCTCATGATTTATGTCAAACACCCACGTTCACTGACAGAGCTGGAAGCAGCATTGCTTTCGTTTGGCAAGGGAGAAAGGAGGTTGAGATACTGGAACAACACTGTAGCTGCTAAAACTGAAGAATATTCATATTGTTGTCACCAAATGTTAGAAAATGTTGTCATCAATGCAATCCAGGGTTTTTAAGAATTGTCTGATGTCGGTTTGAGGCATCCAAGTCGGTTTGTCGGTTTGAGGCATCTAAGTTCCTTAAAAAAAAGAAAAAAAAAAGAAGAAGGACCAACAAATGTTGGTGTGCAGTCTGAATCATGATGTGGCTCTATTTTTCTTACTGTTCCAGCCAGCTACTGGTTTCCATTCTTCTCCGGTAGTATAAAAATCAAATAGCAGACTGCTGAGTTTTGCTTGACTTGCACTGTTCATCTCTCAGGCAAGTCGTTCCTTTGTATTATTTGGCAGCGGTGATAGCTATTGACCTGGTGCTCAAGTGTACTTGATGGATTGCGTTTACTTTTGCATGGACATGAATCATTACCAGACAGTTACATTTTTGTAACTTTCCTGAAAAAAACAGACATTCTTACCAGCTTTGCACTGCTTGTATCAGCAAATGTTAGCATGCTACCCTGCTAAACAATGCTTATGAACAGGGCAAATATTATTGGCTGCCTGATCAATAGCAGGGGTGGCAGCATGCTTGCATACTGATTTTAGCAGTCAAAGCAACAGTGAGCATGTCTGTAGACTTTTACACTTGTTTTTCAAATTTCTCCTGCACCCTTTAACCTTTAGAACATGCAAAAGTGTTTTTTGTGGGTGGTAATACACTAAACAGACTCAGAATAGCCTAGACAAAGCAATCACACTATGCCATTGTGTGATTGCAATATTAGTCTTGTCGACAGCTGTACTACCAATGCCTTAAGTGGAGGGAGGTTAATATTATTCACCACTGGGGGCTGATTGAATGTGCATATGTATTATCTGGCCAGAAGCGAGCCATGTAGCCAGATGTCTGATTGCCAGAGCCATTAGTAAAAAGTATTACTTGTTGAGAACTTTGAGAGATTTGGAAAGGGGTGTGTCCTCTACTGTGGTTGTAGCAGAAATAAAAATGCAGCGTGACTGAACTGTGCCAATGCAGAAGTTATGCTTCTCTCTAGTTACTTGTCAGTAAAAATGACGTGTCTGTGTGTCTGTCAGTGTCCTTCTAAACTCTACCTACTGTTCCACATAAACACTTTTAAAATCATACCAATTGAGCTATGACGTCACCCTCGCCTTCATCACTGTCATCTGCTGTTTCATAGAATATCATCTGTCACAAAGTGTCTCCTGAAAATGGGTTTTAATGTAGGGATGCACGATTGGATTTTTGATGATATCCAATATGCCAATTTTTCATGACTCATTTGGCTGGTAATCAATACCGATACCGACACATATGTATATTTTTCCCCACACCTAATTGCAGAGATCATCAAGTCTCTTTTGTAGAGGAAATTACATACAGTATTATTATGCATACTCTTATTGTGTTGGCCCGCCGGCATATGCAGGCATAAAATACAAAACTTAAAATGATGTAATACTAATTCCTCATGCAAAAGAAGAAAAATACTTGAACTTACGTTATGTAAAACATGTCTTATTTATTTATGACAACCGCTTTTTAAATAAAACAAGTAAGATAGATCCTACTTAAAACTGGATGATGCTCTCCATGATACAATCATAACAAAACCCACAGCCAGAGCAAATTTGGCCTTTTTCACAAGTGACAAAGTGAATAAACATAATGTCTGTCTACTGGGAATATGTGAAACATGGTGTCACGCTTAATCAAGAAAACAGCAACCTATTATTTTATCGGTTATTATATCGGTGGATATTGGTGTGCTGGCCGATATCCGATTGTTAATTTTAAAGCCAATATTGGCACGTTATGGATACCGATATTGTGCTGATAACATTGTGCATCTGTGGTTTAATGGATAAAGTATAGCAGACATACGCATGCTGACATTTAAAGCAAATATCAGCTGATAAATTAGTCGTTGGGGTCCGACTGACATGTTGGTTTTGAAAATATTATTGTCCGATACTGGCCTGTGGCAGATGAATAGATATCAGGGTGTATTTTTTTTAAGGCTGTAAAGAATGCTTTAACAAGTAATTTCAAATGGTGTAATTATTTAGTTTGTCCAGCAGAGGGCGATCATCATTTAATCACTTACTCCAAAAATCCCATATCGGTTGGGCCCTACTGATTTTATGAAATATAAAAGCACACACACAACCACAACATGAGGAATTTATGAGGAACATGAGGAATTTATTATCACTTCATCAAACTATTTTAGTGATCTCAGTTTCTCCCTGTGAGCGTCGGCATGCTCAGAGCTGCTGTCCTGTTTGTAGTGTGTTTTTCTGCCTGTTTGTGTTGGTGACACATTTCAGTTGTCCTTTGTAATGCAGGATAACAGAGCTGAGCATGACTCAATGTGACAAGCCTCTCAGGTAACAGGATGATGTCAATAGCAAATCACTACTTCGCTCCACTTGGAGAGAGGAAGTAACGTGCCTGGAATGTGTGACATGGTAGTCTAATCAGAGGGATTTATTTTCAGTCCAACACTTTAAGTCTTCACTTGTAAGTTCTTTTTAGAATGATTTCATGGAAACATATCAAATCAGCCAAATTTACAAATTTGGCTGTAAAAACTGAGGCCCTGATGAATTTTAGCTGTTCGCCCACCCAGCAGCTGTGAGTGAGAGCCTTATTCAAACAGAGATTGACTCTCGGTAAATGAAAAGACCAGTTCAATGTAAATTTGCTCTTTCGCCTCCTTTCAGAAATTTAAACGAGAAAACCCTCATAACCCTCAGAGCAGGAAGATGGGGAGGACTACGTATTTTACATCAGTAATGTTTTTTGCTGGACAGTGTTTCAATGTTAAAATGTCGACCATATTGTCATTTCTCTTTGCTTTTGTTCTTTAAATCCCCCGGCATGCAAATTACAGAAAAAGGACTACAAACTGTCATTTCATGGTGAAACCCTGTGTTGCATAAGGATGAAATAGTTACCTTTATATATTGACAGCTGTAGGGTAAATGTAAATCTAATAGCCTGGAGATGGTTGGCTAAGGGCAGCATATAGCCTGGAAACAGCCTTCGTTGCACCTCTGTGATGCTTTCGGTCTTCATGTACAGCCTTTGAAAGATACAGCCCATGAACTGAGACACATTGTTTCTCTATGGCTTAAGTAACAAACAAGATTGAATTATTTAGATTTAAAGATACTAGTGTGTGCTGTTTTTAATGTTTAGAGACAGCCATGCTAGCTCTTTCCCCCTGCTTCTTCTGCCCTCTTTATGCTAAGCTAAGCTTAGCTAGCTGGCAGTTGGTGGTAGCTTCATAATTATTATACAGCCAGCAGCCAATGTTAAGTTTGTAACACAAATAAATTGTCAGATTTTTTTTTGTCTATCAAGAAAACTGCAAAACAAAAACACATTTTCACTTGATTAATATTAATTTTAAATTTAGACAAAATGTAAAAATAAATGACTGGTATAGAGGAACAAATTTTCTCATTTCTGGTTTGTTTTGTCTCTCGGCCATATTTGAGATTACTGTTCTTGGGACCTGCCTCAATTCTTTTTGCTTATGCATACAAATGTACTGTGGCTCATGTGAAGTGTGACTTTGTTTTTCAAATGATATTCTAGCAGAAGTGCATATTGTTTATCTGCCCACCTCACATGTGGGAAAGTGATGTTGTTCTACATGAGAATTGAATGCAGCGAATGACAAAGGAGACATATTGTAGGAGATGCTTTGATCAGATTCAAGAGGAACAGAATCTGAAACCTGACGAAAGAACAGAAAACAGTAAAAAACACAAACACCTACATGCATGTCGAAAATAAGCTTAGAATAAGCATTTAGAATAGATTTCAGGTATTCCTAGAATATTTTGTTCTTCAAAAGCAAATCTGCATTGCGTTTGTACACAGTTTTTTTTTTTTTTACATCAGAAGGAAGAAATCTTGCACACATACTTAACATTCATGTCGGCAGATTACTCACTTGATCCATGCTAATGCTTTTGAAAGCCTTTGCTGTTGTTGAAATGAAAAAAAAAAGGTCATCCTCACAGCAGACCTCTCTCCTCCTTATTTGCACCTCTGCTGCAACACAGTACAGAACAGAAAAGAGACTTATTTCTGCGAGCTGTACAGGATGCATCGCTGTCTGGAAAGTGATACTGTACTCACAGGTAACAGAACAGACAGCTGCCAGAGACAAGGGAGGTAGAGAAGGAGATGAAAAGGAGGAGAAAGAAAGGACAAGACACACAGAGATGGAGGAGAGGATACAGCAAGAAAAAAACGAGGCGAGGGCTGAGGGGATGCAAGGAAACGAGGAGAGGAGAAAAAAGCCTTGGAGACAGCAATCAGCAACACGTCAAACTGCTCTCCAGATTACCCTGCACACACATGAGGGCAAGGGAGCAGCCATTCACAGCAACACACCTCCTTCATGTTATTTCTGTGGGCACACAATGTGACACAATGCCCACTCTAAAAAGGTCCATTTTACGGTGCATCCAGTTAAAAAAACATAAAGACTAATTGGTAAATAAGCTGCTTGATGACTGATGATGTATGTGTGTGTGTGTGTGTGTGTGTGTGTGGTGTTTTAGCGTGCTGTGGTGCATATGCTTACACCTCTGAGATTATGCTAAACAAGCTTATACAATCCACTTAGCATACAGACTGTAATGAAGTATTAACATGCACAGTCACAGGCCAAATAAATCCTGCATAAAAAAGTGGTGAAACTGCGACGACTATTTTAGTCACACAATGGAAGGTTGATCAAAGAGAAACTGAAAACAAAGCCGAGACGTGGGCTCACTTTTGTCTTTAATTAATGACAGTGCAAATATGAAACTACTTGTTTAGGATTAAGTGAGAAACGCAAGAATGTCGGCTTGACTCCCTTCTCTGCTGTGTCTTCTGGAAAAATGGAGAAATTTGAGAATTGTCATGCATGACATTGTGCAGATCCTTTAGTATAAATAGAAGGATCTCTTTTCCCTTCTTGGAGCATTTCATTACTACACAGACCAGGTCTATGATGCTTGTGTCTTCATCTCTCTCTCATTAAGCTCTGAGGGAAACGTCAATCATTAAGGCGATTTTAAAACACAGGTAGAAATAAGGCTTCCATTGACTTCCCATCAGCTCAGATCAGCTGTCATCACTCTGCTGTGGAATGGCATGCTTTGTCACGTTACTCCATGTCATACTAAACGTCTGTCCTTCCTGCTGCACCACGTTCTCTCACAGTAATTTGTGAATCATGAAGTGTCGTTCATCACAGTATTGATCTCGTCAGCTGCTAACAGTTCAGTTGTAGCATAGGCCCATCTAATGAGGTGTCAACGTGCTTACAGTAAATCACTGCATTAAGAGCTAAAAGCTGAAAGATGATAAGACGCAGCCTCTTAGAATTTAAGTTTGAGTTTTTGCCTAACACTTCACTTGTTCCCTGTTGTTACCTGTCCAGGTTCCCGCTCCCCCACAGTAAACTTGTTGAAGTGACAAGTGTCAGATATACCACTCAAAATTGCTGCACTTTTTAAATAAATGAGTCCTTAATTTCAGAATAAGTTAAACAAAAGCAGGATTTTCATTTATAGTAGAAGTTAATTGATTTTGCTGGCTAAAGTGACAACTTTCACTAGCTTGCATCATCAGCTGCAGATAATGAAGCTCATGAAGCTGTTAGCTCATTGAGTTGGATTCTGTGTCTGGCTTAAGCTAGCTACACACGAGGCAAATGTCAAATCTTAAAGTTGTAGTAGATAACTTCTGCAAACGAACTAGCAAGCTAACGTTAGCTGTAGCATGAGACTTGTTGGGAAACAAATGTGCTGTAGCTGTTTGCACCGGCTCGAGCTTTATTTCGTTTGTTGTTGCTCTCTCTTTTAAGTCCAGTGTGAACTGAGATGAAATGGTTGCAGGGAAGGTTGTTGCGGAGTAAACTGGTCTGTCTGAGCTCGAGCTTGAGCGGACTGACGGTGTGGCTTGCAGATGTTCTGTCGTCCACAGACGTAAGTCAGAGCATGGTGAGCTAATTACCGAATGTCACCTGTCTCTAATAAGCGCAGTGCAGACTGGCGAATTAGGACAGAGAGTACAGAGAACATCGCTGATTTGTCATTTTTCCGAGAAACCCTTGTCTCGGTGGCAAAGAAAATATCACGGTAAAAACAGGGCTCATTGGAGACCAAATTAGCAACAGATGGTGTCATATTTTAACCACTATTACACTGTTTAATCTGTTTCACATCGTCATGACAAAGTTAAGCCAAAAAAGGCCCAGAATCGGGCTTAAAATTGTTTAGTGTGTAGCCAGTTTTAGTTGTTTGGAAACAAGAGCCAAGAGCAAAAAGTGTCTTTGACATGCACCTAATGGCTATATAACATAGTATTTGTTTGTAACCTGTCCAGCTATGTTTTTTCTATTGTTGGCTTGTTAAAGTGACAACAGCGTCAGATATACCAATAAAAAATTTTGCAATTTTATAAAACAATAAGTCTTAAATTTCAGACTGAGTTAAACAAAAAGCGAATTCTCATTTATAGTGGACAACAAGTGATTTCGTGATTTTGTTGGCTAAAATGGCACCTTTCACTAGCATCATTAGCTATACCTAGCTAATTATGCAAACATTTGCTCATTGAGTTGGATGAAAACTGTTTCTTGGCATGTTTTAAAATGAAAACCATGTAAGAAGAGTCTTGAATATGGAAACATTTGATAGTGTTTGTATAATTTAGTTTGATAACATTTGAAAACTCTTGAGAAGTTGCATGATTACATTATTTTTGGCCTCATCTAAGTTATTGAAAGGGCTAAACCAAAGGTTAGTTGGCTTGCCTGACAGTGTCTCTGGAGGGCTTCCTCTACTGGCCCGACAATACAGAAGATCTCAGTAATTTTAGAAACAAAAGTTAACAGTTTGGCCTAATGTCCCGATGAGCAACTTTCAGAGGAATAAACGGAGCTTCTCCTCCAATGTAGTATCTAGTTGTCTCTGTATGTGCTGATGCTGTAGGCACCCTCAAATATTTTGCTGTGAGAAAAAAAAAGTTTCTGCCAACAATCCGCTAATGCAACGCACCACATTTTGTAGATACATTAACCACAGCTGAATGACCTTACCAACTGACCAATGTTTTGTTCCAAGTTATGGTAACCAACCATTTTTTGGCAGTTCGGGAATGGTTAGCAAACGCTCAGTTTGTCATGTTTTATGAGCAGGGCTAGAAAAAAAAAAGTGCATTGGCCTGGTAATGAATATTTTTCCCCGGCATGTAAACAAGCGTGCATTGACCTGCGGGCCCCCTGTTACTGGTAGCATAATGATCACAGCTGTTGCTACATGACCACTGCACTCTATTGGCTTCAGGCCACCCGAGAAATGTCGACCCAGATGCCATTTTGCACTCACACAAGCCACCATGGTATGTATGTCTTTGTAGCAACTTTACAAAAACTGTTGTTTTTCACCGCAGAAGGAATTCAGATGAGCCTAACTCAGTTTGCCCTGAAGCGGTCTGGTCAATAAAGAGCCAGACACAACAACAAATAAATCAATTAGAGGATGTGAACATTTATTTAATATGACCCACCTTCCCCTCTGCTCCTGTTTCCTACTCTGAGCTATAAAAAAAATCTTCTCTGCAAACTGGATTGATTAAACCTTCTTCTTGACTGAAACTCTCAACACTGAATGTGTTGGGCCTATCCGGCATTTCCTAATGCATGACCTGATCTGTGTCCCAGAGCTGTGTTTAATCCTGCAGCTTACATTAAAAAGAGCACACATAGGTTTGTGCTTCTCTGCAGCGGCCACCACCAACCGGTCAGGCGCTAATCCTGAAAGCGTTTTGAGAGTGGTGGTTAGAGGAATTAGTAAGAGTCATGCACAGATCCACAGCAAAGTAGATTCCTGATTTTTTGTTTAATAGCCCGTGCTCTGCCTCTCACCCCCTCCTCCTTCGACATATGTGCATGGACAGTCCCCACGGGAGCCAGCTGAATACGTGCAAGAGTAAGTGGAAAAGAGTGTTGCTTGTGGTAAAAAGGAATAGACGGGATAGGAAACAGGAAAAAAGTGGAAATTGGCTTCTGCAGCGTGGACAGTGTTGTACACATGTTAATGTTTTAATGAGCGAGCAGTTAGCAGATCGTCACCAGAGTTAGAGAGAGACGCTGTCACTCAGAATGGCTTTTAATTCTCATCACGTATGTTAAAACACTCACACCGTGTCTTACATGACATGTTTCCATATTAAATCTGTGTTGACTCTTTAAAAAATATTTTTTTATAAATGTTACAGCCTGGCACTGGGATTGGTACAACATAACCATTAAGTGGAAGTAACTGTCTTTTTATGGTTTAGAAGAAATATTTTCTAAGCTCACTCTTAAAGCTCCTCCAAAGAAATTTCACTTTGTGTGGATTGTAGCGGCGCATGTGGGCAAAAGCCGCAATGCTTACTGTTGTAAAGTTCTTGTCTAGCACGAGCTTTGTTTTGGAAGTGGGGGAAATAAAATCGCCAATTATTAGCACAATTTAGCAAGGTTATAATAGTTTGGGATCTTTCATTAATTTTTATGTTTATTTTGTTTTGACCTTTATTTTTAAATTTCAGTTTAGTTTCAGTTAGTTTTTAAAGGAAGTTTTGTAGTTAAGTTTAATTTTTATTTTTCAAAAAAGGCCTAATTTTAGTTTGTTTTTATTAATTGTAGTGTTAGTTGTGTTCTTTGTTGCTTTCTTCCAACTTTAGCCCTTGCTACTTGGTGGTGTATGTCAGTGCACACGTCAGGTGTTGGGGGTGGGGTGGTCGGGGGTAAGATCTTGAAAATTAGATTCAATATCCACCCATAATACCATGACAAAAACAAAAACTAGGGACATTTTCTCCATAATTTTATTGTATTTTAGTTAGTTTTGTAAACCTACAATACAATTTTGTTTGTTTTTTCTATCTTAGTATTCATTCTTTCATCAGCTTTTGTTAATGATAATACCCTTGAATATCAGTTGGACCATAAACAGAAAATATCAAAATTTTCTACAGAAAAATATCCTTCTGCCTCCCATTAAACATAGTAAAAAAAACAGAACAGCCAATCAGTAACCCTAACCCTTGACACTGACTGAGCGGACCGGGCAAAGACATCGTAAAAAACAAGATATTAATATCCAATCTCCTCACCTGGTCTCATTTGCCGATGTAGGTGAGATGTGAGGCATCAGGTTTAAATATTAACTGCTTCACAACCAGCTCAAGGTTCTTCGTAGGGACTTTAATACCAATGAAACATACAAGACTCAACACAGTCATGAAACAATATTTCAGAGGTGTTTGGGAAGCACAAAACAAAGTAGCATGTGCACGATAATTTAAGAGCATAATTCATATCAGCAGCTCGGCCAGGTTTCCTAAATGCTTTTACGGCTGCTTGACATATTGTTGATCACAAAGACATATTTCATGAGGCAGAACTTCTCAGTCCTGTGAGAGGAGCACACGAGGAAAAGCTACTGTAGGATTAGAACATTTCTAGGTCAGATAGCATCCATAAATCTTTCTTATTGGAAATGTCATTTCTGCCCCACCCCACCTGATTCCCTCATTCAAAAAGGGGGAAAAAGTATGAAATAAACAAAAAGTCAAAGGAGAAATAGGAGGAAGATTGTCTAGACATATGTTGTGGAGAGACAGATAATTGAGGCTCTCCGTCCTTGATCTGCAGATTAAATTTTCATTTACGGAATAAAGTACAAAGCTGAGAAAAAGCCTTCAAAGAATCTCAGTGAAAGTGATAACACAGCACATATCAACATTCACCTGACGTGAGGTAGAATGCCATTATAATATGTGCTGCGCTTTCGTTTCAGGTCAAACGCAATGAAAGCAGTTTTCAACCTGGAGGCCTTGAGCGCGCCTTGCAGGCTGGCAACTATGCCACCAATTATTTCACCACAATGTCAAGGCTGCATGCTTTCCACATTCTGAGCTCCCACATGCTCTAATGTATGCTTGTGGAGCTACGGAACAACAACAACAGTGTATTTAATATCAGCCATTTTCATCCCCTTAATGTTTGGTATGATAATTTTATGTCTCTGTCTGGTTGGCACTGGAGGCATTAAAGTAAATGTCCTTTATTAGTTGTGTGAAACCCTGTCCGAGCAGCAGGATTAGACTGAGACGGTGATAAGTGAGCAGGCAGGAGCTAATTAAGTGTTGCTCATGCCTCAGAGTTGCTTATGCCTCCGAATACAGTTTCCTGTATCAGTAATCCTGTATGACCCCGGCCACTGGAGACCGGGGATTGTTGGCTTCGACGCAGAAAGCTCACTTATATATAGAATGATGTAATAGATTTCACTTTGTCCATTAACAGATCATTTGACACTGTAATTAAAAACAGCTCGCAGTGATGAATTAATCAATTCCCGCGGGTGGGTTTGTAAGATAAGCTGAGAACAGAAGGTATGCACGGTATTTAGAGACTTTGGAGAGGAAATTGATGGGGACTTTGATTCAAATGATGCTGCAGCTAAAAGAGGGTGTGGGGCAGATAAGGGGAGAAAAACAGGAAAACAGGAAAAACAGGCAACAACAAACATTTATTCGCACACACTCCACACAGTCTATACATTACAAAATCTTTTTAAACATTTTTACAAAAGAAACAGTGCAAAGTGGAAATAAAATTGTAAGTTCACTACATGGAAATGACAAAAGTTTAAAACATAAAATAAGTGAAATCAAAGAAAGAACAAGTTACACATTAAAGAAAGTGCCTTGTCCCTCCACGTCCCTCTAGGGCCCACATAAAGGCGTACCTCACGCTGAAAATTCTGCACCATATGGACGACCCTTTAGGCTTTTCCTGCTCGCCTGCACATTTGCCGGGACAACTCACTGACACGCTCAGGGAGAAAGTCCTCATCACTGATCACTGAAGGGTGACACGTGAGCTGCAGGTTGTGAAGGAAAGTTTGTTGCTCAGGCTCAAACTCAGCACTCTGAGTTTCTGCTGTTTGTCTGGAACGTGATGTTACTGAAAAGATTCAGTATCATCTTTTAAATCACCACTCAGAACATTTTTTTTTTTTAAAGGAATTTGTTAATACCTATTCCAAACATTTCTTTTCACCTTTTTTTTTTTTAGTTGTATTGCTGAGAGTTTATTAGGTTCTTTTTAGTTGTTTTTAGTTGTTGTAGTTGTTCTGTTTTAATTTTTTATTTCATTTTGTCTCATTTTAATTTTGTATTGTCTGTTGGAATTTATGTTATTTTTCTCAGTCCTGATAAACTGTAATTTAGTTCAACCATGCAAAGCACTTTATAACTTTTTTTTAAAAAGTTGTGATTAAATTAAGGTCCTAGTGATATATTGGTTTGCCCATATTATTTGCCGATA
>JAQFJA010000012.1:8031916-8045888 GCA_029874485.1 Naso brachycentron | reverse complement strand
AGTCCCAGGTGTGGCACACAAACACCCGACTTCAGGATTGTTTGTGTAAACTAAATAAACTGCCAAGCTTGTGAGCAATCATGGCAAACCTCACTGTAATTGTATGCTTGTAAACTTGAGTTTTGTGGCGTCTCTGGTCTTAAAGTAGGTCAAGTTGCAACACTAAGTGTTTTTCTTCACTCTGTGCAGCGTGTCACCCTCGTCCCTGATCCCTGCACCCTGCTGATCGACGGTGTGACCTTTGGGGTGACCTCCACGGACATCCTGTTTCACATGGGCGCAGAGGAAATCAACTGGTGAGGAAGACTGTGTGCCATCCAGTAAATTTTATGCTTTTACATGAGCCAAGATTCAAAATCTAGAATGTCAGTAAATCAGTAAACAGCAGTAACTAATGAGTAACAACTATTTAGTGAGCTCTGCACAGGGTCATTTACCATGGGACATGACATGGGGGTCAATGGGAAAGCGATAAAAAACATGCAAAGAGTGGTTACAGCCACGTGATAATTGTTGTTTATATGGATCAGTGGTATTTATTTGGTGAGCAATCAGGATACATGCAAGATTCCCCTCATGCTGAGGTCAGATTATATGAAATCAGCCCGATAGTAGCCAGACCGGGAAGGTGTAGGGCGTCGGGTCGGCTCAGAAATGATCAGTGAGCATCGGACACAACAATCGATCGATTCATCTTTCACAGTGTGTCATAATGGACAACAACTGACGTCTCACGACCTTACGACCTTACGACAGAAAAACTAGCATGTTTAATTTTTTGCTTACCTCCCACAACAGCTTGTCAGTAAACATTGATTGACTGGGGAGCAACATGTAATCTGTCATGTCTCTTGGCCAGGACATGGCAAGAATTTATGACTTTTTAATCACCTAATCTGACAGTAAACATTTTAACAGACAAGAATATCTTGTAGTCTGACCGGGGCATTAAACCGCTGATAGGATGACAGCATTACACTGTGACTCTAAAGCTTTAATGAACTAAATGTTCAGTGTGATTCTAAAGCACAAATCTGACTGCTTTGTTGCATTATTAATGTTAACAAACCTCTGTTTGTTCTTCCGCCTTTGATGGTTATTTTCTGTGGGAGTTAAACTAAATACCAGAGGCAGCAGTTGGATAATATTGATAATATCTTTTAAAGGAATGTTTCACTGTGATTGTAAATGTCCCATGTTGCAGTGGCACCGGATCCGACAGATTTTCTCGCATATTGAAGCACATGCTGACCCAGAGGAGGTAATGGTCCGAAAGAATTTTACTTGTTGTTTCTATGCTGAATAGAGCGCATCGTTAAAACCAAGCATGTTTGTGTTTTCACTTTCTAGTTACTACCCACTGTACCCACCTGTAGAGGACGTGAACATGGACTATGAGAAGTTTCAGCGTTTTGGTCAGATGCCGCTCAGCCCTGACATCCTCATCGTTCCTTCTGAGATGCGCTACTTTATAAAGGTACAGCACTGTTCCTCTTTCTGTTAACATCCTTAATACCATTTGTTTAATACACTGGGGAGGATATAAGCGACTGAAAATTCTGTAAACAAATGAAACTTTACCAAGAAAATGTAAAATGATAAGGGCCATTTTCTTCTCTCCCTTTCTGTCCTCAGGATGTGGTCGGCTGCGTTTGCATCAATCCTGGACGGCTGACCAAAGGCCAGGTGGGCGGGACTTATGGCAGGCTGCTGATTCAGCGCAGCTCTACATCAGAGGAGGGGAAGAGAGTGAGCCCCTGTTTGGCTGCTCAGGTGGTGAAAATCTGAGCTGACTGGAGCGGGACCAGTTTGCAAGCAGTTTTGAACGCTTCACTCTGCAGACACGCTGATGTAAATGTGTTAAAAAAAAAAACAATTCACTGCTCTGTTGAAAACCACTGGTTTATTTTTATATGACAAACATGTACAGCAGCAACAATAATCTATTTTCAGTAAATTACTGTCATTACTGTCTGTTTGTAAAATCTCTTTTCCTTTTTCTATGGTTCAAACTGGAGGAGAAAGAAACTTAAAAATCATATTTCTTTTGTAGGTCAAAATGTTGTAAAATAAATCATTGTTAAAAAATATGTGATACAGTTTAATGTTGTGGAGTTATTCCAGGTTGAGAACATTCAGACTATTGTATCACCTCCTTTTCCATAAACACTTTTAAGTAAAACCAGGTGACTGAAGAGTTTTGTGCTTTATTCTCAGAGTTTAGGCAGTTGAGATGAACACATTTAGTCATAGAAGTCATCAAACTCCTCTGAGTCGCTTGAATGATCTGTCTTTGTGGGTTTGTCCAGCTCCACTTGAAATATCTCAACCTTGTCGCAAGTTGCTAGAAAATAAATGTACGCTTGATAAGAATCAGCATCCTTAGAAAAGAAAGTTTTTGTATGTTCAGTCGTGAATGTCATGAATATTGAATACTGTACCTTCAGGTTCCTCATCAGTTTGTAGATCCTTTTCTCTGAAAAACATTAAGAGAAATGTAAGAAACTTATTTTCAGGATGAAGTTTTTTGCTATCAGAGACAAAAAAAACGGAACTTACTCTTTTTTCTGGGATCGTTCTTGAGGTGCAAGTAGATGTTCAATGTCCTCATCACTGAAGTCCTTTACAGCATCGTCACCAGATCCTGTTTCACTCCCATCCTCCTCCTCTTCATCCTCACTTGCCTCCTCAGGAATAATGTGCAACTTTTTAGATCTGAAAACAGATTTCAAAGTTTATTTTCTGTCGTTTGAGAGGAAGATCATTTAATTTTGTTAGAATTTAAGGATCTTACTTGTTTTGTGGTGAGATGATGCTGTCGTCTGAATCGTTTTCCTCAGCTTCATCTATTTTTTGCTCCCCTTCCTCCTCTTCTCCCTTCTCTTCATCAGACTCCTCATCATCCTCTGTCCTCTTTTCCCTTTCTTCACTCTCATCTTCATCCTCTTCATTCTGAGAAGATGGAGCACTTTCTTTTTCACTTTCACAGTCTTTATTTTTCAGCCCATCTGACTTTTCTTCATGATTGTGCTCCTCCTCTGGCTCCGGCTCCATCTCATCCTCTGACAGCTGCTCGTCTTCATCATCTGTTGTGTTCTTTCTGTCAGAAGCCTCTTCATCATCCTCCACATCTCTCTCCTCTTGCTGTTCGTTTCTCTGACTGTCCTCTTTTTCTTCACCATCATGTACTTCATCTCTCTCTCCCAGATCTTTCTCACGTTCTCCTTCGTCATCCTTTTCTTCTGAGCTGCTACTCTCCTTTTCTGTTTCATCTGCATTTCCATTTTCAATCTTTATACTAACACTCGCTGATTCCTCCTCCCCCTGGGATCCCGACTCCTCTCTGCAGCTCTCTGATTTGTCATCAAGACTTTGCTCCCCTGCTTCCTCGCTCCTTGATTCCTCAGCAGCAGACTGGCTTTCTTCTTTGTGACTCCCTGAGTCATCTCCGTTGCTCCTGATCTTTTCTTTCACCACCTCCTCAGCTCTGGGTGATCCAGCTGCAAGTCCTGCACGTCTCTTTCTCCTGCTTGTGCTGCCTCTGCCTTTCTCTGATGAGGCGTCACTTTCTGTGCTGTGGGCTGCTTCGACTGCAGCAGTGATGATGGCACTGGAAGCCGTAGATGACCTGAAAGAGGGATGGATGAAAGTAAATGTACAGAATAAGACAAATGAGTTGATTTTGTACAGGGTTGGAAAGGTTACTTTGGAAATGTAACAGGTTACAGATTACTAGTTACTCTATTTGAAATGTAATAAGTAAATGTATTTATTTCAGTTACTTTATCATATTAATGTAGCTTATTACATTTGGTTACTTTGTGATTACTTTTCCAAATTTCTAACAAATGTTTTCTGGATGAGGCAATGCCTTCCCTACTTTATTTAAAATGGCTGCTTGCGGCTACTGCATAGGCTACACGCCTGCAGATGTTTCCTTAGGTTTGACCTGGAAACTTTCAACATCAGTAGCATTTTAACAGCTGGTAAACATATTTTGCATTGCACTGCTGTGTTCAGGTCCTTTTTGAATTCTGAATAAAATCTTTTTTAAACTCCCAGCACTGGAACACATTTTGATCTGTAGATATTGTGGTAACTCTCAGACAGGTTGTTTAGTTTTGAGCGGCAATGTGGATTGATCGAATTGGCAGATGTGGGACGCTGCAAATTAAAACAAGGGAATCAATCAAAAGCATCAGAATATTAACAAACTTTACTAAATGGCCTTGACTGGAAATGGCAAAAGAAGGCATTGTGCACATTAAAAACATGCAAAGCAGCATAATGGATATTAATCAACATATAGCTTAAACTTTTTACAGAAAATATTCAGATGTAACCCCTTTGTAATCATTAACATTTTCAAAAATAATTATATTAAATACATCAAAAAAGGGAAAAAACAAACAAAAACATGTAAAGAATGTTTCCAGGTCTGATTGTAAAATAAAATACATGCAGTGATGGATAATCTAGGATACATTTGCCACGCTATTTTCATTCAGGTACTTGCAGTGGATCACGTGTATTGTCCATACTGTGTGCTTATGCAACATTAAGATGGGATGATGAAAAATGCTCATACGCTAAAAGTGCCAGAAAATTGTATGTGATGAGATGAGAAAAAGGCTATAATGGTTCTCTGATGGTATGTCTGAACATTCCTTATTACATTTTCAGCAACTGTCTAGAGAATGAGTAACCATGTCAAGACAACACTTTCTCTGCAGAAGCCTTTGAGTCTGTGTACGAGTCTTTTTCTGCCTCTGCTGCTGCCGCTGTCCCTCGCTTTAATAACTTCAGTAGCCTTTCACTTATAAGGCTGTATGATTCCTTGAGGGACTCCAATTGATCAGTCAGTGGTGGGCTCGAACGTCTTGGCAGCGAGATGAATGGTACTGACATGGACTTCATCTAAACCACTAAAGCACACACTCGGGGAATGTTAGAGCCCACTCATCTGTTTCTATATTCTCTCTCTGTAAAGATCATCCGCGGTGAGTAAGAGATTAAAAGAAAAAAAGAAACCCAACAGAAATGCTGTTCCCAGGAACCTGACCCATGAGGATAAAGACCGATGAGCAAGAGATGCTCACACTTTGCTTTAGCACCTGAGAGCAGAACGACAACAAAAGCTTTGTGTTGCACTTGAGTTATGATCGTCTTGAGTCATGGTTTGGGTGACATCGCAGAAGTCCTAAAGTCCCTTCGAGGAACTTTTAACTGGTTATGAAGCAGTCTGAATTTAACACTTATCCCTCCAATCTTACCTACATCAGCAAATGAGATCAATGGTGAGGAGATTGTAGATTACTATCCTGTCCTCTACAATGCTTTTGTGGTCCGCTCAGTCAGCAGAAACACTACGAAACCCTTTACGGCACACAGACTGGAATTGACTATTTGTTGTTTACGACCATGATCGATCCACTGTTTTGTTTTGTTTTTTACTATCTATGGTTGGGAGCAGGGGGATATTTGTTTTTAGATAATTAAAATATTTTATGTCAATGGCCAAACTGACATTGTGCAAATAAATGATGTGCTTCTTTCACTCTGTCAAAACCTAACCTAATGTGCCTAACATGCATGTTTTCATGGTGGGAGGAAACCGGAGCACCTAGAGAAGACCCATGCAGACATGGGGAGAACATGCAAACTCCACACAGAAAAGTCCTACCCAAGCCAGGGTGAACCCAGGACCCTTTTGATATCAGACAAGTGGACCTGGATTCGAACCGAAGACCTTTTTGCTGTGAGGCAACAATGCTAACCACAACCCTTGCGAGCATGCTTTTCACTCTTTTGTGTACTTATATCATCATTTTTTAAATTTATTAATTTATTTATTAAAGCTATAGTCTACCATTTGGAAGATTGGTACTTATTATTAACATCGTTTATACGGCAGTTATGGTCCTATAGTCCGATCTACACAATATGAAGAGCTTTTTTCAAATCTGTCTCAACAGCTCAACTGATTTTCAGATGGTAGACTATAGCTTTAATATATTTATTTATATTTTTTCATTTATTTGACATATGCTGGTGTTCCAATGTCTGGCACTTAGTGAAAGTTTCATAATTATTACAAGACAGCACCTCAGGGGGGAACTATACTGGAACTGTAGTGGCTCCAGTGTAATCCTTTGAGCCAACAACGACCGTCTTTACTATGTTCATGAAAACAGCTTTTTTTTTGCCACTTACAGGCTGCAATTGTTATTCAAAGTGTTTGAGCTAAATATTCCACTGTGTTCACCAGCCTGGGGCTAACGTTGTGTGTCTATGGGACTAAAAGCTAATGAGAGAGGACAACTATAAACTTGTGGGCCATTACCAAAATAATGATAGGCCTAATATAACTGCCGACGGGTGATAATTCTCTGTGGGTTGGCTACCACAAGTGACACCCAATTTATTTGTTTTGGTGTCTTGGTTTCTCGTTGGGTGCTAGCGCTCCTGCAACAGTCAACATTTGTTAGTTTTCCAAATCACTACAATCAATGAGAGTAAAAATGTCCATCTATTCAAATTCATTAGTGATGAAAATGTGATGCAGGTCAACAATTGCTGAAAGTTTAAGCGAATCTGCTTCAGTCTCTCTCACAGACGTGGGCTGATTTCTCGGGTCTCGCTCAGTCTAATTAACAGCTCAGCAGGTTTACAGCTGGGTGGAAATGAGTCAGTCTTTTTTGATAGTAGTAATCCCAACAAACATTGCTCTTGTGAGATTTCTGTTTGTGTTTCTCACCAAGCAAGAGGAATGAATTTTTCATAAACCAATACCTCAGTATGTCTCTGGTTTACTGCCATATTAACAGATTTTTATTGCAGCCGTTTCAATTGTTTTACTTGGAACTATTTTTAATACCCACTCACATCTTCTTTTAATGAGTGTTTTGGTGGGGTGAAATTGGCAGCTGTGGTCCTGTCACATCACAGTGCCTGTTTCACCTGGAAAATATGCTGAAGTTTGTTGTGTTCAGCATGGAGGCTTTTGAGTCCCCCAAAATGGGTTATCGGTATCCGGAACAAACAGTATGATTTGAGTCATTACTAATTCATATGGTGTCTCTATTGTATGGCCTACAACCTCTATTTTTATGACTGCTGCTGTTTCTGCGGTCTGGGCCTGTGGCCAGGACGTGACTCTGTTTTCACTGTTTTGATCTGCCTCTGCTCTTTCCGACTGAAAAAGGCCGGCTGACAGCACGCTGCATGAATCCGGATAGAAACAGAAAACACACTGCATGTGTTGCTTCTTTTCTTTCTGTGGTGAAGCCGTGCTTGTTGCCTCATGCCTCAGTGGATAAAGAAGTTTGTTTCCTGTCAGGCCAATACATCTGTTCATGTCAACAAGGCAGTCAAGAAGTTGCATTTGATTTGACAGTAATTCGACCTTACATATTTGGGCCTCCTGTTGGTCACTAAGGTGTGCTAAGACGACCAGGTTCTGCGTATGTATTTGTGAATTACTGTGTGTAATTGGTTTGATTATTAAAATGTCTAAGCTTCAGTACTTTCGGTGCTTGAGTAATTATGTTTCCTCTTCCGTGCAGTCTGGGCTTGCTGAGTGGGCGTGAAGATGAGCTGGAGTGTACGCAGCTGATAACAGATTAAATCCTGTCTTTGATTTGCTGCATATTGATCCTCTGTGTCCTGGAACACACTCATTAAAAAAGAAATCATGTTGCGCTTCATTTTTTCTTCTTATCAGTGTTTTAGTTGCTATAATATCAGTGAATCAACTGCAGCAGCAGAGTGATGTACTGTAGCTAACCATGAAACAGCCTTATCTCAATATTTCCCTGTCTGAGGTTATGTAACCAGTCACTGATATTACCAACTTTGTGTCTTTCTTTCTTTTGGCATTTGGTTGTGAATTTAACCCTGTGTGCACAAGGGCTTTACGATATGAAGACATATATACTGTAGTAGACGCAATAAAAACTTCTATTGTTTCATTTTATGCACTAACGTTACCTTACTAAGATGATGTTACTAACATGGGCAGTTTAGCAACGCATTTAAAAAACTGACATGCCGACATATTAAAAGAATTTCCAGAGGCTGTTGTCAGCTCCTCTTTCATCACAACTGAAGCATTAAGCTAAAAGACCTGGGAAACTGCATTTGATATGTGATTTCGTTTGTTTTCTCCTTTTGAACATAGGTTGCATTGAGTTACATTGTAATGTGTTCAAGCGCTGGTCAGTAAAAATGAAGGCAAAGGTAACTTCATCATGATTAGTTTAATGTAATCTTGTGTGATAACCATATTTATATAATAATGGGTTAAATCTGCAGCTTTAACTTATTTTAAAAATTTGTTTGTTTTTTGGAAGGCATCTCACGACCCCTTGGGGGTCCCAACCCCTACTTTGGGAACCACTGCTTTAAAATAATTTCAGTCTCCACTGGTTGCCAGAGAACCTCATGGTGTTCCATGATTCATTAAATGTAATTTTCACACTTTGCTTATGGACCCCTAGGTATTCACATTGGCTTTTATCTATGATTGGCTGTAATTCATCTGCCAGTTTATGACTCCTGCTCCAAAGTATCCGTGAAGTGTAATAACACATTTACTAGAGTTGGATTCTGCCATCAAAGTGTTGATTGGGTTTCTCAGGTTGCATCTGTTAAGTCGACGATTGCTGATGGCATCTAAATTTATCATTCTTCAAAGTAATTGATTTGAATTAATACTGAGTTCTTACTGCTGGGCAGGGACTTAAAAAGTTTAGAAAAAGTAGCAATAAACATTTTGCCATTTCTGATATTGCTACTAATTGATTAAGTTCAAGTTTAATGAGAGCTTTCTGATGTAAAGCAATTGCTTGTATGAGGTGGTTCTCTCTCTTGTGCTTTTAGTCTGCAGTCTTGTACCAAAATATTCAGCTTACAAGAAAAAATTCTGCCACAGTTACTAGATTTCTTAGATGTATTTGATGTAGCAGATTCACCATCATTTGATCAGAAAATTTAAAGTAAGTAGTAAAGTCTCACTTTCTAACAAAATGCATCCATGTGTAATCAGTGCTGCAAATACAATTTATTCACATCTCTTATTTTCTGTAGATGAATTTGACTGGCGACTGGTGAACTGAACAAGCCCTATTAAATTCAAACATGTCTTTTCTATTCTTTTCTATTAAACAGTTTTGAAATCTAAAAACGTGGTTATTTAAAAGCAACGTTCCCAAATGAAAGAGTCCGAATTTTTTTACCCAT
Source organism: Naso brachycentron (assembly GCA_029874485.1). Classification (NCBI taxonomy): domain Eukaryota; kingdom Metazoa; phylum Chordata; class Actinopteri; order Acanthuriformes; family Acanthuridae; genus Naso; species Naso brachycentron. Next base: position 8,036,648 of record JAQFJA010000012.1, on the reverse strand, counting down.
GAGCACATTTTCTAAATAAAGTCAAGGGGAACAGTCCTCATTCTCCTGCCTGCCTCTTTCCCCTGTTATCTCGTCTGCTAACTCCTGCATAAGAAACATGTAATCGAGTCAAAGGTAAAACAAGCGAACTGAAAGGAGAGAGCATCCGTCAGCTCTCCTTTTTCTGTCAGAGGATTCAGACATTTAGCACCTCTCTCATCGTCAGTTGTCAGAAGAGTTTGACTTTCTGTTATTTCTGTGTGACATGTTTAATATTATGATTATGTAAGATTTTTAAACACAACAAGTGAAGCTCCTTTGTTTGTTAGATAACACATGCGTTCATGGTTGTTTCAGTGCTGTTAAAAAGCTTGAAACATGGAATTTAGTTGTCAAGGTAACTTTGGCAACCCTTTGAATCCCTTTTTCCAGTTTTACATCAGCTGCCACAACAAACTTGTCACTTATTCAAAGCCTCTGCAGAGTACAGAGCAAAAAAGCATCTGTAAATGGATGAATCAACAAGTCAGAAAAGAATGTTATTGGATGATTTTGCAAAATCTACATTATGTTTCAAGACCATTTTTCATCTTTCACTTCCAACTTATAAAGACTCTTTCTTTCTACATGGTCACTGCAGTATGGTTATGGTTAGGTGAAGATTCTGGTTATGGCAAATAAACTGTGTTTGAGGTCTGTTTAAAAAATAAAACAACCAAAGCAATTGAGTCAGGTGAATGAAATACCTTTGGTTACTGTTCAAATAAAAAGGAAAACATTATTTGTAGGCTTGTAATAAGTTGCAGAGTTCAGCCTCCCACATAAATTGCAAATGGACTGCATTTATAGTGCTTTTTCTAGTCTATTGACCACTCAAAGTGCTTTACACTTGTTTCAACAATCACACTCACGAACACTAAGTGCCAACCTGTTCATCTGACAGAGACACTCACACTCCGAGAGAAGAGCCAATGGGAGCAGTTTTGGGTTCAGTGTCTTGCCCAAGGACTCTTAAACAGACTGGAGGATTGAACCACAAACCCCCATAGAAGTAGATGGCCTGCTCTATCTCCTCTTTCTCCATTTTGGATTAGTTTATTGACTGTTACATGTTTGTATCCACTAGTTAATTAGTAAAATCACACACAAACTGTTTATGTTTAATATTGACTAAGCTAAACTGATTCTATTAGTGATAATATTGAACACCCTCTGTATGTAACCGCCAGCAGTGGTGGATTTGCAGCTACTTAGCTAACAGTTTCATGTTGTGTCCATTTGTCACCAAGTGGGAGATATTGTCACTATCAGAAATCAATAACTCCAAATTGGACTAACAAAAGGACACTGCAGCAAATGGTTTGGAGTCTAAACAATATGATGTAAATGTGGCATAAGCATTAATAATGCAGTGTAAATATGTGAGAGTAATTGCAGAGGATACTGGGATGGACTGAGAAGATGTGGACCAACTGTAATGCTGGGTTGACCTGACAAAGCTGCTCATGCAAGATGAAGTAATTCGAGGTATTTCTGTCAGTCAAATTTCAGTCACCTGGTCAGTGAAGCTTTTCCTCTTATATAATGTAACTTTGCGGCTGAGATGGTTTGACAAGCATAACTCGGATGATGAAGAAGGGAGTTTTACTTGAAAATGAGACAAGCAGAAGTTTTTTTTGTATCTTATGAAAATGTGAGGAATGTTGTAGATAATGTCATTAGTATCAACCTGATACCCTCTTATTCTTACCCTCCTGAAATAATAATGCAGACATAATGTCTACAACACAAATAATAAAAATGCACCAAGTAAAAATGTCAACGAATTATATATTCTTTAACTATTATCAAAGTAATTATGGCAATATAAAGATACAGGTTTTATGTTCTGTAACGGTGGAGATCCACAGGATCTGGTTTTGATGCTTCCCATTCATACGTAGGACGCCATGCAATGCTTTCTGGTAGTGCTGAGGTCCATTTTGAGACACGAGGCATTGCGTTGGCTTCTCCACATTTGCATAAAGTATGTGTAGGTTACTTTATGCAAATCAGGTGCGTCCAGGGCGACTCGCCGCCTCTGCAAACTCTCATCCAAACTTTTAAACTGCCTGACTTCGATCTAAAATGAAGTCAGATTCAGCAAGTGCATGGCTTATTTCTCGCCTCAAATGTTTCTAGAAACACTTTTCAGTTAACTATTTTCAAATTATAACAGAAAATAGTCAAGAAAGCCACTGTGCTGGTCTGGTTTGAAATCCTCAAGTAGATACTGAGGATAGTCCAGCGAGTAACAATGTTCGTCCAATCAGGTGCGTCAGGAAGTGTTTGCACAGTTAATGTTTGTTGAATCAAACACTATTCACCACCTAGTGGCACGCCCATCAAGTGTTTGATGCTGGGAAGCAGCGTGTTCCCTCACATGAAGAAAACAACCCTGTAGATCTCCACCATAACTCAGTTAGAACTAGTTGGCTGATATATCTACTTGCTGATATTAAAGGCCGATATTAGCCTGTTGCAGATAAATTGCTATCAGCATATATGTTCTCTGATATGTGCCAATATTAAAACTTTAAAAAATTTTTAAGGCCAGGAAAAAATTATGTAGTTTGTCCAGCAGAGGGTGGTCCATTATTTAATAACCAATAAGTGAAATGTTTCCTGTTCAGTGCACTGATTGCAAGTTTGTTACCATGTAAGATATTCTGCTGCTATTACATATGTTTGTCACAAGCATATGATAACCACATTCAGCCAGTAGTATATAAATAATATATAATAATATATTGGATATTAAAATTTTCTCGCTCCCTAATATCAGTATTGGCATTGGCTCCAGAAATTCCTTATCAGTTGGGCCTTAGTCATAATTCCAGTCATTCAATGCTTCAATATGAAAATCTTCTACAACAAAGGCTTTATATTTGCTGTACTTATAAATTCAAAATAACATAAATATCTGATGTTCAGGTGTTTCAACTGAAGGTTAGAACAAGGTGAGTTTCCCGCTTTTTTCCCATTCCGCTCCATTCAGGTTCTAGTTGATATTGGCATTTATCAATCAGGGATCGATGAGTGGGGTTGTAGAGCAGAGTGCTTTGCTTCAGAGTGGTATTGATCGGCTGACGGGTTGGGCCTCACGCCAGCTCTCATTAGTGGTCTCTGTCCTTTCACCTTTCTTCGTCACTCATCTCTGTCTCACTGATGCGGGCGCCTGGTGATTCTAACTGATGACATTCCTAAGTGCTTTAATGGAAATGTATTGATCACAGGTGTTGTGAGCCATTTACACAGCTGCCAGGACACACAGACACACAGAGCACATGGAGAAAATGGGCAGCCTTTCTTCTACATGTATGTGTTACACATCATGCCTCGCATACTCAGTTGCTCCCATTGATGCCTTGGAAAGGGCATTATGTGTATGTGAACAGGGTGATTCTGGTGGTTAGACAGACCATTTTACAACCAGACAATTAAAGGTTCAATGGTCCTCCACACATTGTCAAAGCGTCCTTGAGCAAAACATTGACCTCTAACTTGCCTACAGCTGCAGCTCAGAAAATCTATGCATACATGTACTGTTGACTGCAAGAATTTAGAAAAAAAAAAGATATTGTACACATATCTGGTGTAAAATATGCCCAAAGGGTTCCACATAAATAATACTAAAACTTTAGGCTATAACACATAACAATTCCAAAATACAATGTCTGGAAACATCCTATGTTTTATAGTTTGTTGAGTTGTGTACTTATGTTATCTCAAATGTTACCAACAATGAACAAACCCAGAGAAATCTGTAACTTTTTTCAAGATAACAGTGCATTTCATTTGCATCATTCAATGACTTCATGTCCCCATCACCCCTTGCAGTTACAATGTAACTTAACAGAAAACCAGATAACACCAGATGGTATGTAAGAAGGTGAGAAAGGAAGACGACGAATATAACAAGTGAATTTCATCAGCAATTTAGTTGTTGGAGACAACAGCTCCCATGATCCCACACTACACTGTGGTGTCATTTAACATCTTTTGTCACTGTTTTTCTTACGAGACTTTGCAGCAGCAATTACATAGTAATAAATTAAGTCATTTATTAAATTTTATTTGCCAGTTCTTTCTCAATTTAAATGTTTTTATAGTTTTTATTTCATATATTTTTTTCCGAACAAAGGATCACACAGAACCTTTCAGTGCTCAAAATTATGAACTTTTAACAAGGTAAACAACCACCAAGTCCAAATTTAGTAAATAAAAATAATGAAAACAAATGTTTGTATGCCCATCCTATTCCCACAGTGCCTGAAGCTTGCTCATTACACATTTTCTCTTCTGTGTTTAAAGCCCCTCCGAGGAACTTTCATTTTGTGTTTGTAGTGACACATGTGGACAAAAGCGGTACTGCATATTATCGTAAAGATCTTGTCTAGCGCAAGCATTTGTTTTGGAAAAGGTGAATAAAACATGCCACTTATTTGCTCGAAACCAGTTTGGCCATAAACACAAAATATTGAAATGATCTGAAGAAAAATATCTTCCTGCTTCCAACCTGCTTCCAACCAAAGATAGTAAAGAAGAAAACAGCAGATCGATCATGCAAACAACAAATCGTCTCTTCTGGTCTGTGTGCCGTAAAGCATTTCTTAGTATTTCTGTTGACTGCGTGGACCAGGCATAGACTTTGTAAAAGACAAGATAGTAATCTCCATTCTCCTCACCAGTGGTCTTATTTGTAGGTAGGATG
>JAQFJA010000012.1:8017479-8030423 GCA_029874485.1 Naso brachycentron | reverse complement strand
GGAATGTGAATAGCACCTTATTGATTGGAAGCAAAATGTTTTTAATGTTGTAGATGAGATTTTTGGATTGCTGGCTAATGGGAAGATGGAGGCTTGCTGCAATCTATTTTCAAGTCAAGTTCCAAATTGAAAATCTTTACAGGAATAATTAAGGCTTATCTGAAAGGAATGTCAAAACTTTTCGAATGCTCTCTCCTTCTTCTTCTCCTTTTTTTTTTTTTAACACCCACGCAATCCTGATTGTTATGTGTAAATACACAAACATGCTCAGAATGGTGACGAGTCTATGCAGAAAAGTAATGAATATAAAATAGGGCATTATTGATGTTTGATCACACTTAATGGCAGTGAAAATATTGTCCTTGTAATTGATAGTGTAATGTTCTTTCCCATAAATAGGCAGTTTAGTGATGTTAATCAAGTCATTTGCTACGAGTATGTGTGTTTTTGATGTTGTGTAGCTACATCAGTAGATCCCAATGGAAAAGTCCTCTGTTCGTCCTCTGATAGAGGTGGAGGGTCAGTGGATTAAGTATGTTACTCAAGGATACATGAACAGGTGGGGCTGCACGGGGAGCAAAGCTGGGCTCCTTCGCCTGGGAGATGACCTGGATTTCAAGTAGATATTGCGTTTGAATGCGTAATGTAAGAGTGTGCTGAAAATTAATCTAATTCTCCCAACAAGATTTATATTCTCTGCTGTTTTAGTCTTTGTGCTATGCCAAGCTGACAAGTTTCTGGCGTTAGTTTCATATTTACTGTACAAACATGATGGGGTGGCTGAGCGGGCATCCACTCATCATGAGATCTGTGGTTCAATATCAGCTCCTCCGATCTGAATCTGAATCCATGGACAAGATACTGAACCCCAAATTACTACTTGACCTGATGAATCCTGACCTCTATTTTAAAAGTGCTCTGAGTGGTCAAAAGACTTGAAAAGTTGATAACACTTTGTTTGGATAGTCCGTCCACAGTTAGCTTATAGAGTATGTGTAGCATTTCAACAACATGTCAGTTTATTGAATATTTGTATATGCATTGTTGAATTTTTGTTGAACATTTACAGAATGTTCAACAAAAAATAATTAAATTTTTACACTCTCTATGAAGCCTGTCTCTACATGCATTACAACACATTATGAACACATATAACACATTTTAACACATTATCAAACTTACTTATAAAGCATTATATGTGATTATGGTTATGGTTAAGACTTGGGTTAACCCTAACCTTGCTTATAACTATAAGTTATTATAAGTATGTTCATAATGCATTATAGTTGGATGCTTTAAATATTTAAGTATCACCACTTTTTACAAAGTAGAGATACAGTTAGGGGTAGGTGAAATAGTTACATTGTTGAATGTCGACTGATGTTGTTGACACATTACAAAATACCGATAAACTATCTATAGGTGGATCTGAATAAAGTGTTACCAAGGAGTTTTATATGAATGAAGTCCATTTACTATGAGAGTGATCCTTTTATACCAACAAGAAAGCATTTTTTACTCCTTTGTTAACAAAATTATTGTTGAAAACCTCTGAAAAGACCTTAATTAATAATAAATTGATCCTCCCATGCATTATTTGTGTATCACAAGCTTGATTTTCTTTTACTTTGCAATAAAACTCTGCAGAAAGATTGAAAGCACGTTAAAGAGCCCCACGGTTGCATGTTTCTTCATTATTCCAAACATGGGCAATGCAATTCATCGCCCAGATGTTGTTAATGCCCAGTGATATGTTTGATGAAATAGTTCCTAGCAAATGCACTTTTTACTGTTTTAACACAAGATGAATATACTGTTTCTACAAGATGTATGTCTTCAGTCTAAACAAATGGGCTTACAGCTAAGCGAGGGGACGGGAAAGTCAGTGAGAGAACAGACTGGCGTTGTTGATTTTGGTCTTTTTATAGGATTTGTTTGAAATACAATGAAAAAACAAAGATGAAAACAAGCCTTATCAAACTTGAACAACAACAACATTTAGCATCTGTGTACATAAAAAGAAAAGATACAAACGTTACCACCATATGCTCCTAACGATGTGTGATTTGTTGTTGCAATGCTTTGGTGAGAGACATCATAAACAGTGAAACTACCTGTGCAGAGAGCCGTCAGATGCATTCTCACCATCACTCATGTTTGTGCTTTCAGTTCATGTGAAGGCGGGAACCTGCGAGGTAATTGCTGCCCACCGATGCTGCAACAAGAACAAGATCGAAGAAAGATCCCAGACTGTCAAATGCTCCTGCTTCCCTGGACAGGTGGCAGGAACAACGAGAGCGGCTCCATCTTGTGTAGACGGTATGCCAGGCTTCTCATTATAGCTTCAGTAATGATTCGAGACTGTTTCTGATTAGGGAAGAAATGCAGTACGCTGCAAAACTGTCACACCTGTCACTGTGTCTTTGGTGCTTCGTTCACTGATTATTTGAGGGTTTTTTGTGTGAAACAAGGAAGAAAAACACATTTGAGGTTTTCGTGATCTTGCTGTTGGTCCCAAAGGCTTTAAAATCTTTAGATCAAATTGCCCACAAGTTCATTCATTCATCTGTCTCGCAGCTGCTGAGGTTATATCAGCCCATGTTCTGAGGGGAGTAGACTGAAGGCCAGGTCATTTAATATCATGTCAAAAGTGGCCTCAGTTACAGGTGAATCGATCCTTATCTCCTCGCTTCACTGTAATGGCTCTGACAGAAGCTTCCTCGATTTCGACAGTAATGTCAGAGGAGGCTGTTTCTCCCCCGTAGGCCTCCTGAGAGCATCTGAAGACCTTGACGAGCCAACTCCACCGTATGCTTTATTACCCCTCCTACATACAAACACCCACCTTTCTCACGCCGCATGACCTGCTCACAACACTCACCGGCTTGACATTGACCCACGCCCTGTAATTCAGATCTGAAAACACACCAGGGCAGATCTGACAGGTCTCCTCCGTGAGCTGGAGATCAAAAGATGCTCTTCTCAATCGTATAGAATAATAAAGAAACCAAAGGCACTTGTTGTTGCTTGAACCAGGGCAAAGCCTTGCTACACTTTCAAACTGAGTGTTGTTAATCGCCTCCAGAGTCCCTTTTTTGAACCGTTTTCTTTCTTTTTTCTCATCCATTTTTCAGCATCCATAGTAGCACAGAAGTGGTGGTGCCAGATGCATCCCTGCATGGATGGGGAAGAGTGTAAAGTGCTGCCAGATCTCAAAGGATGGAGCTGCAGTACAGGAAATAAAGTTAAGACAACCAAGGTGGGTTGATTTCACAAAATGTTTGTGAGCAGATAATAGATTCTTACACTTAAGAATCATAATAGAGCCAAATGAAAATTAATGTAAAATTCATGGTATTGGATAATAGCTGTAATAAAATTTGACCCTGGAATAATAAAGAAGTGCTCCATAAGTGTTTGGGAACCCCCCCCCCAAGCTAAAGAGAGTACTGCAGAATTTTCTTTTATCAACTTCAGATGAGAGCAGAGCAGAGCAGAGTGGGAGGCGGCAAGAGAAGATGTGACTCAGGGGAAAGTCAGTGAAGTGTTTCCTGAAACAATCGGCTTACAACAATAGAAAGGGGGGAGTTAAGTTCAGCTATCTATTTAGCTACATCTTGCAGTGTGTTGTTGCAATCTAACTACAGTCGTTTTATTGTATTTTCACTTAAGCTACGAAGTTGGTAGAGCCAATTACATCAGTTAGTCAGTTCAGGAGCCACTCAGGTAATTATGCGTAGTTGTGAAGAGAATGGGCTCCACTGTGATAGAGTGGGATGCTCCCAAACCAAAACTTGTGCTGCATGTCATTAGTCTTAAAACATGCCCACGCTCAGTTCCCCTCTGTGGAATCCATGCTGCCATCTTAAGTTCTGTTTCACTACTCCATAACACTTGAGAGGAGGGAATTGACTCTCCGAGGGTCAAGAGTTATTCACTCAAAATGCACATATACACCAGAATGCATTGCCATTTTGCATCATTTCCTGTCCCAAATAAACTGACCCAACAATGATGTTTTGCAAGCACTCATATAAAGTGGCGTCTTCTTCTTGGTGTGGTTTGGCAGTTTACATGAAGTAACCAGTCTTGTATAAAGTACCCAATAGCCGTACTTGAGTAAAAGTAAAGATACCTTACTGGAAAATGACTTTGGTAAAAGTGAAAGTAACTTATTAGAGTATTACTTAAGTAAAAGTCTTAAAGTAGATGGTATTTACTGGGCTTAAGTTTTAAAAGTACAGTGAATATAAATGTACTTAAGTATTGAAATAAGGTACCAGTAAAAAGTACATGTAAAAAGCAGTCAAGTTTGATTTTTTAAAACTTGTTTATTTTTCATTTATGTAGCCTCTGGTCTACATAAGGACAGAATATCTCAGTCATAAAGCAAAATGCAAATAAAGTAACAATAAAGGGCTTTCAGGAAGTGTTCTAAACTTTCCAAACTCCTTTGGGGCTGATTTGAACACAACAGGCAAAAGTTTAGCTCAAGCCGAATCTGCAACTGGGTGACTGCTACTATGCTATAACAACAAAATGATTTAAAATCAAACATAGAACACAAATACAGCAGCACACAAAGTAACAGCACAGTCATAACTTGTAGCGCAGCTTAAGAGCACCTGTTTGCACTCGCTCCTAACATGATTAAACGATAAATCATCTTCTTGCAGTCTGTTATCCAACATTATTGACTACCAGAAAAAAAAACAAAAAATTCATTGACAAGTAGCAAACCAAATTTCTTTTGTCTTTATGTAGTAACCAGTAACTAAGATGGTTATGGGAAATGTAACAAAGTAGAAGTATTCGTTTTCTTTGGAAAATGTAGTTAAAATAGTAAAGTACAGAAAAAAAACAACAGTACAGTAACAATGTATTTCTGCTTGGTTACTATACACAGGGATTAAAGCAAAAAAAAAAGAAAGAAAATCCTTTGACTTTTTTTTTGTTTTTTTCCAGGCCAAATCATATTCCCTGGTCATCTATGCACCACACCACACTTTAAGAGCGGCCCCTTTTTTTCTGCCATGCAGTTGCTTCCCAAAAGTTTTTCATGTAAACTAAAACACCCAACAAAACAATGCTTTTACGTGAGCCCATTCTAACTTAACAGAAAAAGTAAACTAAAGCAGCAGCATTGAGGAACAAAAAAGTGCAACTGTGCCAGCGTTAAAGAACATAAAAGCAACTGTTGTACTAAGGTCTCTGTAGTGCATTTCACTTCTTCTGCTTTTTGGCAGTGAAACCAAATGCCTCAAGCTCCCACTGTCCCCTGTTTCAGTGAGCCATGCCCATCTCCATCTATTTTTGATTCTTTCGTCGATTTGGGATACATTGGACAGCAACAGCGCGACCATTACGGCATGCTAAGTTAGTTTTTAACCTCCCTAGCTAGCTGTACTGTGTTGCTCTTCTTCGTGTGAAAACAAAAGATTAATGACCAATCACGAGGAGATACACACATGTAACGTAGCGTTACATACAAGCATATCAATAACATTACTGAAGCAGAGAGAATAAAGAAAGATGACGACAGCTGTTCAAGTAACACAGAGATTAACGTTAACGTTAATAACGTTAACATTAGCCCTAATGTTACCCCTACCCTCAACAGGACATTAACTTAACGGCAACATTATTAAGCAGTGAACAGAGACACTTACTGAAGAAGCTGCTGACAGTGAACGTTATCCATCAGCTATCCATTTTGAGTTAGTAATATACTGTATATCTACACACAACGTCAGACCATCATTACTTCCACTCATGTAACCATTCCCCTGTTTCTGATGTTGTTCTTACAAAACTTCTATGAGCCCCGCAGTCGCACGGGCCCACCGTTGGCAAGACTGACCTACCCTGTTTTACTTCCGATTGACTAATACCATGGCTCTGGCTAGCTTTATTGTTTGAAAGCAGCATCAGTTTAATGCCTCGAAGATGATTAGATTTGACAGCTTAAACGAAACTGCAACACGTGTAGCTGTTTCTTTTTCTTTTCATTTTTCCCATTGATGGAAATGCGTTGTAGCGATGGAGAACTTTAATCCGTGTATACATCACTGGAAGTAATGCAGTGCACTTGCAGCTAAAGACACAGCAGATGCACGAGCCACAACTATGTTGAGGGGTAACAAGGAAGTATAACGTTTGCAGACACTTACAGTGAGCTTATTTTAAAGTTACACACATCTGGTTTACACGCAAAGGGCTGGTTTGTTCCACATGTTGAATTTATATCCCTCGTGCCCTAAACCCCAGGCACTACAAGTGGTCACTCGTGTGACGTACTGTGTTACGTAATATAACTGGTTGAGGGTAAATAAGGGAGGGCATGTTGTAAGATTAATGAAATGTGGCACAGGTATCATGATATTTTTTTCCTGCTTTTAAATAGATGTTTACGTACGTTAAAGTACCAGGGCACACCTATGACACATGCATCACACACACAAACACCGGTAAGTTGTGGCTTGTTTGAGGGTAACGTCTCATCCATTCTGTTGAGAAGTTGCAGTGTAGCTCAGATCAAGCTCATTTAGCAGGCTTAGCTTTGAAGCAAGCTTTCATTTCCTGCAGACATTGAGGATGCAGCACAAGCTGTCCAAGTTTAACAGGCTGACTTTGTAATGTTTCATAACAAATGCATCACAAATAATAAAAATCGGCAGGGGGAAAGTTGAATAAAAGAATGTTTCACTGCCTTTTCATTTTAACTAGTTAATGCAAGCTGTAAACTGGAGGAGACTAATTTAATTCAGAGTACCACTCAAAGGGTACCAGATGCTGCAGACAATTTTAACGTGGAATGTTCTTGATCTTGCATGTTACTTAATGCGTGAATTGACATTGTGAATCAATCAACAGATCTTCAATGTAAATATGACAACCATCTCCTTTGTTTTATCGGCGCTCTGATTGCCAGTTTATGCAAAAAAAGAATATTCTATTTCCTCATTTGAAAAAAAGGTTGTACATCCTTGCGTTCCTCTCCAGCAGCACTATACCTTTTCTTAAACTACCTGTACTGAACAACTGCTGGTGCGTTTTTTCCTGTTTTGTTCAGTTTGTTCTGTTTGGACTGAAACATGTCAACTCAAGTCTAGTGCTGGAAATACAGCCAGATAGAGACTGCTTGAAAAGGACAATCCCTGTTCACAAAACAACTTTGCTACTAAAAAAAATCTATTGTCACTTTATTGACAGAGTGATTGTGCACCAATGAGTTTTGTATAGGTACAAATTAGAAAATGCAGCCTCTGGGACACTGAGCAGAAATCCAGCTCGCATGTTTCCATCTCATCCTTGTGCTTTCACTATCAAGAGGGAGAGCAGGTTTGAGTCGGGTCCTGCCTTTGAAAAGTCTGAGCAGCCTTGCATATGACTTCAAAAGTCCAAGCGAGAAGCAAAACAAAGGCAAGCGAAGGCAGGAGAAAGACAAACACCAAACAAACAACAAACAAAAATCCCTCCAGGAAGCCAAATCGTCGAGTGGGAAGCGCCAAGGCAGGTCAGGGGGGCTAAAGCTGTAGCACTTCCAGAGATTAATAGAGATTATCTGGACGTGTGTTTTGGGTTTCAGGGTGTGGTAGACCTGAAGTGGATTGGGTGGGAGGGGACACGACGCAGTGGGCCTTTAGCCATCCATCACAGCCGAGTGTTTGACTCACCAAACGCCTGTAGTTGAGCTGTGTCTTCCATTATTCATGGCTGTAGGAGGCCTGGACGAAGCAGAGCTTTTTATTTTAGCCGGGTTAATAATTCATGCCCTCTCACACAGCCACGGGAAAGCAGCAACAGAGGCACAGACAAGCAGGGGTCCAGGTGGCGAGAAGAACCCTTCAGAACCTCGACTCTTTTTTGATTTGGGAGTCAGCGGGGTTTGCTCTGTGCTTGTGGCCCCGCTGCCTCCCACAGAGAGCCAGCAAGAGATGGCCTGCGTATGCCAGAGGGCTCTGTACCCGAGCTTCCTGGTCAGTTAACATTATTCTGAGGAATACAGTGAAATGAATGTTCTGCTGAGTATTGAGCTCAGAACTACAGTTGTGTTGGGGTTGTTTTTTTTTTTTTTTTTAAATTAATTAAAAAATTCCAGAGCTTTGCTGCATTTTGTCCAATGTGAAACTTTGGTTGATTAAAGCTGGGTCTGTCAACGTCTAAAATCTAGAAAAGCTAGCTATAGCATGAGAGTCCTAAGGAACCGATGCCGCTGTGCCCTACCCTCCCTATTTTAGCTTTGGCTCGCGTTTTATTTTATTTGTTGATGCTCTCTCTTTAAGGCCAGTTTGCACCAAAGATTCACAACAAGATGAAATGGTTGGAAGGAAAGTTGCAGCGGTGTAAACTGGTCCATCTCAGCTCGACTCAAGCCAGCTGACGGTGTGACCTACAACTCAGCTTGTCAAATCACCAGAGGTCTGTTTTAGAACTTTAGACGTGGCACTTGTCTCAACAGCCAACCAGCTGGTAGCGATGTCACCTGTTGCTAAGAAGCCAAGCGTAGAGCAGCCAATAGGACACTCCCTCTCTGAAATTACCTGTGATTGCCCGATTAATCCCGTTGTGGTCTGAATACAGAGCCAAAGAGAGATGCAGAAGTCTAGTTTTCATTCAGTCCACCTGAACTACAATATGCTGAAAAGTTATGATGGAATTTTTGTCTCATCACCAAAAATAAACTGCCTACCCAGCTTCAAGCTATATTTTACCTACCTTACATCACAATCATATCACAAAAGTCAGTCAAGTCAGATGCTGTCAGGCTCGGAATGGCAATCTGTAAAATCTGGCAAATGCCAGACGGGCCACACCACCTAGTGGGCCAGACAACCATCGCAATGTGAAAAAAATGTATATTAGTTGGCTGCCCTGTCTCACTGCAGCCAGTATATTTAAACATTCTCTGTTGTGACCAGTCCACCAATGGGCAGGTGGCCACCACAATGAGAAAAAATAAAGGCTATTAACCAGAATTAAAAAACGCTAGTTGCGGCCAGCTTTCTTTTCTAGGCTATCTATCGTTGCAGCCTGTAGCCTACATTTAAAAAATGTCTGTGCGGCCCACTTGGTATTGGAACAGCCCATCTGAAAATGCAATTATCAAGCAGCATGTGGGCTAATGCAGTAGACTCACCAGTGCTGATTGTCTCTTTTAAAAGATACAGGATCACCTTTCAAAACAATTTTGTCGATAACGTTCCTGTCAAATTCCACCAATCCATGAATTAATTCCTTTTTCATTTATAGTGTAGTGCATATAACATATTGCCCTGTAAAAAAGTTTCTCTTTCTGACTCAGCCGGGGTCTCGCAGTCATCATTGGCATAGTAGTGAATGACTTTTAGAAGTAGGCCTAACTAGGGATGTCATCCCAGTGAGACACATCTCAAACTCGTGCAGGAAATCAGAGACCTTTCTATAAAAGCATTTCCGTCTTTAATTTTTAATAGCGAAACACATTTGTGTTGTGGGGTTCTCCTTGCTCATATTTCCTCGACTCTGTGTTGAATTTTGCTCCCAGTCTGACCCTGCAAGTTGTCAAATCAAATCTTTCAATCTTTTTAACATGGATGCATAATAAAGGTGTGACCCGCTCCTCAGTAGCAGGAACATTCCTCATGTAGTCTTTAAATTCTTTATTCTTTGATGTCTGATGGTGGCATTGTTGATAAAAAATGACGGTGTCGTTTTCACCTCATGATGAAGCCACATCAATAAATCAGATGTCTCGACACCCTGCAGGCCTCCTCTTGGACAACTCTAGTTGTTCCCCCTTTCTCTGCATGTGCGGGGGCAGACAGTTTTATAGTCCTGCTGGTGATGTCAGGAATTATGACCCTGGCAGCTCCTGCATTTCACTTCCTATCAATCACAGGACAGACGGTAAAGGAACCACAGAGCCCTTCCCCTTGACAGGTGCTATGATGCTTGTTCAGGACGGGCTGAGAGTCAGTGATTGATAGCTGTCTGAGGAAGACTTCTTTTCAAGACACCATAAAAAATGGGCTTAAAATACAGATATCTATCTGCAATATTTGGAGAAGTGACAGTTTGGTCACTATACAGTCACTATAGTCACTCATTAGTAATAGTATAGTTGATTTGATTTGATATTTATTTTGAACATGAAAAAGACATGACCATACAAACAAGCAAACAGACAGCAAGAAAGTAATTCATGTAAACAATGAAAGGCATGACAGCAAAGACAGCTTTCCTAACCCTAACCTGGACCTTAGACTTTTCTAAATATACAATTTTTACTACCAATTATTATTGTCATAAAAAATAAACAATGTAAATAAATTTTTTTTCCAAATGTCTTCGTCTTACAAAATATAAACCCTTCTAATATAAATTAACAATTATCCATGACTTACACATGTAAACCAGCCTAAATGTACAATATATATAACCAATTATATTTATCTGACAAAATTAAACTTGACTGAATATGTAAATGTTGCTATCAATGCAGTGTAGTAATAAGTAAAGTGAATTGTACCATTATGTGTTTCTGCTTATTCCTTTTGAGCCAATTTCCCTGAACTGCGCTCCTTTTTTGCATGGCATTCGGCCAGAATTTAGTGGATGGATAGCATGAAAAGAGGCTAAATAATGCTATTATTGATTCATCAAGAAACCACTAAAGGTTGACCCTGACCCTGGAATTTGCAAAATTTAAAGCAACATTAAAACCTACAATAACGTACTTTAATAAAAGGCCAAAAGAATCTAGCAGAACCTTTGCATTTAAAACACAGAAAAAATAGGGATACTCAGTTTTTTATTCATTTCTCCAGAGAACAGTGAGAGTGGGATACACGCATACACATGCACACACACACACACACACACGCACGTGTGTGCATCTGTAGCTCTTCATCAAAGGTAGCGTCGTTTGTTTGTCAGGGGGTGTTTGAACATACAGCTGACCAGTCAAGTGTGGGCTTTCATCTTGAGGCAGCTTAAGCATCAAACCTGGAGCAGCTGCCTTCTGTCCTCCTGATTCCCTTTTGTGAGTTTACTCACCGATAACCCGCACAGTGACACCCACAACAACAACACAACATGCTAATGACTTTAGGAAGGGGTTGCTTTTTCATTACAAATTTTCTGTTTCTGGCCCCCCCCCCCCTTTTCCTGTTAATTTTGTGTGCCAGATCTCTTGTATCCTCCTCTTTTATGAGCCAAAACATTCTTTTAAAGCTGCTCCAGCAATTACATGTTCCTATTTATTTATCTGATTATGTTTACATTTTTTCTGAAATGATGAAAAAGAAATTTGACATAAAAAAATGTGTAAAAGTAGAAAATATTTACATAGCAATCATCTATACAGTATTCAGCACAATTGTCCTTGTACATACTGTAAGTGTATTAATGGTTGATTGCGGCACTAATGCAGTAAATCCAAAATGTTGCTGCAAAGAGAAATAAACTGGATAAACTGGATACCATCACTGGAATTATTTTAACCTCAACTTTACTTCTAAAGCCTGTTACAGTAGCGATTACCCTATGCTTTCTCACACCCGTGAATCCCGAGGATTGTCACATGGAGGTGAAAATTAAATTGTGGCTCTCCACACAGCAAGGACTGTCTTCTGCTGAAGCTCTAAGCTGCATAAAAATCACACCTCCACAAAATATTAGAGTTGTTTTGCTTGGAAGACTTTTTGTGTGAAGTAAACCCCTTGTTAGTTTAACTGGTAAAACCCTGCCAGCTGCTAATTGAATGACTTCAGTGTGCAAATATTTATTCACTCAGGAGTGTGTGTGTGTGTGTGTGTGTGTGTGAGAGAGAGAGAGAGAGAGTGAGAGAGAGAGAGAGAGAGAGAGAGGGGTCGGAGTGTGTGTTGTGTGTGAGAGTCTTCACGATTTCTGCAGTGCTGGTTACTGGGCCTCTCCTTAGTTTTAACTCAGATCAATGGTTATTACTGTGCCCTTGTCCAGGTTTCTCTCTCTTCTCTCTTTCCCCACACAGACACTACAGTCAGAGGCAAAAAGCAGCCCAAACTCCTCCTCTCTCTAAAACACACACACACACACGCACACACACTCATACTCAGACAAGTAAGAACAGTACATGGGTAAACAGGTGAGCATCTGAGGTCTTCCTCAAAAGCAAACCTGCTGTAGTCACTTCCCTTTTGATTTCACTCTCATTTCTCCACAGGTGCTACTAGAATACATATAAATATTCTGCTCATCCGTTTTTTTACTGCTCATTCTTGTTGGTAAATGTGAGTTTCCATAACATCTTTACAACAAAAACATCATTGTCATCCATTGTCTTTCAAAATTTGACACACTGAAGATTCAGCTGCTAAGCTTTAATTTTTTAAGAGGAATTATTCATATTCATGCTACTAGTAAAAACTAATGTAACATTCCTTCTGTCTTATTTTGCTTTTCAAAATTTTCCATTTAATAAGTTCATGTCATTTTAGCTAGACAGTCTTATATAACCTCAGATTGTGAAGTGTCAATAGCATCTGTAAGCATACAGTGCACTTTTCAATGAAAATGATACACCCTATATATACACAACATTTCTATAATTAGATTTTTTATTCGTACAACATATTGTACAAAATGTCCAACATATTTACGCCAAACAATGTGAAAAGCTTTGGAAACCTAAAAATTTTACTCTCAGTTAAAGCCACAAATGCATCATTCTATTTTATTCCCATTATCATATTTTCTCATACAGGCCGCACGGTCACCTCGGCTCGCAGGTGTGAGCAACGTAGCACACTTTATGAATATTCATGGCCAAAACATAAATATGGTGATTTCAAAAAGCTGATTGGCTTGGCTGAGTCTCTGAGTTTGGATGAGAGCGAGGGCTACGTATTGCATGCATGTGTGTGTGTGTGTGTGTGTGTGTGTGTGTGTGTGTGTGTGTGTGTGTGTGTGTGTGTGTGTGTGTT
>JAQFJA010000012.1:7996371-8017379 GCA_029874485.1 Naso brachycentron | reverse complement strand
TGTGTGTGTGTGTGTGTGTGAGAGAGAGAGAGAGAGAGAGAGAGAGAGAGAGAATACAGTTCCTCCTACATCAGAGGGCAAGTCAAAAAAGTTAGTGTTTTTTTTGTTAAAGGGCAAACTAACAATGAACCTTCACCTCCTGGAGTTGTTCAGATATAAAGTTGGAATAATAAAAACTGCATCTTTCAGTCTTTAGATTAATATTCATGAAAACATCTGAGAAAACTTATGCCAGCAGTATGCCACCATGAATAGTAATTTCCCCCCCTTTGCATGGAAATCATTAAGCACGATGTACATTGCATTACGTGTGACTTCTACTGTAGCTTCTCATTGTCATCTCACTCTCTCTTTAATACCACAGATGTTTACTTAATAAAGATGACAACAAGGAATATTTACACCTTGAACGTGTCACAGCTGACACCTTGGTTATCACTGATGTTCAGCACCTAAAGAGTTTGTTTTAAATGAGACACTTTTGAAAGTAGAGCTGAAACGATTAATCAACAAACCAAGTAATCAATAGACAAAGACGTGAGCTAGTTTACAGGCTTAGGGTTTATCATCAGCAATACATCACGCTTGATAATTAGCACGAAACACAAAGTACAGCTGAGGCTAATGCTAATTAGTTTTAGCAGATATTTCGCCATGGATTACAGTGATGGATTAATAAAAAAATTTGGGCCTGTTGGTGGTAATTACTGCAGTAATTACAAATTGTCCTGAAGGGAACAAGAATGAAATTATGACAATCCATCTAATAATTGTTGAGACAGCTCATAACCACATGTCAGCCATCTCATGGCAACTGGGGGAAAATTCAGGGTGCCAACTAAGTCTTCTGGTGGCGTTAGAGGAAATGTCAGGAGAACATAAACAAGGCATAAAGTGTTGTTCCCTGAGAACCTTACATTTTACAGCAATCATTTCACTTGGTGTTGAAATAATTAAGTCAGGACCAAAAGACTAACCAACCAACATTGCCATATAAGACCAAGCCTCTAGAGTGGCTGAAATCATCAGCAATTTTAACAATGAATCAATCTTTGAATTAAAAAAAAAAGGCATTGTTTTATGCAAAAGCACCAAAAGTGTCAGTTTCCAGCTTGTACCTGGGGTGTAAAGGTCTTCAAAGTGAAAGTTCACCCAATAATTAAAGACATATTTTCTTTCTCTCACCTGAAGTGCTATTTATCAGTCCAAATTGTTTTGGGGTGAATTGTGGGAGTTATCATCCACAGAGATGTCTGCCTTATCTTTCAGGTAATGTAACTATATGGAACTTAACTTGAAATTCAATCCTGCCAAAAATATACATCTAAAAAACTCAACAGCACTGTTCATATCCAGAAAACATGACTTGGTTACTAATCCTCAGACCTTGTAGTGAGCAGCTTCATGTCGGAGCTTTTTTCTTTCTAACAAACCACATCTGCCAACTTATCACCACGCCGAAGGAAGAATCCATCTGCTCACGAATGAGAGCTGAGCTAACTTAGCTAGCTAACGTTACAGCTCAGCCAAGGACACCGTCAGGGTTCCCATTCTGTCATGAGCATGAGCCTCTCATCCAAGTGGATGCACGCATCATTCTATGCGGTAAAATAGTTGAAAGACATATTAAAGGAAATACTTCATACACTGAGCACTAAAAATTGAGTGCATCTAGTTCTATTATAGTCAAGAAAAGGCAGACATTTCAACAGCTGTTTATGTCCGAAACGTGTTAACTGTTAACAAGATAATCTAAAACGGCACTATAGGGAGGGAAAAACAACATAGTTTTTTATTTTGCGGGGAAATTTCCCTTTAAAGAAATTGTGTTGCTAGAACAGTATTTGTAGTACTGCACAGATATTTGTCCATGTTGATGAAACTACAGTAGGCTATGTGTACACTGAATTATGTTACTCTAAACACATTTGGCCATTTGTCTTTTTTTCTTTGTGGTGTGACAGCCCCTGCCGTCACACTTGTGCTTAGCCAAAAATGGCTCATCGTTATAATACAGTGGAATTAATTATTCCACTCCTCTCCTCCTCTCATACTGCTCGCCAGATAGCTCTGCTTTTCAGAGTGTTACAACTATTCGTCATTATTAATGACTCAAATCCCTTTTTATCCCCAGCATCCATTTATGTCGCTGACACAATTTTCTTCTTATTTCTGACTTTTTTTTCTTTCCCTTTCTTTCTAGGTCACACGATAGTCGTCTGTTTCCAGGATAACCTTGTTAGGAACCGGACGTTGTTTCTTTGACCAACACTTTAGAACATTTGGATAACATGTGTTTTGAGGATTGGTGGACACCAGGGACCAATGAAGACAATGATTATGGACATTCCACTGAACGAATGGAAGGAAAGGAGCAGGGAACATCATATAAGACTACATATCCCCAAAAATGTCTGACTTTAGATCCAGCGTCAACAGTAGCTGTCTCTGAACTCTACTGCCCACCGAATCTCTCTTTGTATCATAGTTTTATTCCGATGGACTAGAAGACTCAACCATGAAGATATTTATTGACTAAAAGACTGAGGATTACGCCAGAGGAAAAAAAAAAAAACAAAACCCTAAAACAAAACCATGTGATGTGAAAGTTTTGTGTTATTTTCTTGCCACAGGACTCCTGATGCATTTCTGTGTTGAAGATCTAGTTGGATCATTAGCATTTTCATTCCTTTAGCCTTATGCAGCAGATATTTCATTATATTTCATTTTTGTTGATTTGGGACAAAACTATCTACGAAACTATCAAGTGTTTGGCTTTCTTAAGTTTGTTAGAATGTCAAGTCTTCCTTTTACAGACAAAAGATGATGCCACAACAATAAAACCCAGAGAAAATGGATTGATGTTCGACTACAAGTCACAGAGGCTCAACACAGCTGAATTCTGCCAAACTGTTTCAATGGTGTCTGTTGTTTTTTTTTGCAAAACCTGGTGACTACCATTGATTACAAATGTCAATATTATCTCAATAAATCTAACTTAATGGATATCTGTTCAGAGAAATCTGGGTTTTTACAGTCTGTGTTAATGTTCTGTGTATAGCAGAACACGATGCTGTGGGAGCTGCTGAGACTTCAAATTAGCAGGTCAAGCAAATAATTTGAAGAAAAAGGAGTAGGTGGAGGAGAGCTCACAGCTAATCAATGCGGTGTTCATGTTGGAACTGAAATGTAAAATTCAGCAATAATAGGCTTAAAAAACAAAGGAAAAAATCTCGCTGCACTGTTTCTTAAAATAAGCAGACCATAAAAAAAAGAAAAAGAAAAAAATACTTGAAAACTGGTCCAGAAAGGGAATAATAATTAGCTCTCATGCTAACACAAACCTGATCATGTTTGATTGTCACCAACCAAACCTTCCTTTACTGTGTTTGGTTAATGCTTCCCAGTGGGTCTGACTTCCACTAAGACGTTGCCTGTTAGAAATGCCAGGACCATTAGGGCGAGTCATTAAAACACATGTTCTCAAATCTTTTCTGCTAGCCTACAGACTCAAAAATACATCATTGCAATGAGATCTACAGAAACTACTGAATGTATATGAAAGGTTTTTATTTGATTTCAAAAGTACATTACACAAACAGTCAAATTTGCTTGAGTTTGATTTTAAGTTTGTCAGTATCTCATATGATATGTGCATACAGTTTTGTGGGTTTATCTTGTATGAAATGAACATAGCATCTGAAAACAAAAAATATTCTCCCTCTAATTGGTAAATCAATAATAAATGGGTCTGTGTCCCTTTTTGGGTCCCAACAATAGACAGTTTATTAAACAGTGGACAGAGCCACAGTTGAATAAACTGTCAGTGGTTTGTGAGAAGTCTCAGGTGTTTTTGTCTTGGTTGTTTGGAGACAGAACCTGAAAAGGTTGAGGATAAACAAAGCTCCTAACAACTTTATCAGCCGCTGTCACTCAAAGCAACTACATCTCTAATCATGTAAAATTAAAATTACATTTTAATACAATTTTTAAAAAGTGAGTTATACAAAACTCACTATAAACACACCTGTTTCTGTTGTTAAACATTTAAATATAGGGTTTTCTATGAGGTTTTCTCACATGGAGCCAGCCCCAAGTGGCCATCAAAAGAACTGCAGTTGTGTTTTTCATCTTTTCACCCCTGGAAGGTTCTGCTTGGTCCTATTATTTTGGGATACACTGCTTTAAAAGGTAACAGAAAATAAATCTTAAGATGGGCGTGGGCTGGGCAGTGTGGAGCAAGCATGTGGCAAAAAATCAACAAAAACAGAAAAAAGATTTTTTTCTAGCTGCAGCATCCATGCGAGCCTTAGTCAATAATATATATGATGGTAGATATGGTATAGGAATCATATATACTGTATTAACTATCATTACTAATGTCAACATGGAGCTCCATCTCCTCTCTGTGGAAGCCCAAAAGGTTAGAGGCAGGCTGCTCTGAGGCAGAAAGTAATCGGCAATGTAATTATATTTCATCTTTGTGTGACATTTACACCTTAGGGACAGGAAACCATGGTAAGTACAGCATAATACAGGGGCCCCACATCTGATCTGATACTAAGAGACATTCCTAAATGTATTTTTTCTCCATAGCTGTCATGTTTTGACCCCGAGACAAACATCAGTATGTATCTGTGTTTGAAAGAAAATCAGAGAAACTGAAGAAATATCACTGAAACAGAGAGCTGATATTAAACTTGCCTAAATCCACACAATAAAGCAGAGAAAGCTTCAGTCGGCTATAAGACTGTCTAGACTCCAAACAGACCTCTTTGTGGGGAATTTCATATTTTGTAAGTCAATTTTTACTGTGTAATTGAGACGGTGCATTCACTGCAGAGTGCTCTTTAAGCTAAACATAATTAATGAAGAAAAAAATGTAGATGGCTCGCTCCCAAAGATCAGACCCAAGGGACCAGCGCTGGGGGGGAGGAGTACGGAGGGCTTCTGTGGTTAGCGATCCAGGTTGCCTCTTGTTTGGTTAGAAATCATTAAATTACTGTAATGACTAATTTCTCATTCCTGCATGCAATTCGCCAGAGACCACCATGGATTTAATAGAGAGCTGGCAATGAATTACAAACAGCAAACGGCAGAGGAAAGGCTACGTGATTATACAGAGTAATTCAAAAGTGCATTAATAAAACAATACAGAAACATTGCTAAATCATTTGAGATAAAGGCCATTTGCATAATTCATTAAGATTAATCAGACCAGGCAATCCACCACAGTGCTCCGAGGAACAGAGAGAGGAGACATGAATCCATTCCCCTGGAAAAAGCTTTTCTATCTACAAACAATGATACAAATCTACCCTTGGATGAGAGAATTAACCTCTGTGCACTTTACAGCCCCTGCAGTGTTGAAACACAATCCTTCAGTCATTCACCTTTATGTGGGCTAATATTCTATTAATAATGAAAGATCTTTTCATACCACAACTCCTCTGGGTTTTGTCGCTCAGCCATAAAAAGACCTTCACAAAAGTTGAATGGAAATGTATTCTGCGTGTTTGGAAACCACAGTGTGGATCTGAGGGCTGGCAGTTCGACAATTCTTTGTGCTGCTATTGACTTCGGTGTTTCATTCTCTGTAGCACAATGAGTTGGGCGGGATGCACATGGGATGAGTTTAGCAGTGGTCATTACATACTGTACAAGAGTCACCTGTTGTGCAGGCAGAGACCACCTGAAACCAATGCAGCCGTCATGCCAGTCGTGTTTTTTGTAAGTAAGCTCAGGTGTGACTGAAAAAGATGTTTAAAAGAAAAACAGAACATTAGCAAATGCACTTATTTACTTTCTTGCTGGGATGGTTAATAGGTATTAGAAAAATTTGGTGCCCGTCAAAGTGTCCTGAAAGATTTCAATTTCCTGGTCAAATCGAAGAAATACTGGTCAAATATTTACTGAGAAAATAAAAAAAGTCAGACAGGCAAGACAGGCAAGTAAAAAGCTGCGTCCACAGACGTGCATGACGGCATTCTAAAAATACGCTCGACTCATTCCACACCGGCTCCTCAGCAGTGCATCCACCGGTTCAACGGAAAAAATGCAGAGGAGGAAAATGAAACGAAACTAACAATGTCTGTCTTCACAGTATCCTGTTCAAGCAAAGGCTTTTAATCCGCTGTGAAACAATCAAAAAATAACATTTCTGTCATTCTAACTTTCCACTAATGTTCTCCCTCTCCTCTTTGTTGCTTGCTCGCTTTCAGCTCATGCGGGGAGATCATCATTTTTTCTTGCATAAAAGTCTGGCTCCCAAAATTCACATACCCTAAGAACTCTAGACTTCAGCAGATTTTTCTGGTCAAAGACTGGTGTACCGGACAATGTAAACGCTGATGGCTGTATGTTGATACCCTGCAATTGTGAGAATACAAATCACTCTGCAGATTTGGATGGGTGCTTCTTTGTCACTAAGCATGTAGTTTGTTAATTTTAGCTAAGACATCACATCAGCACTTTTGTAATTGCAAGCTTTTGGGCCTTTACCACTAAATTGAACTGGTTCTGTTCTGGGTCACACAACTAATTATAGACCATTCGCAGCATTTCGACCAAAACTGAGCAGGTTTGGGACCCAAAAGTTGTTTCCCTATCAGAACCAAAAAGTAGTAGATTTTGTTTTTGAACCAAAGCAGGCATGTTGAATTTTACATATTGTTGTTTATTGTTCATCACCCCTTGTTGATGACGTGTTTGATTACAATGGTTTCTGTCTTAACAGGTAAAAATTGCTAGCTGGTGCGCTAGAAAGCACCAAGGTTTCAAAAATCCTGGGCAGACTAAACGCAACCAGAGCTATTTTTGTGAAAAGAGACCTTCTGTACACTGACCCAGATTAAGTTTCACCAGTTCCAACTGAGAATTTGGTGTTAGATTTGCTCACACATGAACGCCACTAATACAACTCTAGCTTCTGTGTGGTAAATATGAAGCTACAGCCAGAGGCTGGTTAGCTTAGCTTAGCTTAAAAATGCAAACTGGGGAAACAGCTGCCCAGGTTCCTTCCAACTGTATCCAAATCTGCCCACCAATTCCAACAATTAACACGTTCTAGCTATAGCATTATGTAATAACTGAAGTGTAAAAAGATTGTTTTACAGGTGGTTATGTGCCAGACTATTTCTGCCTCGGAGCACTGACTTCTCGGAGTCTCTGCTGGTTCCCTATCCAGCTCTCTGCTGCCAGCTGAGACATAGTCTGGTACATACTGTGAGTTTTTGTGCTAAGCTAATTGGCTGCTGGAGGAAGCTTTCTTTTTTGGCATGGGAATGGTTTCAATGTCCTTGTCTAACTCTCAGCGAGAAGGTAAATAAACATATTTTCAAAAATGAATAACTGTTCTTTTAAAACCAATGACATTTTATATTTTTCTTTTTACTGTCTTTCAAATAGTTGATCATTTTCCCTCACTGTTGCTCTCAATTGTAAAACTTCTCATGCTGCACATTCAAGCTGTCCAGTGTAGGTCCAAGTAATAAAATTATTTGAGGTGGGTAATAATATGTGGTTGTTAGCTTATACAGCAGCTGGTTACAGTCTGATGCCTCTGAGGCTTTGGATTAAAGTCCTCCGACACCTTCTCCCTGGTAAAAATTCTCTGGTCAGTCATCTGAACATGGAAATATTAGGAAAATGGTATTTTCTAGCTGTAGTCAGGGAGGTGCTCACATGTTCCTGGAAGTGGATGACAGGACTCACCAATAATATTTTTATGGAGGGAGCCACAATTCAGTATCTCCGAGCTGCAGTTTCCCATTTGTGATGTAAAAATAATTGGGATTAAAGAATAATTAATTATTCAAGAACGTTAACAACCAGTTTGTTTTTAAGGCTTATCTAACAAAGAAGATAGTTATCAGAAGTTGTCAGAGACAGTTTTCCTTCTCCAAAGGAAAAAAAAACCCCAAAACAAACAAAAAACCAAGCAAAACACAATATGCAGTTGCATCTAAATCAAGAAGGGTGTTGCACTTAACGAAACGTGCACACTGAAAACAAAGCTCAGTTATGCAAACAACATCTGGTGGGTTTGCCGTTGCTTCATCTTGACAGAATGAATTAGTTTGAAAAACTGTCAGATACACCAACCAAAATTAGATTTTCTCATTCCATAATGAAAGCTGACAGACTAATGAAAAACCACTCGATCCTGAAAACACCCAAGATGAACTGTACAAGTACTTTCCCGCTTTTGTTTTTCAAATCAAATTGTCTTTTTTCTCTTCTCAATGTCTGGGGTATTTTTTGTCCCTAAATTGGATGTTCTAATTTAGTTTGGGTCGAAGTCTGATGTTATTTCTGACGGCTGTTTATGTCATCCTCGTCCTCCGTAAGCAGTTTATTTTGAAGTGAGTTGTGCCTCTCTCTCTGTGAGCACTGCTGTGACCTGAGGCATAATGGGATTATCCTGCTCCAGGCGAGACGTAGATGCCTTGAATTCTAATATCAAAGTATTCCTCGCTGTACCTGACACCTCCTCCTCTCTGTGTTTCTCATGCCTGACTGGACTGGGAGGCGATTAGCCCATGAATCACAGCACAGCCTGCAAGCTGCTTTGGCAAGTCATTCACACATCCTGTTAAGGTTTCTTATCCAGAGTTCTTTCTTTTTTAAATATTTTACCTTTTTTCTGACTATTCACAAATGCACATACAGTACCTTCACACGCACTTACAAGATCCGTGTAAGGAAAATGTCGCTTATCGTACTGGCTTTTCCTGTTGTTCAAATTGCTGCAGAGAATTCTGACTAAGCTGTCCTGCTTAACAAGTCTGAGGCTGTGCAGTATCCTATAGGTGCCCGTGTCCAAGTATGGTGTTGACAGGACATTAGTGCTAGCCAGTGCATTTTCTCTTGCACCTCATCAGAGACACTCGGAGCTCCCACACTGCATTATCGCAATGTCATTGGGTCAGTGAAAAGGCCTGCTGTAATTTGAAAAGGAAATTATCTTTTGTGGAATTTACTCAAACAGACAAAAAGTAGGGGAAGAAGAGGAAGAGGGCAAGGATGGGTGGGCTTCTACAGGCAGGGGGAGTTGATTAAAAGGTGAAAAATACTCCTTCCTCTCCCGGCAACCTGTGAACAGGTTATTGGGAATGAGGTTTGCAACGAGCTGATATCTATCTAGAAGGGCTGAGAGAGAGAGAGAGAGGCAGAGACACACAAAATGACATTCTGATGGATTTCTTACTGCTTTTTTTCTCCTGGGCCCCATTTTGTGGCACGTAACTTAGCATTTATATATTTATTTCACTCATTTCTTAACGCTGTAAATAGCATCCATTTCTTTGCTAATGGTCAGGTTACACTGCACAGGGAGGAGGGCCAGCCCCAGTGTGACATTTAATGATTGAGGGTGGCAAGCTGGGGAAGTTAGTAAAATTAAAGTGTATTTATTTTTTCTTTTAGGGGTAGGTGGGGTCAATGGAATGCCATTGAGCTGAAAGGGATCCTCCATGATGTTTGTGTATTGCTACCGTCCTTCACAATAGATGGCCAAATCTTTTTTTTTTTTTTTTTTTTTTTATAATTGGCTCGCCACTCTTGATCATTGATAAAACATCTTGACAAATAACAAATGGATTGCAGTGACATTTAGACACTCAAGGTTCTGACAGAATGAATCTTGATGACTAATGTGATCTACTGACTTTGTGGCTTTGCAAAAACCATGAGGTGAGTGTTTATAATTTTGAGTGAAACATCCCCACTGTCGAATAGCCATAAAATTGGTCCAGTCAGTCAGACAGTCAGACAATCATGGCTTCAAGAGGATGAAACCGTACTTTGGGGATTCTCCTAGTACCATAAGGATTGCCAGCATATTTAGTGCTCATATTTATGTCCCCTAAAAATCAATAATAACAATTTTGTTCTCATGTTTATCACCAGTTCCATCGTAAGATCAGAATTTTAATCATCCAATACTATATATTACCAATAATATTTGCAAAAGGATATTCCTATCAGCCTAAACTGTGAAAGAGTGAAACGCGTGACGAATAAATCCCAGTGATTTAAACAACATTTTAATGGCTGTGGAGCTAGTGATGGCATGTGTTATAATTTCAAATTGTGGTGACGAGTTAGTTTGTGCCAAGCAAAGACGCTAGCATAATGTTAGCTGCTAACACTACTTCAACTAACGTAACGGGCAAATAAATTACTCATCAACAGTTTACATCCAGTTTGAGAAAAAACATGCCTTTGCTGCTAACTCCAAACAGAATGAAGTTGAGTATAGAAAATTAATCAGTAACATTAAAATTAGCATTTCGTAACCAAATATGATTTGTCAAAGTGGTGTAACTGTAGCTGTCCAAGATATCCAAGGCTCACATTGTGTACTGACAAGCTACCTAGTAGCCTACTCCATCCTTGCCAGGTTAGCTAGCTACCCAGTGTATGCTTTGGGTAGCTTGTTAACAAAGCATCCCTCTTTTGGTAGCCCCACCACATGCAGTGAGTGACTTTTAATGATGATACTCCAATCTAATCAGCCTTAGCTAGCTTGGCTATGCATTGTTTTGGGTAGCTGCCTTGCACTCCATCCCAGCCAGTGTTAGCGAGCTACCCATGCACGCTTTTGGTATGAAGCTAACACTCTATCCTAGCCAGTGTTAAAGCATGCATTTGGTGCTATATCATAATTATTCGGTTCGGCCTGATGACCCTGGCTGGCATACTCTGTCGTGCAGGATGCACGTTTCTGTTTCTCGGTGTCGGAAATATGCCATTGCTAATGAGAGGGATGTTGTGTGTACCTTGTGTGGATTTAGGTAAGAAAAGGCTTAATAGGTTGGTTTAGTTGTTTTTCTTTGTCATTTCTCAATTTGAATTTGAATAAGACAACTTTCTTATTTTGTATTGGTCATGGTAAGAACTTTTTATTGGATTAAGTGTTTGCACTAGTCCACTGTTCTTAACCTCTGAGTTATTCGACCCACCAACTCACCCTGGTAGCTTGCTAAAACTGGCCCTGGAACCACAGCAGCGGCAGATACTCTTAGCAGCAGGTAATGGTTATCCAGTAAGTGAAGCTATTGTACATCAGGAAACTCCATAATTGACAAAAGATGAGGCAGACCTGCTGGAGGACATCATGAGGGAAACTATTAAGTATTTGTTATGAACAAACTATATGCAGATTTTCTTTTAATTATTGTTTTTTATTTTTTTTAAACCACAGACAAATTTAAAAAGCCTGCTTTATTGCATCTCTGCTCACCTGTACAGCTAATGTGAACATTTCTAAAAACTTCAGGCCAATGAAAATTCAAAATGTATTGGGAAAAGATCATTGTAATCATTTTTAGAATTCCTAACATGATTGTATTTAACGGATTGTTGTAATTCCGTCTGTATTTGTTGGCTTTTAAAAACAGTTTCGTTTACAATCTGTTTTCTCCTTGACTTCCCACACTCATGGTAGAGTTGCAGCTGTGGTTACCAGGTGGTCTAGCCAAACTGAACAGCACCATGGACTGCATTCACTAAAGACAGTTAATTGAATAAAGAGCTGCCTCTTTGGGTGGCACAAGCACACCCTGTCACACCAATAGCCATGCCATAATGTCATATGTAAATAAGGCTTTCATCAACAACAAGACCCTAATTTTTGCTGTATTGTGAATAAGACATCATGTTTTGGGATTTATTCAAAATAAACTGAGTGCACAATGCTATCCAAGTGAGTACACAAGTCAAGTCAGTGCAATTAATAATCTGTATTTAATAGTTTTAGGATGACAATATATGTGTTTGGCAAAGAGGAATAAGATACGTTCTACCAGGCCTTAGCTATATACAAACAATACTTGTTACAGACCCATTCAAAATGTGGGGTAAAATAAATAAATAAATAAATTAATTAATTAAAAAGTTAAAAATAAATAAGTATAAAGATAGAACTTTATGACATCATAGATATAGAATGTATGTCATAACATCAAAGACATCAGTAATAATAAGTATTCATTAATTAATAAGTATTAATAATAATAAGTATTTCTGTAACTGGCAAACAAGTTTTTAACTGGTTTGTAATTTTTTTGGTTTTAACCAAGTATTTCCTTGAAAGTAAGGTAAGTGTGCCATCCCTCAATAATCAATTTAGAATGTTTTAGAATAACGTTTTAGTGTCTTTCTTTCTTTCTAACAGACAGTATGATACAAAGCGTTTTGCAATCAGTCTAAATAGCTGGAAAACAGTCACGTTTCAGAATTAAAATATACATATTTAGAGTAGCATGGATATCATTCTGATAATTTAACATAACTTTTGTTTCTTTCACAGGTGCTTTTATTCAAAATGGAAGAAAGGGGAGACGGAGCTCATCTTGGTAGAAATCGTAAGTTTGTACCTTTCCAAATGCTTTTTAAGGAAAACTCATTTGCTAATTCTTAGAATAGTAATGTTGACAAAGTTCTCTAATTTATCTTGCAGGTCGAAGTTTTCGTCCGCAGATGTATGCAGGAGGCGATGTGCCAGCTGATGGACTGCCCAATGGGCTCCTTGCCTGGATGCAATTCTTGAACCAGGCAGAAAATGTGGATCAGCAACGTGACGTTGACAATGACAGAGATGAAAACATAAATAATGGCAACATTGACCATCATGAGGACGATCATGACGTCCTAAACGAAAACATTGTCGGCAACATGGACAACCAGCCTGTTGACCACAATAATGAAAATTCTGAAGGTGCAGATGCAGTTGGTCCTGCTTGGGTTGAGGCTGGTATTGCAGCCCTGCCTGGGGGATCCAGAAAGAGATCAAGAGAAGAGGATGAAGAGGATGTTGAAGAGGGAAGCCCCAAACGTTTCAGGTTTTGGGATGAGTTTGCCTGTACCTTTGGTAGCGACAGTGGCAGCACTGACAGTGACTGTAGTTATAGTCAAGACATGACTGAAAATTGCCCAGCAAAACAAACAGGTGCTCATGCTATTGATTTAAGAGTAACCCAGGGTAAAGAGGAAGACAGTTACCTTCCTGGAAAATCTGGGAAGAGGCTAATAGAGGAGGATGAAGAGGTTGCTGAGGAGAGAAGCAGCAAATATTTCAGGTCTTGGGATGAGTTTGCCTATTCCTTTTGCAGCAATACTAACAGCACTGAAAGTGTCAGTGGTTATAGTCAGGACACAACTGGAAATAGCCCAACAAAACATGCAGGGGCCAGTGCCATTGATTTCAACATCACGCAGGGTAAAGAAGGAAACGACCGCTGGTCCGGACCATCCAGGAAGAAGTCAAGAGAGGAGGATGATGAGGTCATCGAAGAGAGAAGTAGTAAATGTTGTAGGATTTGGGAAGAGTTTGCCTGGAGCTCTGACAGCAATACTGACAGCACTAAAAGTGATGGTAGTAATACTCGAGACACTACTGAAGGTACTAGTGTCGTGGTCGCTAAAGAAGACTCTCCGCCTGATCGACCCAGGAAAAGATCGAGAAAGTGTAATAACATAGAAGAGAGAAGTGGCAGCTGAAAATCAAAATGGTGTAAAAAAATAATCTGTTATAGAAAAAAAAACTTGGTAAATAATCAATGAATAATAATAACTGGGCTGATAATAGTAATAATCATAGAACAGCACCTTGGTGCAGTGGTTAGCACTGTAGCCTCACAACAGAAAGGCTATGGCATCAGACCTGGCCTCTCTGTGTGGAGTTTGCATGTTTTCCCCATGTCTGTGTGGGTTTCTTCCGGATGATCCGGTTTCCTCCCACAGTCCAAAGACATGCAGGTTAGGTTTATTAGTAAGGCAAATAAATATATTAATAATAAACAATAAAAAGGCCTTTTTTAAAAGTTAATTTAACTAGCTGCCTGATTGGTCTTGCTTTTAGAACCAGAATTATGTTAGTACTTAAATAAGTACATTTTTCATGACAGCTTAAGAAAGGACACAACCGACAAAAACCTCTGAAACCAACATGGAACTCCATTTTGTGAACTACATCAATATAGATGGACAAAGTATCACAACCTCAGCCGTATTTGGTACATTAACAGCAAATTGACAACAAATACTGAAGTAATAAAAATAAAGTCCAGGAGAGGCTAACAGAGGCTCTGTTCACTTTACTTACTGATAAAAGAAATCATCATGATAGCACTCTGTTGTTAGCATTTTACCTAAACAATTATGAAATGCTGACAGTGGAAAGTTGAATAATTTAATATGATAATAAAGTTCAATGTTTTTTTTTTAACACATGACAAAGCACTCAAAGTATCTTAATCACACGGGGAGAAATCGTGCCTTAAATCACAAATTAAACCAGAATGGAAAGTTGGAATGTGCCCCTTCTTGCACTTGATGCCACTCCAAAGCTTACATATTTACTTCATGCAAAATGCACAAGAAATAAGATTACCCACACACACTTCAGACTGTTTTTTAAGGCTGAGATGAGAGATTAAACTTTAAAGTGAAAAAGATCAGATCCAAAAAGTTCAGACTTGTTTAACATGTTTAATTCAGCTCCATCTCTTTTGATATTTGGTTTAGTTTTTCACCACACTGGGAGCGACTGAAGTTCACACCCCATCACAGCCATATGGAAGTGCATGGGTGGACCTTGGTGATTAATACAAATGATTTATCAAAGTAAATAGCTCGAGCTGCTTACTCTTCACTCTGAGTCAAAGAGTGATTGAAGATCCATGGCCCATGAGGTACAGGGGAACCTCCTCCAACAGATGTTCCTGACTAATTATCTATTGTAGCACAGATCCCACAATCCCTCAGTTCCTCTGTTGTCTTCTAGTGGGAGCCTGGTCATCCCTGCTTCGTATCCTCGGCTTGGTCTCCACTTACCTGGGGCACTCCTCTCCATCTGTGAAGGGAACAGCAAAGACACACGGAAAAGCCCACCAGCACCATGCAGCACCGTACACACACCTTCAGCTGTCATTTTCAAGTGCAAACACCTCCTCTATCCTGCTGTTTAAACTCCACAGGAGAGGAGTTATATAAAGTGCAACAGTCTACAGCTGTTATGTTTGAATGTGCTTTGCAACTCATAGCTGTAGTGTGGTGTACTGGGCTTTTAACAAGCCATGTGGTTATTTAAGGAAACAGATCATTGAACATATTTTCTTCAGCATTTTCAAGGCAAATTCAGACAAGCTATTCATTTAGATTCAATGTATCCTTTCAATCTATCAAATGGAACAAATTCAGTAAGTGAAAAACAGAAGTCTGCCATTTGTGACTTCTGTCACATAGGGAACTGTAGTGTGGAGAGTTAATGCTGTGTGAATCCCTTTTCAAAAGAGTTCAGCATCTGAGACAAAAATGAGTTTTCTGCCCTAAAGACCGTCCTCTAATGTACGATGAGCATGTTGGCACATTTATTCCCGATGAATTATTGAACAAAAGAGCGTTTACACGAAGAGCAAATTGAAACAGTGTGCACACTTTCACAAATGCAGCGTGAATATTTCAGTAAGGTACGGTTGGGGAAAAATGGCAGGTTTGGCTACATAACATGAAACGACAGAAAACGTCTGGTTCTGTCAGCTGTCTAAAACTCCCCAGCCTTTAGTAGCATCTTCCACTCGGACTAATGGAATAGCTGGTTGAGAAACCCTCCTTGTGCACAGAGAGAACTCAAGCAGCACCTTAGAAAACCCGGGCAAGAGCACAGCGGAGCTAGAATGGATTAAGATATGCTTGGCTGCCTTTCGCAGTCCTGTCAATGTGGGCTGTGGCTCTGGGCTGGCACAGATCAGAGAGACACAGGAAGGTCATCGCCGCCAGGAAAAGGAGGCACAGAAAATATTGTCCTGACAAGATGTAAAGTGACTTTGCAACCCGAGGCTTGTGTTTCAGATTAGAACATGTTGGCTGATAGAATAGGTGAAGTCAAAGGAGGTGTAAAAGGGGGACTTGAAGGGTGTCGATGCTGCCACCTTTTAATTCACAAGTCCCCTCCTCCAAATCAGTTCACATTAGAATTTTGGATGATGCATTATGAAAAAATGTTACAATCTCACATAAGTTTAGCCCCAGGATTCATGGTGTTTAACACTGGGGACGTGTTATCCTCGAGACTCAGTAGTAAATTTTAGCATTTTCTCAACATAACTGACTTTGCACATTAGCCTGGTCAGTTTTTCATAACACAAAATGCCGACTAATTCCCATTGTTTACATATTAGCTGTACCATAACACAGATTTCAGCCGCTTGTATGTGTATATTACATATCTATCCAGGTTTTTCTGGATGTTTTTTTTAAATTTACTAAACATGAAAACACCAAAACCCCCAAAGTGTCTCTCCCTCAACAGTACCCTGCCTTTGTCCTCAAGACCAATTATTCCTACCGACAATGTAAGACTGTAAAATGAGTAACAAATATATATATATGTATATATTTTTTTTTTTAAACAGACCAAGATATTTTCTAAAGAAGCTGGGTACTGTAATTATGAGCATATGTCACTCAAACAGAAGTAAATATTACATTTGTTATAGACTATTTTAAACTGTGAGTAATGAGGCAGTAGTGTTGAAAAATTGTTTCGAAATATACTGCAGTGCCCATGGCCATCCTAATGAGTGAATATGTCACCCAGTGCAACAACGATGCTCACTGAAATGTTTATTTGTACTTTTTAAACAATAGAGCTCTATGGCACAGAGGAATACACTGTACCAGGATCTAAATATACAGAAACTTGGTGTGGCTCTTTCAAAGAATATGTTGACAATAATGAAAAAGCATCATCTGCTTTGTACTTTAGGACAGTGTATTCTCTTCAAAATTTTTCATCACTCGGATTCATTTCTCTCCCGTGACAAGCGTAGCTGTCTCAGAGGATGTCTTATTTAAAATTTACAAAACTGATTTGTAAATTCTGTCCTATTAGAACGCCCCGAGCTAGGAGATCTATGTGCATGCCCTGCTAAAGGAGCTATTTTGTGGAAAAGAACATATTTGAGAAACAAATCTTGGTACAGTTTAGCATTCATTTAAACCTTCACATTCCAAATACTGAATTTAAATTGTGCACATTTGTTATAGATAAACCTACAAATGGTTGATTTGTAGGATTTTTTTTTTTTACCTTAGTAGTGTTGCTCTTCTCTGGTTTACCCCAGACTTTCCTTTTCTTTTGTTGTCAGTCATTAGGAATGCCAGTTATGAAACCATTGTGTGGGTCTTCCTCTTTATTTCTCAGTGTATTGGTGGTTTAGGTGCAGTTCTGGCAGGATTCAGAAAGTCCTCGGCAGCATTCTCCATTAGTTTGGCTGATTCAGGGTTGTTAGCCATTTTTAATTTCCCATTAGACCTACAAAAGCTCTATTAATGTTCTCTCTCAGGTAACTCATTAATTTGCTGTGATGCATATGAGATGGTGAGTGAGGGCCACTTGCCAAGAGTTGGTTAGCATTTTGTGCATAAAAGAAATACGGAGTGGAGCAGATGGTTACATTAGGGACTGATGATACCGACACAATGTAGCGTGTGAATGTGTCTGTGTGCCGGTACGAATAAATTACATATACTCTATGTGCGTGTATTGTATTAGGATATCAGGAAGTGATGATGTGTGTAGATAACCTATTTCATGCCTTTGCTTTATCTGCATGGGTGTCCTGTATGGTCCTGCATATCCAGGGTGCTGTTTGGGAAAATAAGCTTTTACCGAGCTACAATATTTCATTTCAGGTAAGATGAATGTGCACAACTTTAGAGAATGAAAGTAAAAAGTCAAACAAAGGAAGATGCACTAAATCTGGCACTGTTTAGACCTCAAAGAAAGGGAGTGCTTGCTCCTGTAGGCGGCACATTTTTTTCCTGTAGTGTCAGAACAAGTGAGGCCTGACAGAAGGCTAGGTCGGCCCCACACTGCAGGACTTTGCTTTCATTAAACTCCATGCGAGTCTCAGCACGCGCGGCTTTGTTGAGCTTGTTCTCTGCACAGTACAACCATTTTTCACTTTTCTGTATACAGTTGGAGCACCACTGCATGACTTCATTTTATAAAGATACTGTAAGGTAAGTTGGCTCTGTGGTGGATTTATGAATATGACAGCCTCACAATACAATCAGCCTTATCAGTTTAAAAATGTGGATTTAGGGCTGCAACAAGAATCTTTTTCACAAGTAATTTTCTCTTTTTTGGAAATAATTGTTTAGCCTATAAAATTCCAGACATTGGTGTAAAATGCCCAGAGCCATAGATGATGTTTTTAAATTGCTTGTGTGTTGTTCCAACAGTCTAAAATCCATACATACATCAGTTTGCACTGAAACTGAGGAAAACAGCAGAATTTTAAAAGCTTGACCATTTAGAGGTTTAACATTACAATTTATTAATCAATTTATAGCCGATAAAAATATGTAGGCCTAAGTACTCTACGGATTCTTTATCAAGACTTCAGTTTGATTGACACAGAGCCCTGAGGGCAAGTATTGATATTTTTTATTGCAGACTGCCAATGATGTATCATACTGCACCACATATTGGCTGAGATTTATGTCTTTGCATAAGAATTTTATCACAAAGAATTACATAATCAAATAGATCAATGTGAGTGGCTGATTCTGTTTTGTGGTTTGCCATTTTCTCCAGAATTTTACCTTGGCAGTGTGGAAAAGCCTTTTAGACATGATGGTAGATATTAATAGGCCTATCAGCAATTTGAAAAAAAAAAAAAAATAAAATTTATCAAGACATTTTTTAAGTTTGCCTGATCCTACGTATATCTGTACTGTAGGCATTTGAGCTGCGCTGGGTTAGAGTTATAGCTGGTAGCTTGATTTTCTTGTTTGCTTTAAGTTCTTTGAAAAGCAGTTAAAGGATTATGAATATATAGAACACAGAAAATGGTCCAGTAACTATGAATGAGATTGCAAATATAAATAATTTTCAGTGTATTAAACATGTGGAACACTAAATATTTCTAAAGCAGTTTCAATCTTAAACTACAAATCTGTGAATAAGACTTCAAAATGGCATGAAAAGTGTGAGGATATCCTAAACTTGATTTATGCTTTATCTGCTTCAAGGGTCCACGTTACTAACTTGTCTTGTCAGCAGACACGCCCCTTTGCAAGGGTTCTCATGCAGTTGGTTTTCAGCTGTCCATGCACATTCAAATTTTTTTTTCCACTACACGAATGAGGAAGTGTGGACAAATGGAGAACTTTGAGGAACTGCCAGTGCCAGCGGCAGATGTAAAAGAACAGTGAGAAAACTGCAAAAAGTATAAAAGCTCCAAACGTCTTTACGTTTCAACTCAACTTCGGTTCATGACTATGCGATCTTCCATGTGAAAAGCATAACTGAGTCTTCAAAGTGTGTTTAGACAGAAAGTGTCGTATTGAACAGCACAGGATTACACATAAAGTGAACATTAAGACACAATAAAATGCAACTTCACTCCAGGCCACACAAATCTTGGTATACACATGTTGCAAATTATGCGATGTAGCGTCCATCGCCTCATTGCAAGAAGTTAAATTGAACTTTTAATGTTTCATTGCGTGTGCTGTGTTGTGACAGCCAATCAGCACTAACACTGACAGCACTGAGCTCCTACAAAGCAGCTTTATACACCATGGGATTATGTTATGAACACAAATGTGACGAATTCCAACCACAAAAGTTTTCCAGCCCTTCTGGGACTTCCAGAACTGATGATGTCGGCTGTGGTTAATGATAGATAATGGTAAGTCCCCCTTCCTCCTGGCGCTACTAGCTAACGCTAACTGTGGCTGAAACAAAAAGAAAAAAAAAAAGACAGCACTGTATTCCCAAATTTTCTGAAAATTTTTAGGTATTTTCACATAATTTAGCAACGAAGCAGGACTGGTGGGACATCGACCAAAAAACAAACAGAAGAATAATAAAAAGAAATTTTTAGGCCGAATAACACTAAATGGCGGATGTGCTTTGCACAGTGGGCACAATTAATTAGAAAAGCAAAACTGGGATCAATTTTTAAAGGCATCCTGCTAACTGGACAGCTTTAATTAGACAGCTACTTAAAGAAAATCAATATATCTCTTGCAGGATAGATTCGTTTGATCATAAAAATGTGTTATGTCTATTTTATCTGCAGTATTATTCCACATTGGCTGTGCCAGCTATTAAAGTGGTCTGATAGCTTACCTTCACTGGCTGTGCTGAAAACCTCTTTTTGCTTTTGGTAGTTTGCCTTCCTCTGACAAATTTAAAAAGGCGCCCTAGCCAAATAACTTTAATGAGTTCTCCAGTCAAATAATTTCAAGAGCGAAAGCTTGAAAGTATTCGAAATGTTAAAGGTTGATCGTTTGGTAAGTTGTGCTGCAAAATGAAAATGCTGCACTAAAGTGAAGAATTATGTTAAATGTATCACACAGACACCCACTATGAAACATTAAAATATTTCTTTTTGTAATGTGCAGCCTTCTCAAGGATGGCAAAAATATGAGACATGAAAATAGTAATCAGTGGGAAGATGAGAAGAAGCAAAGGAGCCATCATGGAAGAACATCCAAGGGGTTGGAGACATTGCAATTATAGAAACTATTGACTTGTGTTTCCCGAGGTATGATCAATCGCAGTGAAATAATGACATCTCTGTGTTGTTTTGACCCATTCACAGTGAAGGCAATTTATTTTGTGTGACAGAAGGCTTGCAAGGGACGACTTAGCTGATATGTGCCAGAGATCAAGGAGAGGAGAGTTTTTAGCTGGAAAGACTTGGAGAGGAAGGTCGTTTCATTTGTATGTTGTCCTCTTCCAGGACGTGCCCCCAAATATTTTTCATTCAAATGTGTTTTTGCCATCCTGATGATGTCCTACAGATTTATCATAATGTAACAGTGATTTTTGAGCATTTCTTAATTTTTTCCAGGGAGAAATTTCTAACATTAGCTTAGTATATGAAATAAATGCAATTGAAGGCATTGGCTCATCCATCACTGGATCATCACTGGTAGAGGCTTTCCTGTCAGCATTATTTTGGGGGGGTTAAGTGGGGTGAGGT